>ML685787.1:26755373-26804422 GCA_007922175.1 Pelusios castaneus
CAAGACCTTTCTGTGCTTTCTGAATCAAGACCTGGGAGTAGGGATGCATGTTCCATTATATCTTCTTATAAAGAGGCAAAACAGCCAGGCTATAGTTTTCTTATTTGGGTGCAATATTTAAATCCAAGTCTAAATCTGGAACCTAAATAATTTGTCTAATTTTCACAGGTGCTGAGTCCATGCAATGCCCATTTACTTCAACTGTTCTTCAAGTAACCTTTTGGCCACCCCTGAACAACCCCTGCTTCTTCCTTTTGAAGCTCTACATTGCTCTATAATCCAGAACAGTTTGCTCATCTGGCGTTAGTTTGAGAAATCAGATCTTTTTTTGTTAGGAAACTAACTCATGGATATTTAATCTATTCAAAAGATTTATACAAAATACAATCTGGAAAGATAATGGAGTCATTGTTCCGACACTTCACATTACCACCACCCCACACAAGCAACAGTAAATAACTCCTCATATATTTCTTCATTTGCATTAGAAAGCCTCTTTAACCAATATCTTTTTCTTATATGTAATTTAAAACAAAGGGAGTTCTTCTCCATTTCTTATTCTGTTTCACCCATACAGCTCTGCTAGAGTCCCAAACGGTTCCTATAAATATTTATTCAAACACAACTGATTTGACTCCTGAAGAACTTGGGAGCAGAGGGACAGATCCTGTATGATCCCAGCTTCCTGGCACTGCCCAGAGTAACTTTCTGAATTTTTCTCCTTTTAACCATTTAACTTCTATGTATCAGATATGATGTTATAACCTCATCTTCATTGGCCTCCTCACTCTCCCATACCTCTATTCATCTCATCTTCTCTCTTCCTTTTACCCTCTGTCATTCTCTTCCCCACCTTCCCTGTTCCTTTGACCCTTCTCATCCCTCCACTATTTCCTTGTTGTCCAGAATGAACAAAAACCCACAAAGAACCACTAGCATCTACCTAGCTACTGACTTGGCTACCATCATCACACCTACATCACTACAGTTCTTTAACACCATCACAATTATAAAGTCACAATCACCGTAATAAATGCACAAACCTAAGTAATCCTATGATTCCTTGTCCCCTCTTTTCCTTAACCATAACTCTCCCCCTATCCATATCTCCCCTGCATAATTAGATTAAAAGGTCTCCGGGAGAGAGCTTAGACTTTCTAATTTATTTATAAGACACTCACAATTTGGGGTGAACAGTACATTTATAACAATAAAAGTCAACTTTCTCTGGAGAATACCTAGTTTCTGATACTGATACTATAACAGCAAAAGGCGATCAGAGATTGGGTGTCAAGGACAAATATGTTGATGAACTTCAGGAGATGAATAGAAACTCATTTTGACCATTATTGGACTTTATTTCATAGTGGAGAAAAGGCAGCTCAAAGAACAATAAACTTAATTAAAAATATGAGCCCATATCAGTTTGTAAAGAGGAAATATTTTATAAATTTTTAACATTTCATGTGTGTGTGGAGGGGTAGGGCATGTGTGCGTATACCTATATATAAATAATACTAGGAAACAAAGGAACATTCTTTATTGATATGAAGATCAACATAGGTTAAATTCAAATTTGAGAACAGATCTGTAAGAGAACATATCATTTCTGGATTATCATGGTACGGGAGACAAGTTCTCTCTTGGTGTAACTGAAGCAGCTCCATTTCCTTCAATGGGATTACTCACAGACAAAGTTAATGCTCTGAAGCATTTTCTGGATCATGGTCACAAGGCTGAACATCTCGCAGCATCAGAAAAGGAGCTGGTTACCACTGTGTTTCTGAAGACCTTGTTTAACCATTACTATCACCAGTAGTGGCCATTACTGAATTGTTACTTACTGATTCTCCTGCACAGTCATATACATCTATGCAAAGTGAGTACAAATTGGTTATAAAATTAACACTGAAAAAGGTAGAATTTTATTCCCACTCTGCACAAGGATAAATGGTTACACAAGGTACAAGTCCACAGAGAACCAAACCTCTTATATTTTCCAAGGAAAAATATTAGTAGTATTCAACGGCTCCCAGAAAATTCAAGGCAACCATTCACATAGCTAATCAGAGATTTCTAAGAGATGAATGTGTGACACAGCTCTAAGAAATCCCAAAGTGGAAGGGAACAGTTCTATTTGAAAGTAACTATGAAGCCTTAATGGAAGCTAACATCAAGTAAAATATTAGCCTAAGAACACCACCACCAGGAAAACAGAGAGAGAAGGAAACTTTCTACTCAAGTCTAATGTCTCATGAATAAGGATGGTCCTAACATCTTCACAAACCCTTTCCAAACTTCACTCACTTACCAGTTATAGGCATCCTTTCTAATAGATCTACAGATTTCATTAGCGAAGTAGAAGGGGATGGTTGTTCACTGGTGCCCCTCAAACTCTTGGAATTCCCTTCATGATTTACAGGACTCTAAGAGGAATCTGATTAAAAGACATGAAAACATGGCCACTGCCTTGATTTAAACAGAAGCATCAAGAGGCAGATGAGCCTCCCCACCACCAGCACGCAAGGCTCTCACGACCAGTCTGTCTGATGGCTGTAAGTGTGGCACGACAGCATCACACGTTCCTTTTTGATCATCTCAGTTTGCCATATTTTAGCACCTGGATTATTATATAACTTCCCCTGTTAAATAAAGATTGTTTATACATGGGAGTAGGGAAGCAGTTATTAGGTGGCAGCTTCCTTATTAGAATATACTTCCATTCGATGAATAATTCTTGTTATAAATTCTCCAGCAGAATGTATAAACTGCTTGGCTTATATGTGCACCTTATTTTCCAGGTTACACTCAGAATGGCCATACTGAGTCAGATCAATGGTATGGTCCATCTAGCTATGTAGCCTGCCTCCTGTTTTCAATGGGAATGAACAGAACAGGGAATTGTCAAGTGATCCATCATGTCACCCAATCCCCCAGCTTCTGTCAACAGAATTGCAATAAGAACCATTGCAATTCTGTTGATTTATGTGGAGTTTCCCTGGAGAACTCACAACGTCAGACATGGTAATTAGCTAAACAACCTGGATTACCATTGCTGAGCTTCTTTATATGATTTGACTAATCATAATCCAGATGTGTGACCAGCATTGGTGTTAAAGGAGAAGACACTGTGACGCTGCAATATTTCATGGAAAACTGGAAACAAAGTTTGGCGTTCTAAAAGTAAAACTGTTCCATGGTATATAACACAGGCCTCTGACCTTTAGTCTGCGATCCTCATCCCCACTGCACAGAGAGTTTACAGACACTTTAAATATTTTCCAGGCTGGATTTAAGTTATTCATCACAACCTGAAAACGAAAAAAAGAAAGGAAAATGCTTGACATTTGCAGGGTTCAAAATAGAATGATAAATAAGAACTATGACTTTCAGTATAGTACATTAAACAGAAAAGGAAAAATGTGTAGAGAGTAAATCTTTAATCCATCAAATTAAATGCACCATATTGTTGGCAATGTTTTTGCAGCAATCCGCTAGACAAGCAAAGACCATTCTGCTTAATGAAATCTTTTGTTTGTGTATTTTTATGCTTTGACTGCAAAAAGGGAGAATTTATACAGATTAGGTCCTGAGCTAAAGCCCAGTTAAGGCTACAGGAGTCCTTTTACTGATTTCAATGAGCTTTGCATGAGGCTCTTAAAAGCAATAGCTTGAGTTAATTAAAAGCCCTGTGCATTAGGCCCTTAAAAATGTTTGAAGCTTAAAATGTTTATGTACCACACATGTATTCTCTGACGTGGTGACTGCTGATCTGTTAGTTACCCAGGGGCACATCCTGCACCCATCTCCAACAAGTGCAATGAGCCCTGACTGCAGCAAAGTCTTTGTGGTTCTCCTCAGCTATAGAAGAGGCTAGATCAAGGGCGCAGACCCCTGCATGCCACAGGACTATGTTGCAGTGGAAGTACCAGCGGTGGAAGCTACTGTGTCTGCAATAGCAGCAGCATACTCCAGTCCAATGTATGTGGGTGTGGTTGCGTTCAGAAGTCCACCTCCTCTGGCCCTATGAACCTTTTCCAGGCGCAGCCCATTTTCTCAACTTTTTTTTTTTTTTTAAAGGAAGAGGACCAATGGTATGTACAGTACCAGTTTATTGATCATGATAGTAAGTACCAGTGCCAGGCAACTACAGAATTCTGGATCCAGACTCTTGCATGTGGCTCCTACAGAATGCAATGGGAGGATTTGATCCTTTGTTTCTTATGTTGGTAAAACTCCCCCTGAACTTAGTCATGGAACAAAGACTGTGGAATCAAGGCCAAAGACATGAAACAAGGGAAGAGCCACATATGTGAAGTCATGAAAAATATGTAACACTGGATATAAGCAGGCAGTGATCCATCTGGAATGGATAAAACAAAACCGTCTTGAAATCTAGGTTCTTCTTCCAGGCTTCTGTTTCCTGGAAGTCTTGAGATGTACATGGAGCAGCCTTATTTAAACCTAAGGGACAACAGTCAAATGTGGGTGAACAAAAGTAGTCTTCTTTACAGGGCAAGTGTATGTCGTCTCCGTAACATGTTGTGTGTATTATGCTTCATAATAAAGCAGTTCTCTTTTCAGGCAGGCAGACTCCTATGTTTTGTCTGTACACTTATAAGGCTACATTTACTCTATGAGCTAAGGGTGTAACTCCCAGCTCATATAAACCCACACTAGGTTTCAGCGAAGCCAGCACACTTAACTTAGTTGTGTAGCCAGAGTAGTATGGGCGTTGGCAGCAGTGCTGAACACAGACCTGCCTTACCCCTGTGGATATGTACTTGGCATGGCTAGCTGGTGCCACCCCATGCACATTATTAGTTTAGCGTGCTAGCTCAAATGACAGCCAGCACGAGTATACCTGTGTGAGCCAGGAATCACTCCTAGCTCCCAATGTAGACGCAGTTGCAGTCTTAGAAATGTCATTGGCATACGCATAAAACAATCTGGTCTTATACTGCCGGAAAAGAGAAAAGAAAACTCAGGTCCATATTACCTCTTCAGGTAATTTGCATATTACCTGTCTGAGGCTAAGGTCATTCCAAGATTTACTCCTTGACTGAAGTCACTGGCATTACTCTCACTGCATAATGTTAAGCACATGTGTAAATCTCTGTAGGGTCAGGACCTGAGAATAGCGTCCTCCAGGCACCAAAGAATTCCCATCTGCCTGCTAACTATTTACTCTTATGTAACTTCCTCCTTCTTCTCTGGAAAGCCTGGCTAACTTGTAGTCTCCAACCCTTCCCTTATCATCTTCCCCTGAATGCCTGTGCAGGAGAAGGAGGAATCTGAGTTGGAGTTAACCCTTTGCTTGCGGGTGACCAAATGGGACTCTGCAGCCTGAGTGTAAAAACAACTGACCTCTGAAGCGCATTCACCATTTTAAAAAATGACATTTTACAAATAAAACTTTTATTTTTTAAGCTGGGTTTTCTAGGAACAACTTGCATACACAAATAAAGAGCTGAGTACTATATGTAAAAGGAAAATGTTACTTATAATGGGATAGCTTTTTGTCTTGTGTATTTTGTGTCCCTACAGCATTCCATCTTTCTCTACTCTGTTCTACCTTCCCAAAGCCCCCACTCCCCTCCCACACTATACTTTTTAGCTTGCCCATGCCCAGCTCTCCCTCTGCAAACCAACAGGCACTTTTTAAGGCTTCATCTGGCATCTCCATGGCAACAGTGAGGTGTTCCCACCTTTATATAAAGCATTGGTCAGACCATTACTGAAATACTGCGTCCAGTTCTGGTCTTCATACTTCAAAACAGATATTGACAAATTGGAAAGAATCCAGAAAAGAGCTACAAAAACATCTGAGGTCTAGAAAACCTTCCATATAGTGAGAGATTTAAGAACCTCAATCAATTTAATTCATCAAAGAGAAGGCTAAGAGATGATTTGATCATGATCGATAAGTACACATACAGGGAGAGTATTTCTGATAGTAGAGGGCTCTTTAATCTCACACACAGTGGCATATCAAAAGCCAGTGCCTGGAAGCTGCCTCCAGATACATTCAGACTGGAAATAAGACGCAGATTTTTTACCTCCGAGAGCAGTTATCCATTGGAACAATTTACCAAGAAAAGTGGTGGAATCTCAGGCACTCAAGTTGTAAAATCAAGACTGGATGTCCTTCTAAAAGATATGCTCAAGTATAGCCAGAAGTTGTCAGCTTGATGCAGGCATTACTGGGTGAAATTCTATAAATTGTGTTACACAAGGGGTCAGACTAGATGATCATCAGGTCCTTCTGATTGTTGAAATAATACCCTGCCACTTCCCCTGCTTCAGCTTGCACATGAAAGTAGAGAGCTGGATCAGACAAGATTGTCCAATGAATCTCACTAGAAAATTCCTATGTGAACTTTAACAAGTAGCACAAAAATTAAGCTTCAATTAAAAAAAAAAGGTATAAATCTGAATGAAAGCAATCTGTCTCATTGTGCTGCAATGGTCAGGTGCATATGGCTGGAAGGAAGAGAAGCATGGTTATATGCTATACATTCTCAGTGCAGAGCAGAAGGTGACATGACAGGATAGAAGGCCAGTAAGAGAAAATGCAGTAAAAGTTTCTGAAAAAGATGGGCTGAAGAAGAAATGTGTCTTTAATTTAAACCGGCCCAGGCTCTAAAGTTTTTTTTTCTAATTGCAGCAGGTAGCAACTGAACGTAATACACTCAAGGTTTGTAAAAGATCTTGCCTGCCCAAAGGACCTTTGCCTCTCCAAGTGATGAAGAAACAGGTATGAGAGTTCTCTGTGCTAGAATAACACAGAGACTCTGACTTCCATCTCCTCTGGTAACTTCCCAAGAGGGCACAGGACACCTGTGCTTATATATTAGTTTTGGGCCCTGGTGCTGCCCCTTCCCCACTTCCTAGCAGATTGATTGTTGGATCAATTACATCAAGGAACACCTAGCTGATGATGCAGCCCCTGGTCCCATCTGTGTACAAACCTAAGGTTCATAATCCAGGCCATTATTTGTGGTACCACCCTTCATTGACATGGAAACAACACTGACACCTTGATGAAGGAATCAGATAAAACAGGCAGGCGAATCAGCTGAACAACAAATGAAAAAAAATCAGTTCAAATGGAAATAGCATGATAATCTGCATTATGGGAGGAAGAACAGGCTGAATGGATTCCATGGTGGCTTGATGGTGCTGTGGAGAAATCAAGATATTGTTTACAGTTTGTCTCAGTGTCATAGTGGCTCTTTAAAAAGAGGAACCATTTCTGACACCCAGACCCAGTGGTACCTCACAACTCTGTCAGCAACTCATCAGGCCTGACACACTCACTACATCTAACACACTGCTATCATAGAATTTATCTATTAAAAATGTCATTTGGGCATCAAATGAAAGCTTATATCATATTGGTTGTTATAAGTGTTTTCAGGTGTACGTACAGGCTTTATCCAAGAAGTTGTATGAATCTACTTCAAACATATTTCAACTAGGTAAGGAAGGAGGGTAGATCAATGTTTTTTCCCAGACAAAGGAATGCTGATTTAACTGTCTCCAAAAGTCTCAGATATAAATCAAGCATTGTGTAAGTCAACACACAGCAAGCTTCATTTCCATATTAAGTCAACAGGAAAAAGCAAGTTAACAGGAGAATGAGAAAGCCAATATAGCATCAGCACACGAGGAACAAACTGTGGGGGAGAACTTTGTCTAAAGATACACTTAAAAGGTTTTCTGAATTACTATAAGAAAAAGAAAAGGATACCCTGTGATGATCCATCACTAAAGGAGCAAAAAGATAGCATTTTTTGTATTCATGAAAGCTGGGTTTTGGCTCAAGGGACTGGAGACACTGGGGTGTTGTTTTAGGTGAGAAACTTAACATAAACAAAGGCCATGTCTACACTAGGAAAAGTTAGATCAACTTAAAGTGGTTTCCCTTAACCAGGACTTAGTAAGTCGACCTAACTTCCCCTAAGTCGACCTAAGAAAGTGGAGTTATGCATCCACACTTGCCTTAGGTCGACCTAAGGAAGGATTAGGTCGACCTTAGCAGGGTTAGTTTGAATACCCTGCAGTTCTTATTAAGTCGACCTAAGTATTCATTAGGTCAATTTAAGGAAGCTCCTTAAATTGACCTAATGAAAGCCTAGTGTGGACAAGGATTAAGTTAGGTCGACTTAAGCCTCCTTAATCGACCTAACTTGCCAGTGTAGACATAGCCAAAGATTTTAGCCTGCTAACACTGTGTTTAGTTTCCTAGATGCATGTTATATTTTTATTTTATTTGTAACCATATCTGTTCTACCCTTATTTAGTATCACTTGAATGTCCTTCTTTGTTAATAAACCTCCATGGGTGGAGTTTATTGAAGGCTCAGGGAGGCAAGGCCTTCCCTGATTGGCTGTGGTGGCCCCACCAGGCCGCCTGTGCCTGCCCTCTGTGCTGGGAAGACAAAAGCTTTTATGCTCCGTGCAGGCTGGTTCTCTCAACTGCTTGGGAAGCTACCTGCATAGAACATATAAAGCGCAGCATGCCATGCCCTCAGGCAGTGTGAGACTGATGTCAGCCTTCTTAGCAAAACAAATCGAGTCTCAAGTTTCAATTTCCCTGTCTAGCTGAAAAACAAAAGAGGAGTCTTGTGGCACTTTAAAGACTAAAGACTAACAAAAATAAATTTGTTAGTCTTTAAAGTGCCACAAGATTCCTCTTTTGTTTCGCTGAACTAGACTATCATATTCAAGCATGGGGATAATACTTGCCTGTCTCAGAGTATTGTATGACTTACCCGAACCCCTGGACTGAGCTGGGGGGCCGGCTCCGGTCCGAAGCCCGGGAGCTAAGCTGGGGGGCTGGCTTGAACCCTCGCCGATTCGGGCCAGCCCCCAGCTCAGCCTCGGGGCTTTGGATGACAGCGGGGGCTGGCACGCAGCCCCCGCTGCCACCGGAAGCCCTGCAGCTGGGCTAGGGGGCTGGCTGTGGGCAGTGCATGGTGGGACAGTGCCCACCATGCACTGCTCTTCTTTCACAAAGAAGCCCTTTGCGAAAGAAGCAGCAATGTGTACATGAGAAAGCGCTATATTTATAGCGCTTTCCTTGTCCCGCAATAAAAGTTATTGCGGGACAAGTCAGTAGTGTGTACATGGCCTAAGTTCCTGCCTTTGGAACGGCACATAGGCAGCTGCCTCTCATAATGTGAGGGGAGTAGGGAGAATAGGTAGGGGTGGGGAAGGAGAGGAGAGGAGGAAGTCAGCCAGAGACCCAGGCACCGACTGTGGTGAGGAGTAGGGGAAGAGGGCAGAGGCCTGTGTATGGGACTTTGGGTGGGCCTGGGGGTGGGGGCAGGGAGCTTGCCTCCACAGGGGCAGCTTCAAAATCTGCCCATGTAAACCTCTCTGTTATCATAAGTGTGAATTGTTAGTTGAAAGAAGTAAGCTTGTATGTACACTGCGTCTTTAGAGGCAGAGGCCTTGTAATTTCTGTGTTCAGTGATTGAGGCTGAATGCACTTTAAAGTGGTTCAGGGACTGGGGTGCAGCAAATGTTACCTGCAAGGCAAAATAAAGGTTGGCAGAATCCTGGGGGAATTCATCTGGATTAGGGTGGCAGAGAATTGTGTAGTTCTGGGTGCCCGGAGAATATATCACACCATCAAACACAATTATTTGCTGTAAATTAAATTAAGACTGCATATTAGGTTCCAAGAACAATCTCTTCTCACTCCCAGCAGCACAAATCAGGAATAGCTGTACTAAAGTCAATAGTTTTGCTATTGTGAAACTAGAAAGAAAGGAGTAAGTAGGACCTCAGTAACTAAACATGGGTTGCTGAGTGTGTTTTTTGCAATGGAAGAGATAAAACTATTCCTTGCTACAGGCCAGCTGTGCCCTTTAAGAGTAAAACCAGCCCACTACTCACCTCAGTCCTGTGAACGAGCTGCTGGGTTGCATCATCATTCATCCGGAAAATCTCCAGAAATGGATCAGATTTGCTGAAAAAATCCTAAAATAAAATTCAGAGCACTTTACTCTTGGCACCCATTGGCATGTATCCACAGCATTCCTCTGCTTCCTTGCTAATGAAAAAGAAAGCTAATTCTGTTTCAGCAAGAGTGCTAGGTATCCCAGAACTATCTTTCATTCTTCCTCATTCCACCAGGGCTTACACAATGCTTTGGCTAGTCTCAGTTTGGCAATTCAGTCATGGCAATGGGCACGGTTTACAGTGATATAGCCTATTTTCTCTTTTGTTGATAACTTCCCCACTTGATTGTACAAAGTGAAGCCTATCTGGCTGATTATTTAAGAGTTTGGTCATTTAATAACAGTTTTATCATGTTAAGTAAATTGATTTCAAAGGTGTTACACACCGTGAATGAATTTAGTCTTATTTGGATAACCCAAATAAAAGTTCAATGGCTAGAAAATTATGCTATTGTCAACTAACATAAGCACAAGCAAGCGTACTTCAGAGAAGAGAGCCTTCCTAAGTATTAAAGATGTGACCTAGTGTTTAAATAATAGACTATGGACAAATCCAAACTATCTAATCATTGCAAATAAGCCTTTTGGGGCACCGGGGCTCAGAATCTCAGCTGTGCCATTATGCACTGCATGTAGCTGATCATAGGGGAGGGCTGCAAAATGTTTACTGCATTCTCCCATTCTGAATTCTGCTCATGTCCTGAGCATCTTTTGGACTGCTCTAAATTGTGCTGCTGTCTTTAGCCTCAGAGGGCTACTACTAACATTGTCAATGGTCAGAGCACAGCAGCATTCCACCCATGCCCTTTTTTTCTCAACCATAATCACCAGCTGGCCCCCTGTAGGAAGGAACCCCTAGGTAGAGGGTTAAATCAACTTTCTAACTGCAGCAGAAAGCAGCTGGAGCAGGGACAAGGATTTGGCCTCTTATCTGAAATGCAGAAACTCAATGTTTAAAACCCCTGATCTTACAAAAATGTAGGCATGTGAATAACTTTATGTTCAGCTTCATGAGCAGTCCTCTTTCTGGAAGATGTATGGTGAAATAAAGGTTTAATGTTTAAATGTTTTAATAATGTTAAATGATTCATTAAGTATGTGCCGATGGTATAATGCATGATGTTCTTGCAAAACAAAAAGCAGTTACATAACTTTAACACAAGCCCATGACTTATAGTTTCAAAAGCAGCTGGTGGATTTTGGTTGCTTAAATTTTGGGTACCCAACTTGAAATGCTTTCAGTGAACTTGATCTGCAAAATCACGGCTGCTGAGCACTTTCTGAAAAATCAGGTCCTTTCAGATTTCTTAAGTTAAACACCAAAATATCAAAATCACTAGCCATTTTTGGAAAATTAGGTTTATAACTTCAGTAGTCAAAGATTTTATTTTAACAATATAAAATTAAAGGGAAACTATCTTGCATTTCACACACATCAGAGTTTGAGAATCTTTTTTCCTCAAGTTAACTTTCCCAGAATGGGAAAATAATAGTTTGTCTGGCTGAGGGCTCAAAAGTGATTACAGCATTCAATAAAGGTAGCTGCTTATTACAGTAATTGTGAGGTAGCTACTAATGTAATACAAGCATTCTAGAAGTGACTGTTTTACTGTGAAGTGTTGTTTCATCTTTTGAAACAAAGATCTGCCGTCTGAGCTACATGTGGGTTTCAATTGTTGCTATACCTTCCAAAAGTGTACTATAAAAATATAATCTTTATTGGCCCAATTAGGGCAAGCTTTGATATCTGCAGGGTTTTTTGGGTTTTTTTTTTACTTTTTTATGAGATGCTATAACATGAAGAGAAACTGACAGTTTGCTTCACTTATTCTATTATCCTCAATCTCCACTGAAGCCATCTGAAAAAAATCTTCACACTGCTGATTCGACTGATTCAACAGATTCTTTTTACACCCTGTATTACTATTATAAACAACGTAGTGTTTTGGTTTTAAATAGCACATGGAATTTTGACAAGGTCACTAAATATTCACGCCAAAAATGAGCAATATCCAAACTAGCAGTGAGTGCTGTTTTCCCATTTGGACCACCACTGCCATCTTGCAAATAACTCTATGAATGGTTCTCTGGTTCTTTACCATGTAGGGCACTTACAGGAGGCATGGATTCCCATCATACTTGCAAAATAAGGCCACTGTATTATTTGTTGAGCTTTATCTTCATTAGATGTGTCACAAATAGCTGTAGTCCGTGGGCTTACTACCAGGAAGTAGGGCCCAGTTCACTGACCCAACACATCAGCCTGAACTTGAATTGGATGCTGTGAATCACTAACATGTGTCTAAGTCCTGGATCATCCTCTTGAGGAAGAATGCCCTTCACATGTGGAGTTTCACCTTTCTCAAGTCAGAGAGGGACTCAGCCACCTCCAGGCACTGTTCTTCCACCTATCTACACACTCAGCACATGGGGAAATGGAGACCAGGCAAGTCAGATGAGAAATGAGTACACTGGGGCAGGGCTGTGGTCGAGACACATCTCATCCCCTTCCAGCCCCATAAAGTTTAGCCTGAATAAGTAATAAAGCTTGAGACTGTGTTATTATTTCCACTGAGCCCACCCTTTTCAAAAGCTCATGGAAGTGGCAGGGCCAGGAGGAGTGCCTTGTAAAGAGATGGGGAGCCAACCTATGGCCATAACTGTGTGGAGGCACAGAGCGCTAAAACAGGGCTTGGTAATGTAGCTATCAGTACAGTGTTCCGTATGTGACATCAGTTCATTTGGTCAGTGATCTGTTAGCTTAAAAATCTCTAAGTGCACCATAATCAGCTGAACTTCATGAACTATCAAATAAAGCATATCTATAATTGCATATTCCATAACAGTCTGCTATGGCTCAGAAGGAGCCATTACAGAATATCGACTAAGACTTTAGTCACTAACTCATCTTGGTTCTATGAAGACTGCGACTCCTGAAGATGGTTCAAAATTAAGTGAGGTCCCTTCATGGAAACCAGCAAGTAACACTTTCTAAAACTATTTGACCTTTAAACAATAAAATCCCTATCCTATTAATACAGTAATGCATGCTAAAATAACTTCACAGCAGCAGGCATACATTTCTAGATGCATGAACTGAGTTCTGCACATGAGCTGTGCATGCAAAACAGTAGATAGACACACACAACTCATGGTGGCATGTACACTGGTCACATGCACACACGCAGTTCTGACTTGTATGTTTCCATCATGTGTTTTGCTTGTGTTAAAGTGTTCATGCATCTTCACAAACTTGAGGTAGACTGCAGCAGTGACTGACCCTGGTGTAACAGACCAAAAAAATTAATACAGAGTTATATTGTATCACAGCACTTATCCTTTTCCTGTGGTGTTTGAAATATTTGATTTGTTAAGTAATCACGTTTCTGGCCCATTAACAATAATAATTAATAATACTCTGAACAAATAGTGCTCTTCAGCTATTGATTTCAAAATTCTTTATAGAACTGGATAATTATAGTTACTCTCATTTCCCTCATGGGGAAACTAACGTTCAGAGATTTAGGGCCATATTGTCAGCTGGACAGTTCAAATGGGCATAGCTCTAGGGACATCAGTGGACCTCTGTTGATTCCAGCTGAGGATATGGCCCTATGGGCTCCTCTATACAAGGACATCCATGAAAGTTAATCTGAATTAACTAAAAGGATGCTATTATCCAGAATAAAAGTCTTAATTTGTCAAAATCATATTAAGGCCATTTTTTTCTGAATGAGAGTGTTCACACAATGATTAATGCAGTTAACTAATCCTTTTCAAATCCACATCGTTAGTAATTTGGTTTAATTTTCCTGAGTATTCTTATGATAACAAACCATAAAGTCATACAATGAATCATTGACTGGAGTAAGACTAGATCTGCCTCCTGGCTCACAGCCCAATGTTCACCCCATT
Source organism: Pelusios castaneus (assembly GCA_007922175.1). NCBI lineage: Eukaryota > Metazoa > Chordata > Testudines > Pelomedusidae > Pelusios > Pelusios castaneus. The sequence continues at coordinate 26,769,259 of ML685787.1, forward strand.
AGACAATTCAGTCCACAAGGAAACTTTATTCATTAAAAGATTTTACTGAATAGGTCCATCAGATCAGACTTAAGATAACAGGAGCAGATGCAGTGATGCTTCTGTTATGCTACATAAGGACCCTTTGTTAATCTAGATATGCCCCATAAAGACAAAATGTGCCTAAAAGACTCTCTACAATTACTGTGAAGTGAATATAGATCAGGTGCTGAAGCATAACTTGGATGAATCCATTTAGGTGGACTCATAATCACAATGACAACTCTCTCAATGATATTTTTACCAGATTAAGTAGTACTCTTGTGGGAACGAAAATACTCGGAATACCTCTTACGCTATGTTATACTTTTCCTTCTCCTTTTGTGATCATAACAGTGTGCATGAGAGCTGAAGTGAACGTTACAATTTTTAACAAAGATTTTTAAAAATGATTGACTAAAGTTAGTTTCTTCAATCCACATTTTGGCACCTAAATAAATTATCTGATTTTCAGAAGTGCTGAGGAGTCAACTCCTCCCAATGAGGCAATAATCCATCTTCCAGAGGGGACTCATCATTTACGGTCATTAAAGATCCTGAACACAGGGATGCTATTAACCCTTGTGCTCTAATCAGATTCCAGCACTATTGATTATATTCTGCCTACCTAAATTTTCGTAGTAATACACTATTAATCTTACTTATAGTATGATCCTCCAAACTCTGGGCACATACATAACTCTACTCCTACTGATATCATTTTGCCACTCACACACATAAACTTACATGAGCATGCTCAAGATCAGGCTGTTTGCATCCTAAACTGCTGTGTGGTGTGATACCCTATGTTACTAGTTAGGAACAGCATAAAACTCAAGAAGGGGATGTACTCTAATGGTGGTTACAGGGATTCAGTGAAACAATGATTATCTAACCTTCAATTATCTGAAAATCCCTGTTCTCAAAAACAGGGTCATGGCCCCATGACATCCATTAATTATTTTGATGTCCCTCTATTATCTTAAATAATTAAATGCCTCCTATTACTTTTGGATATTCGAAGTTGTACCTTATATGCAAAGTTCTCTGGGTTCTTTGGGATGAAAGGTGCCATATAAAGTATTATATAAATATAATTAAGAACAGTGGGTAACACTGACAGGTAAAGATGAGTGAAAAGATAGTGCTTAGACTAAAAACTGATTCCTGATTGAAGTGGAGATGATTTTGACAAACACATAAAAAAGAATCCGTTTCTCACATTTCAGATACTTTCTGCAGAATAAAAACTATATATTGCCCAAGATGATGTGAATTTTCGAAGCATCATGCTAAGATGCTTACTTTGAACATTACATCTTGACTCCTTGTAAAAAGCTCACTTATCTTAGCACTTCTGATCTGTGGCATTTTAAATAAATGAGGTCTCGGCATAATTAAATTGTCTTGGTTTTAATTACATTCCCTTGAGTTTTTTTAATTACTTTGCAACTTGAGGAAAGCCTCATTGGGAGCATTGATCTGAAATCTCTGATGTGTTTAATAATGTCAAGCAAAAAAAATAGCTGTGAGGGAAAAATCTTATTAAATCATATTTGCAGGCATTCTTATATCTTCCAATAAGGTTAACATCAAACAGCTTACCTTGTCATCTAATTTCCGTGCACTGAATGAAAGTTCAACATAGTCATCATTGCCAGATAATTCTTCAGCAATCACCTAAATGAGAAGCTACATTTGAGTTTTGCATGTATAATGAAAGAAAATAAAATTAAGAAAGATGCCATTTACCAGCGTGTGGACTGTAGAACCTATCAGCTGGAAACTGACAGTCACCTTCCAAGAAACCTGACGCCTTGCCAGCAGAGATATCAAAATAGGTCAGAACAATACGCTTTCCTGTGGCAAAGTATTTTGCTTTTAACTGGGTGGAGAATGTTCATAAAATAGGTTGTTAATTTTTAAGATATTTCTGGACAATCTGCCATGATAAACGGAAAGACAAGGAATAAAATTACTTGTAGCTAATTGCCATGAAATTCAGGCCTCATCTACATTAGGAGGGTTTTGCTAGTATGGTATGGGTGTCTGATACTGGAGGTGCAATTATGTCAGTATAAAGATGCTTATAACTAGGGGTTAATCGTCACTACAAAAGCTTTGTTAATATAGCTATACCACCAAAACCTATACTGGAGATGCAGCATAAATCACTTTAGTTAAATCATCTCCCCAGAGAGCTTAAACTATACTGACAAAATGACGCTTAAAAACTGCATCTGGCTGGGGAGTAGGGCAAGGTGAGGAGGTTTGACTCATACCTACATCAGAAAGATATTTTTCTTTCCATTTCTAACCAATGTAGCTATGGCCAGTAAAACTTTGCAGTGTAGACCTGGTCTGGTTTAGCTTATTCCCCTGGCTGACGTAAGATAGACAAGTTACCCTGATGTACCTGCATCTATACTAGGGCCATGTCAACACTAGCTATACTGGTATATTCTAGTATTTTACATTGGCAAAAATATGCTTTCACTTGTATAACTCGCTTGGAAAAAATACAGTTTGATTGGCAAGACTGCATCTACACGAGGGACTTTTTCCAGCACAGCTATGTTGATTCAAGATCCTCACTGCACACAACTATGCCAACAGAAGTCTGCACTGTAAACATGGCTATGGGCTTAAATGGCATTGCTATGTCAGGAAAAACTGACACAACAGACTGACATAGGTAAGGTCGTAAAATTTATTAGTGTATAAAATAGAGCTTAGGCATTCTACCTGAAAATGCAACCAAAAACAAAATGACATTTCAATTTTTTCTAATTGAAAAAAAAATTCTGTCCACAAAACGCCCTCACAAGCCGAGGAGGTGCATGGGGGGGAGTGTGTCATGTCCCTCTCCGCTCCCCAGTTTGCTGCGTGCCTTGTACTGAATATGCTCACATGGTCTGAGCATGCTCAGTAACACTGCTGAAGCAGCTGCCCTCACTCTACCCCCTGCCAAGAGTCATCTTTCCCCACAAATCATTCCACAAAAGAGAACATAAGCCAGATTTCCGTACCCATAGACCACACATTCTCCAACCATTTATGTCTTCTGTCCAGGATCAAACCATAAGACCCCAAAATCTTGGAAGACTAATGGGGTGAGTGATGGCATCCTTCAAACTAGCTAAGGCAGGGTTCTCGAACTTTTTTTGCTGGGATCCCCTTTGCAAGCATTTCAGGCTATGACGTCCCTCTCCTCCCCCACCCCCAACTGATGCCACATTACCCTTACCAGCATGCTTGGGGGTTGACAGCTCATGACTCATCCCATATAACCTTGCGACACTCTGAGGGGACATGATCCACAATTTGAGAACACTTGAGCTAGGTAGGGGCTGCCTGGATCAGAGCGATAATCAGTGGAATGCAAGCTGTGTGTTATAAACAAGTTGCAACATTAACATAAATTCCCTATTTCACAGATGCTCAGTATGTATCCTGGGACCAAATGAATTAAAAATTTTTCATTTTGATGTATTGTATTGAGACATCCAGGTTTTCATACAATTATTTCTGTTTGAGTTCAACTGTTCTAGTTTGAGTAAAATCCATCTGCTTTACAGTATTACTGAGTAGGAGCCAGGATATGTAGGCCTTAGTCCATGTTATTAAGAATAAAACTGATGATGATATTTTCAGCAACCAGAAAAAACTGTCCGCAGGAAAGCTAAGAATATGAACCTCATTATTTATTTTATTCTGCTGGGACTTTTAGCAAAAAATTTAAAAAACAAAATGGAACAGAACTGGAGGCTGACTTGAGCCTATAAAATGTGTGCAACATAAAATTGGTATTTGGTCACACAAAATATTCACAAGCACAAATCCCTAATTGTGCATGAAAACACAATCACACATATGTGCATGCGTGCGCACACACACACTTATTTCATATGTGTAAGTCAGCTCAGAGCTGCTGAAAATTTGCCTCATAATGCATTTGATATTTCTTCTCATGGTAAATTACTGGCTGGAAGGATCATGTAGGACATGGCACCATTTGCAAATAAGATCTTATATAACAAATTTTAAACTTCAGCAATATTTTATAATTGAGTTACAAATCCCTAATGATAAGCACTGACAGATCTCTCTCTGAGTGGTTGAAAAAGCACTGTTGTATTATTTTATTCCATAGCCATATAATAATATATTGATTAGTTAATTCTAAAAGTAGCACCATAATAAAGAAAATAGCACACCTGGGATGCGAACTTTATCAATTCACTGAAGAATACGTAACTCAAAAGAAGCTGTGTGTTATAAACAAGTTGCAACATTAACATAAGTAAATTCCCTATTTCACAGATGCTCAGTATGTATCCTGGGACCAAATGAATTAATTTTTTTTCATTTTGATGTATTGTATTGAGATATCCAGGTTTTCATACAATTGTTTCTGTTTGAGTTCAACTGTTCTAGTTTGAGTAAAGTCCATCTGCTTTACAGTACCATTGGGTAGGAGCCACGATATGTAAGCCTTAGTCCATGTTATTAAGAATAAAACTGGGATGGTATTTTCTGCACCCAAAAAAACTGTCTGCAGGAAGGCTAAGAATATGAACCTCATTATTTATTTTGTTGTCATTCTAGGTTTCTGAAGGGAAATCTTAAATATTACTATTGTTTTGCACGTACACAGCACCTTTCAGCTGAGAATCTCAAAGCACAGCAGAAACATCAGTCAGCAAAGTCTCACAAAAGCCCACTTAAGGGGGAAGTATTTTACAAAGGACTAAGGAATGAAGAGGTTAAGCGACTTGTTCAAGGTCATGCAGCAAGACAGTAGCAGAGAGAAGAATACATTTCAGGTCCTGATTCCAGTTACTTGCTATAGCTACTAGGCAGCCCTGAGGGTCAAACCAGAAGCTGCATTTTTGTACTCCAAATCCTCACCTCACCACTATTCCCAGCTCTGATTATTTTAAATATCATTAAATATTCATAGTGCAGCAGCACATGGAGTGCCTAACAGGAATGAGAACCCCCATGTATTAGGAGCTGTGCAAACAGGATCATGGACCTGATTCTCATTCACACTCAGTGGGTCTCATCCTTTTTGGTCTCAGGACTCACTTGTAAATGTTGATGGCCTTACATGACTAAATAAGTAGGCTGCGGGGGGGGGGGGGGGAGAAAAAGGTCATGTCCCGCCCCTGGAGGGAGTAAGAGATGGTTGTGGGGGGGTTGAAGCCTCATCCCATAGCACCCATTCCTGCACCTCTTGTTCTGCACACTGGCCAGGCTCAGCTCTCCGCTCCAGGCGCTGTGACTTCTGGGGTCACAACATGGCTCAAGACTTGGCCCTGCTCCCCTAATAGGGTACTTGGGGGGGCATTGAAATTCATGGGAGTGGCATTGTGGTCATAATGCCATTCACTCAAGTTTGGCCCGGCTGGCCCACCATCTTCAAGACAGAGAGGTGGGCAGCAGCAACCCTGAGCAGTGCTGCAGCCTCAGAAGTCACAATACTTGAAGCAGGTGGCCAGGCGAGCCAGCCCCATGGGACTGGAGCCACAGGAGCTGACCCATGACCCTCTGAAACATTCTGCTGAAACAATTTTGGGTTGCAACCCACAGGTTGAGAAACCCTATTTCACACCCGTGTACAGGGGCCTTAACATGGTACAAATGTAAATCAGGCCCTGCATCTTTATTCATCACCTCTTTATATTCAACTATCAGCCCCATAGGGCTGGGGCTTTGTCTCATTTCCGTGTGTGTATATATTCTTCAAAACTGCTTGATTTAGAATCCTGTTCACCAGCGAGACATCAGTACTCACCGGATGCAAGCAGGTTTTTCAAGTTTTCTGTCTGTGTGCGCACACATGTACGCACGCACACATGTAAAAGAGCTATCCGCAATATACTGTATATATGCATATGCACACCCCTCCTCAAATTGCACTTCTGTACACAGGTACTTTTGCTGATCATTATAGTTTAGTTCCCACTAACATTTTACAATCAGTTCAAGATTTTACTGCAGTACATTGAGCATTAAGAAAACCTGGATAGGGATTCACAAAGGTTTTTAAAGCAAAACCCCCATTCTACTAATTAATGATTCCCCCTCCCCAACTCATATTAAATGCTTCTCTCTACATCACTCTGTTGGTGAGCTACTACTTTGAAAAAAATTTGGAGCTGTGTTTGGAGCAAAAGTGGTTTGCAAGAGAATGCGCCCAAATCCTGCAAAGGCAAATGCATGTACTTTATGCACAAGGAAGTCAATGGGACTAGTCAGATGCATAAAGTTTTAGAAAAATCAGGGCCTACGTAGATTTTTAAAGGCTGTAAAGCTCAGATTAGAAATAATCAAACAGTACAGGTTTCTTGCTCTGTACCTTTACCTAAATAATACACTTTATGACACTTGCAAAAACCAAACTCTGCTGTCTTGCTATATGTCTGTTACAGGTATTTCGCCAAAAACATTCAAAAAAAGCAGAGGGATCCAAACATTTTCCAGTTAGGGCTCATGCTAACAACTTAGCATGAAACTTTTTTGGAGAAATAGTCACATTAGACATTTTTAAGTATGGGGAAAGTATATTTAAGTCTGACTTACTGTTATGGATGATTTCCCTGCTGTGTTCCCATGCTTCAGTAAGGATTTGGAGAGTTTCCTCTGTGAGACAATCTGTGCCAAAACCGAAGCAAAGAGGAAAAATTAGAAACTGTAGTAAATAAAAAGATTGTGATTTGATGTTACTGCAATTATTTGCACCTGGGAACCCTAATCAAGGATCAAAGTGCCATTGGCCAAGGCACTGTACAGACATGTAACAAAAGAGACAGTCCCTGTACTGCCACAGGGATCTTGCCATCCACGACAGGCAGGATGCAACAGGAGAACAAATGGGATGGGGAAGGGTGGGAGGAGAGGATAAAATGTACACAGCTGAGCAGGAAAGCAGAGGCTGCAGCTCATCATTTGCTTAACTAATGACAGATAAGAAATGGGTTTTAAAAGGAGGTTTAAGAAGCAAGTTTGCAGCTTTATGACGAAGTATTTCCAATCCTGAGGGGTGGGAGATGGAGGCATGGGGAAAAAACAAATCTACTCAACTAAGCTATGAAAAATTACAATAAAATTGAGTCCCTTTCTGTTTTAAACAGGATGCACGTTATTTTAAAAACTGCTTTAAATTCAGACACAAACAGGCTGCCTCACAGCACGAGTTCCAACCTTGTCTCCCCAGAGGTCTACACTTCTCTGGAACTCGATATAGCACACCGATACATTCTAGTGGGTGACTAATGCACATCAAGTAAACATAATTCCAAGCGTGATGATTGTGACATGCACTGTTTTCTGTTACAACCACCAGTAGATTTCCATAATTTTGAGACATTTAAAACAAGACTAGTAAAAGTATGAGAAAAATATACTGTAGAGAAAATTCCTACACTAGCCCACAATAAGCAGCTGATGTGGTGATGGACTGTAATAGATTACTTTTTTTTTTTTTTTTAGGTTGTTTCCATCCCTAATTTGTATGATTCTGTAAAAATGGCTTTCATTAGAAATCTGTGAAAGAAAACGGGAAATACTAGATAACACTAGTTAGGAGAAAGAGTTATTAATAATAATAATTTGTATTGCTGTGGCTCCTAGAAGCCCCATTATTTGTTCAGAACTCCCCATTGTGTTAGGTGACGTACAAACACAAGTCAAAAGAAAAGGTTCCTGCCCAAAGAACTTACAACCTAATATCAAATATGCACAAAACAAAAATAGAGTAAGATTTTGGTATTGAAAATGATCCGTTCCCACTTTGTACAATATACTTTTAAGACTTGTGGCTGAGATGCACTCTCCATAACCTTTAAAGAGCAGTAACCTAGAAAGGGAGACAAAAGCCACTCTTATGCAAAGAATGCAAAAAACAACAATTACCCACTGAAGAAAAGAGAAGAGGCCATAGAGGAAAGGGAGTGGCCTGATCAGCTGATGTTCTGAAAATGTATATAGTTTTTGAACAATATCAATTATCATTACAGCTTTAACCAGCACACAGCATACTAACTTAAAAAATAATACACTGCAAAGTACAAAGGCAACCTGCATAAGTCTGATATTGTTTTTCATTATCTCAGTGGGAGGTGGACTTTGAGCGGTCTCTGTAGTGGATAGGGAGGACTGAAGAAGGGCACCCATATTTTGCTTTGCAGAATTACGTATCTCAGTCTCACATAGGCAACTTGCACTAAGACAATGTTCTTCTTTCAGATGCAATTTGCTGGAGAGTACCCCAAATGATGTTAGACATGGAAGGTGACACAGCTACTTTATAACAGTAGCCTTTGGTAGGGATGCAATCAGAGGGTGCTTAGCTTCACTTTAAAAAGTGTGGTCCATAGAAGAATTTGCTGCCATTAACACTTTTTAAAATATATATAGTTTAGCAAATTAATTGCATGCAAGAATTTTGTTCAATGGCCACGAATATTGCAGATGAGACTACTGTACAGGGTGTGGAGGATTGAAATAGGCTACTGGGACTCAGGACTCTGGTGTTGTTCTCCTGTCTCTTCCAAGGATTATTCAATCAACAGACATCCGCATCTCAGCTACCTGCCAGTCAAATGGGTTCAAAATCAATCTCCCAAGAGCTCGATGAGGCTTACTTAATTTTTTTCAAAGACTTATCCAAGATCTTCAGATGTCAAGTGCTATGAACATCCAAAGTATTACTAAATTATGGGTTCTGTCCATAATGGGACAAAGGGAAAGTATCTTCTGAAGCAGGATAGCACAATAGAATTAATCAGAATAAATCCTCCTTCCAATATGCTCTTTAGTCACTCCCTTAGCTGCGTCTTGTTAGAACTTGGCTGGAAAACAATCATCACCCCCTAACTCCTCACCTGGGGGTCACTCAGTTACCCTTAGCCAGCCTCCTTTAGTAATTTCAGCCTTTTTCCCTGAACCATCCACCCTATTTCAACTTCTAGACCTCCCTTTGCTGCTTTGTGAGATGTTCCAAGTACAAAGACACACTACACATAGAGTAGCTTGAAATTCTGGAGTCTCCATTGTGTGGCAGCTCCACGCATCAAGATACAGTGAATGGAATTTATTTTGATGTTCCTATTATTAGCTCATTTTAATGAGACCAGCTCTCTAAGCTATTAGTGTCATTTTGCCGCAGCAAACACTCTGCATATGTAAATATGTGTATTCGTGTGTGAACACCCACACATTGTTAATCAAGTGGCCAGTAAAATGGATCCATCTGGCAGCTATATGCCTGCATCATTGCCTCAAATAGTAATTAACAATTAAGATTTGCAGGCTGTCATTTAAATAATTGACAAAAAAATCAATTTTTACTAGCAGTAAATTGCCCTTTTTGTTTGCGTGCTAAAAATGTAGCTCTAAGTGGCCAGAATGGTCTTTACCAAAAAAATAAGTGGTCATGAATTATGAATCACATTTATTGCTTATCTATAGATGTAACATTACTTCCCCAGCAGGTCATAAAAAGCGTTAGCTCCCCTGGCTGCTAGGAAGCAAGTTTCAGCCAATTGGAACACATGAACATAGGAAGCAGCTGTTTAAGTTCAGAGTTACAAAGAGATGGTTGAACTCACAATATGGCCAAAGGGAAGGCATTTATCAAAAGTCTTTTGTTTGTTAGATGTCTTTGGTTTGACACCTACTTCGGTAATTCACAATTGAATTTTCAGGGGAAAATGTGTTTCTGCAATAGTGATGTGAAGAAGTTGTTCAGAAAGTGAAAAATCTTCTCTTTCTACAAAACAGACACCGGGGCTCAGGTTGGACACCAAAAATCCCATTTTTCCCAAAAGATTTTAAATATCTTTTCATGAAGTTCCTGATATCATACCAAGAGCTGGAAATGGGAGGAAAAAATAAAGACAAATGTTTCATTTAAGAGAAAAAAAGACCAGATATGAACAAACATATATACATATATGCAAATTAGGAAGTAACTTCATCCAGATTTCAATATCTTCAACATTAAGTCCAAATTCTAAGATCAGTTACACTGAAAAAAACCTCCTTTGAAGACACTTCGGGTTTGCATTGCTGTAACTACGCTCAAACTCTGGCCCAATGTATTAAGGACAGAGATGTGCCCAAACTAAACTCTTGGATCCTGGGGTGATTTCATCCGGATCCATAGTTTGCACGTTGATCCCATCTCCAGTTTAAAGTTGTATAAACACTGCTCTGCCTGTTTTTTTCATACAGAAATTATGAGAGTGAAAGATGATGGCACCAGCAATGATTGTGTGTAACACCAGCTTCCCATAAAAAGCCCTGGCGATGTACATCAGAGTTAACCTACAATACTTGTTACCTGAGCTTTGGTCCTTCCGTGACAAGGACTAACCAAGTATGCCAAGCCAGGGAGTGGAAGAAGTGGTTTTAAGATGTGCACAAAACTGACTAGGATACATTTCCAAGATAGTTTTCATTTCTGACATATGCCAGCATATGAATCTGGTATCTAGTGGCTGAAAGACTAGACTGATAATCTAGTGGGTCAGTTAAAGCTCATGAGATAACCATAAGAAAAAGAGAAAAGGATTTAATAGTTGTGAGATGAACAGGTTTCTGACTTATCCCTTTCTCATATGAAAAAGCACCTCTATACTGTTATAACTGTGCCTACATTGGTATGTGTGTGTACTGTTTAGCAGTTAATATAATCATGCATTTTCATGGTCATTGCCCCACACATACCACATTTAATTTTATTGTACACACACGCAACGTTCCCAAATTAAAACGCTGAGGGTTGTTGATGTTTCACACAATGGCTCATTAAGGCAAGATCAAAAGAGCTGACCTGCTCAGGTTCACACTCTATAGCCCCTTCTCTCAGCACTACTATAGACCCTTCCCTCAGCACTACTATAGACCCTTCCATCAGCACTACTATAGACCCTTCCATCAGCACTACTATTTTTTCCTCTGAGGCAACATCCTTCCTCTCTCTCCTCTGCTGTCATATCTAACCCCACTTTATGGATTATGTTCTCCATAATACGTCCCATACATTTCAAGATTGGATCTCAACCCTATAATTCTGATCAGTGCACAGCATGCTTAGAACTGAATTAAAGCTCTTTATTTATTTATTTTAATTTGCAATTGATTCTCAACAATGACAGAACAGGACACTGGAAAAAAATCAGCGTCCACAACCATAATTCAATAGGACACAATGATATCGTTGGAAAAGGTTTAATCCATATCATAAAATAGTTTGAAATTTCAATTAGTGTGTGGTGATTGTAGCTCTTTGGGGGGGGGAAGCTTTAATTCATTAGTTTTTCGAGGATCAATGCAGTAGTTCACATAAAAGATGCAAAATGTAAAACAAAGCATTAAGAACTGTGAAAAATATTCCGATAATTTAAGTCTCTCAGTTTCATGCAGTACTGGAAACAATATGACCTCAAAGATCATGCAGAACACTCTGATACAAAAGAATGACTGAACCAGGCCCCCTAAGGATTCCAGAGGGATTTTAAACAGTTAGTAGAAGAAAGCTAACAAGAGCGCTTCATGGGAAAATTTTATGCACTCTGAGGCAGCGGGAATAAAATGGCATTCATGTCCCTCAAAGCACATTATTCGGCCCATTAATGAATTCAGTTATGGCATTTAGAGGAAAGCACGGGACAGATTTTTTAAAGCTATTTTGGTGCCATACAGACAGGTAGGTGCTTGTGGCAGTTAGGTGCCTATCTTCATTTTGAATGTCTAAATATCTTTAAAAATCTGATCCCATGGCTTTTGCATCATAAGAGTGTCTTTAGTCTATTGGTCCGCTATTCTTACACAGAATATTTCTATTAGATAGAATTTTAATTAATTCAGGTGTAATCATGGGTCTTTTAGTCTTTTTCCAATTTGAGCGCAGTGGCTGAAAGTGGATTAATTATGTTCAAGTACATAATCCCATTAATGACAGACGGTACTGGAAGCATATGTGAAGTAGTGACAATTATTATCAAGAAGCAAGATCCTTAATAAAATGTGGGCAGGAGGAGGGAGTACTAAACCCCAAAATGACATTTGCTCAGATTCATAATGTACAGGGATACAAACATCTGCCTGACATCAGCTGCAGCTGTTCTCCTGGGACGCTGCTCACTAAGAAAAACAGCAAAGTGATAAACTGTAATATCTTTTTATTTTTATTTGTTTTTGTATTTCTGTGATTTTACTATCCAGCCTTTCTGAGAACAAGCTTAGAGCCTGACCCTGAAAAGAGTTATGCATTTGGGGGACAAGTAGTACGTGTCATCAAACTAGAAAGCTACCACACTGCTGCTGTGCTTTGAAGCTTTTCTACAACAACTTCATTAGTTCGTAAGCGTTAAGAATGGAGATTTGCAAATCTATTGACTAAAATAGACTAAAATGCAGACATCAAAAGATGAATTAAATTCAATCTTGCCCAATTCTTTCCGTAAAAGATTTTTTTCCAAAATGAAACACTTGAATTTTTCAACTCAAAATGACTTTTTCTTTCAAAATGTATGCTATGTTTTACCCTTTAAAACTTTAAAAATGTTTTAAAATGCTTAAAATCAAATCAAAACATTTGGTGTGGGGCAAATAAAATGTTTAGTTTGGCCCCAAACAATTTTTTAAACTTTTCAATTTGCCACAAATTTTGAAAAATTTTAATTTCCCTGAATCTCTGAGTGATTTTTCCTTTAGATTTTCAGAAGTGTCAGTGAACTAAAAACTTCTTTAGTTACCCAGCTCTAATTAAGAACTTTATTTGCACAAATGAGAATAGTCTCTTTGAGCCATGAGTGGCAGCAGGAATGTGAAAACTACAGGCATTGCAGAGAGTAGAGTAGGACTTGAACTGGGACAAATCACAGTGGGTGAGTGAAATAGCATTTTAAAAAAAATAAAAAAGAAACCGACTAGCTTTCAACTGAAAAGAATACATATTGTCCTTATGGTTATGGAGAACACTTCCACAATCTGAACCCAGTGTAACTGATGCAGAGATGTCTGCCTGGGTTTACAGAAATATTTACAACTCAGAGGCCTACCCTGTCCTATCAAAGAATTAACACACATACCCAAAACAGCTACTTTAAACGCTAACATTTCATGGCTTATCAAAGCATGTGAGCGAGGAGAAGGACAATGACAGGATGATCTATTGAGAGTGATGTTTCCTCCTGGCAAGTGGTGCTTGGGAAAACAGCACCAATTTCACCTCAGTCAGCGCATTGCTGGAAAAAAAGTGCCTGTAAAAGTTATGAAAATGTTTGAACTTCAAGATACATTTATTGAAAATATCTTTGGATTCTCACTATAGCACGGTGTAAAATCTAGAGAGGAATTGGCATCTGTTTGTCAGTGCTGACTTTTGAAACAGACTGAGAATTCTATTAATAAATGTTAGTTTTGCACATTAAATTTAGGACTTGTCTATATAGCAAGCCAGGGTGTGAAACTACAGCGCACCAGCTTGCTGTGCAGTAAGTTTCTGTGAGGGCCCTGCTCCAGTGCAGAGAAATTTCCAGAATGCGGCTCAGTGTACAGCTGCTACTTCAAAGCAGTAATGCTAAACCACACGCTGGGACATCCACTGCACTGTAGCAGCACCCACATGGGACATTCTAGATGGCAAGTTGGTGCGCTGTAGAGTCACAACATCCCTTGCTATACAGTTGCTTGCCTTGTAAACAAGCCCTTCGAAATGAAGTAATATTTGGTGGGAAAACTTAACTGGTATAGTGCAGCACAGTACATCCGACATATGTAAGATGTATAAGAAATTTCTGGTTTGTATTATCTTTTATGGTACGTTATGGGACATAAAAAGAGACAGTATTTTGAACTGAATTAGGCAGAATAAAACTTGATCTTTCAACATTAATTAGGGTAACCAGATGTCCCAGATTCATAGGGACAGTCCTGATCTTTGGGGCTTTGTATTGTATAGATACCTATTACCCCCTATTCCCTGTCTCAATTTTTCCACACTTGCTATCTGGTAACCCTAACATTAACTCTTGGAATTCCCTAATGTTTAAAGCTTAGTCTCTCAACTACAGCATCGTATTAATGTGCCACTAATGTTTGCTTGGAATATATTTATTAAAATGGCGCAGTTCCTGTTATATTGCTAAGACACTTCAGGGGAAGTGCTGGAAGACTATTTCAGAGTGGAGGGCCTGGCTCAACAGCTCTGTGCAGTCACACCATTGTCTCTGAAGGAAGAAAAGATTTTAAATATATTTTTTTTTAACTGTAACAATCAGGAAGACTGCTGGTGTTTTATTTGAAAGGGCTATATGAAGAGGGCCGAGGAAAAAAAACCCACCTTTAAAGTAAATATCTCTATTTAGCATATTGACTTTTTCCTAACTGCACACAGCAGATATACTTACGGCATATAAACAACCTAGCAATCTGAAATGCATGCTACACATAGCCTTCAAGCTACAAATAATGATTCCATGCCAATATGCCATAATTGCGATGTTTACCTGTAGGCTGGCAGAATTACAAGAGGCTGACTCTTTTCAGAACATTGGAGCCAACACTCCTATTTTTGTTAAAAGTTCAGTGGGATCATGCATGATCATCTAAGTCATCAGAGCCTAACAGGCTGTAGCTCTTTTCCCTCAAATTGTGTTGGGATATCGGTTTAGTGCTAAATCAGGGAGAAGAATGCTACCAGTCCCACCTTCTGAAGTACTTGGATCTTCCAAGTCTTCAATCCAAGGCCCAACATTACTTTTGATATATGACATCTGACAAGATGACATCTCATTGTAATATGGTTGCAGGCTATGTGCTTTAGAAGCAGAGATGTCCTGACAAAGATCTGAGTATCTCTGAAAAAAGAGATACTACTTGTTCTAACCAGAGAAAAATGGGTGTGTTACCCAAATAAACTAGATCATGCTCCTCCCTTAGCCTAATGTGAGTCCTATAAATCTTGCTTTTGTCAGGGAGTATTACATGGATGAACGTAAAATGGTAGATTTAGTGCACGTGTAAAAGATCATCTAAAACAGAGATTCAAGAAGTTGTTGATTTCTTTTTGGTTAATCACTACTGGAATAGAAAAATGGAACACAGCATGTTTCTGCAATAAACCTCAGTCCTTTAGACTATCTATAAGAACCCAAAGCCTACCCCGTGTTTCATATAATAGCTCCTATTTGTGATGGGAAAGAAACTGAATTGATAGACAGGCACAAAAAAATCATAACGTTTTATGCACCCATTAAATTGCAATGTAGCAACAAATTCATGTCAAAGATAGCTGAAGAACAGCAGCCGTCCCATTATCATCCTACAAAATACAGTAATTACAGGAAACTGCTAAGTGTTGAAATAGGTGCTGTATGTATAATCTCTGTTGCAAGATTTTCATCCTGTTCTCATATTTGGCTCCATTTGTATGTCAATTCCACTGCTAATATCATCTTTTTAAATGGGTTGATGAATTATGCAAAATGTAAAACAAAAGCCAAACACAGTCCAGGTATGTTATCAGATACCTCAAGGCCACATTTCTGTGCTCAGATTCCATTTTGTTATTTTTTCTTGGTTACCATTAAAAGTAAAATTACACCACAGCCAACCCAGTTACATGTTATTTATAGAGGCAGAATCGTTATAAAGGCATGTTTTTGCAAATGGCAACAGAAATGAGGTTTTTGCATTTTAAAACAAATTAAGAAAGGAAAACATTTTAATAAATTATTTCCTTTATTTATTATTCCCTTCTGGAGTTATATAAACAGCTCCTTTTCTTTTGACTGAGGCCACAAAATGCCTTCAAAAGCATTGCCCAAAGGAACATGGTATAAAACGTATTTTAAAAATCCTGGTTACTCTTCTATCCAAAACTATAAATCTAAAACTTTTTTTATTTATAAAACCAATGAGAAATCTTTGCTTCCTCTGGAACTTTTCTTTTATATCTTGCCAGACCTTTATAGGGCCAAGTACTCAACTGTGCTGTGCACATGAAAAGAAGAGAAGAAGAAGGAAGGGGACTCCTCTTTTGTGATCCTAGGGCCAAAATGGCCCTGGTATAATTTACAGCAGTCATAAGGCTACTCTAAATTATAACAGCTTTAGCTGTTTCATGGGGCCCATTCTGAAAGTTTCTGCCGCTTGGTGTGAGCTGGAGGATTAAAAAAGAAACACATATGTTCTCTCTGAAGTATTTTTTTATGACCCCCAAAATAAGTCATGTCAGGCAGGGATAATTTAGCAAGTTTAAAAGCAGGGATAACTCCCACAAGCAGGGATATCACTCCAACTCTCCCTCAACTTTGGTGCTGGACTTTTAACCAGGAGCTCCTGAAAGCCACCTTCAGCACATTACTGATGGTGCTGTAGATAAAATTGCCTGTAATCAGAGACAATCTGGCTGAAGTAATATCTTTTATTTTGCCAACTGGGTTGGGGAAAGAGAGAAGCCTACACAGAGTTCTTTTTCAGGTAATCATTTGGATTATCCTGATGGATTTTGCCTTCTCTCCTTGAGATTCAAAAAATGTATTTGAGATTCAAGCTTCCTGACAGTAAATCCTCAAATGCTCCTGCTTTTTCCTGAACAACAGTGAGGACAGGGAGGAATCCATAGGAGAGGAGGGAGGAGGGTAGTGAAAGCTGCTGCTGCTTCTGTGCAAAGCAATAATGTTCCTGTTACAAGTTTAAGTGGAAGCGCTGTGAAGTGTAATCCAAGCCAGATCTTCATAAAGCTCTTTGCCAGCTCTTGCTGTAGGACATGTTACTCCTAACCACAAAATTGTTCATTTACATTCAGCTTAGCTGGTGCATGACGACTTAACAAGACTAAGACAGTCCTTAGTACTCTTATCAGGAATAAAGCCGGGATTCAATATACCTCAAGGCTTCAGAGCAAAAAGCCTGCCATTTAGAAATATATTCTGCCAGAAGCTGCTCATGCCTCATGTTACAGAAGCAAGCAAACATACATATTGCTCATTTGGGACATTTTACCCTTAGTCCTGTATAAAGCAATAAGTGAATCAAGGAGAATGATTTTACCACATCAATGGGTCTTTCATCAAAGTAACATATTTAGTATCAATACTAAAAGAAGAGGCGGGGGGGAAAGACTGAGGCACGTACTTGCCCAAGAGTGCATTCCATGCCACCAAGAAAATCTGCATCTTTCAGTCCATTGTGATTGCTGCTAATGTCATGGACTTCAAACCGTAGCCGCTGAACCTCTTCAAAATAGAAGTCCACCGTGAATAACTTGGAGAAGATTGGATTTATACAGGTTCGAATCACTTCTGTCCTGTCAACCTGCCAGAGAGAGAGAGAGAGATTGCTTCAGTGAATTCTTACTCTAACAGTAATGGGCTACAACATGAACTAAATTGAAAGTGAAATTTTAAAAAATGGCACTTGTTATGAATGTGAATGAAAAATATAAAGAGACAGTAGTTTAGATACCAAATGTTAGCTTTTATTTAAATGAAAGTTTTAATAAGCTAATTGGCTGAGTTTGTGAGGCTTTACATGCAATACAGTGGCATTCTCTGTTTGCCTCTCTGATGGACTAATTGTCTTTTGTAACATAATTTTTGAACATCACATCTGATCAAATTCTGGTATGGGGGAATGGGAGCACACAGAACCCCTGGTGGTTTGGGGCTATTGGGGAATCCTGGTAGAGGGAATGGAGGAAATGGAGACACACAGAGCCCCAATCATTAGGGCAAAAGAGTGTACTATAGGGTATGAGGAATAGCGGGAATGAGGGTGCACAAAGAGCCACTGGCATGGGGAAGAGAAGAGGGGGCCCAGAGGAAATGGAGGCCACATAGTATTTCCTGCCAGGGAGGACACTGAGGTTGCACGGAATCTCTGAACTAGAGGAGAATGGGAGGATGGCACACAGCGAGTTTGTAGGGGGAATGGAGGGATGCAAGAAGCCCCTTGTTAGTGTAATTAGTTCAGCCTACACAAGCTACAAAGTGTGCAACTCCCTAGTGTGAACAGCACCATTCTCATGTGAAAACATGAGGTAGATTTTAAAATGTCCTACACCCTTGGAAGCCCAAAGACAATGACATATTAGTCTTTATTGTTTCTCTTTTCATAAGACAGATTCCAAAAAAAGAATTTGGGCCCTGTTGAACTAGATGTAGTTTTGAGAAATAACACTAAGGCAGTACCAGTTTAACCCACAGTTTACTCAACGAGTGAATGAACAGACAAAGGAAGGTGGATAGGAGGACAACGTAATGGCAGAGACAGATGCATCACATCTGTGAGTAGTCACAATGCTCTCAGTTGTCAAACTCAGAAATGCATGAGAACATGAAACTTACTAGACACAGTGACAGAGGGTGGTGCATGGAAATGCAAAGAAGAAACAAAAAGAAACAATGAAGGTTCCACATACATCTTTACTGCTACTCCACTGAAATTAAGGGAGCTACATCCAGGATGAAGTGGGCTTTTCTATCACTGGTGGGGACTTTAAAAAAAGCTATCATTTTTATCTTTGCAGTGTTCCTTTAACCTTGAACTTTGTTACTTCACTGGATGGCTTTATATTCACAAGCTTTTTTAAAGAATAAAGGGAAGGGAACTTATTCTAAAGAGGCATGTTATCACCTTTGCCCATTTCTTTCTAACTTTATGCTCTCATATAACAAAGATAAAAACAACACTGACTGCTGCTTTTTGCCCACCACTGTGTAACTGTTAACCGCTAGACACAAAATCAGCAAAATTAAACACCTGATCCCAGTAAAGAGGCTATGGGCAGTAACGATAGATAATACCATTCATTTTTGTAGAGCATGGAACCTAGAGATTGGGCTTCCCAGAAATAGTCCCTTCAGGCCATAGAGGGAATATTAGTGGAGAAGTATAGAGTAACTGATACTGCTGCTACCTAGATCAACTGCTCTGTAAATAGATAGAAGATTTCAGGCTCCAGCACTGGCAGCCTAGAGTTTGCAAAGCAGCAGTCACACACAAAAATTAAATGGGAGCGGGGAAGAAGAAATCTTTTTGAGGTATTCACTACTTGCATGAATAAAGATTGAGGAATCAGGATCTTGGAGAGTAATACATAAAATGTACCCACGTTTTCCTCACTATTAAATCATATACTGAGCATTCTAGAGGGATGCTCATTTCCATATCCATTCCCTAAAATTGTGCAAGAAACTCTATCAGATCAAAATGTATTGCTGTGTCTCCGTAAGTGTTCAAAAAGTACTTTACACACACTTACAAATACAGTAGCCAGTTTGTTATCGTAGAAGTAGTTTTTGCTTCTTTTCACTGGTGATATTGCAAGCAATGGAACAATGTATATGTTCCACATTCTTTGCCTTGGTCTCCAAAACCACTAATAATTCTGCAAGTTAAAAGAACCAATTCCAAACTGAGGCTGAAATGGACATGTCAGTCATTCATTAGACAACAGAAGTGACAGATTCTATCTCTCAGGGAAGAGTGATGGGTCCCTTTGTCAGATGCTTGGTGAAGAACATCTATAGTGACAAAAAAGGCAAGTGCTTGCTTAAGCTCCCAGAGAGAAAACACTGTATTGTAGCCCAAAAGTACTGGCAATCAATATAGACATGAAAAGAATACAGTAAATCAAAAGCAGCAAGAACAAAAAAGTGAGGAATTTGACAGATATGGCAATATCCTATAATGTCCTGGACAAACATTTTCAATCTACTTAATCCTTATTGAATTAATTTTAAGTATTTTAGCCATTCATACTAGTGCAAATGTTTACGCACTATTGAGGGACTGTATGTAAAGTGTGAAGAGAGAACACCTGACTAATATAAACTCTTGGAAGAGGAATGAGTTTCAAAGGATTCTTTTAAATAATGTGCCAGGCAACAGTGAACTTGTATTTGAGGGGGTTTCCTAAAACATACATCAGAGGACAGGAATGCAAATTCCCACCTCTAGACTCAACCTTTTGAAGCTCTGACCTCAGGAGAAAGCCATTGTCTGCTGATCACCTGTTCCCAGGATCAAAGGCCCAAACTATATAAAGGAGCAACTCATTGATTCCTGGGGTCCTTGTTCTGAGAAAAAGGTGTTATGAATTTGTAACCACAGAAAAAAAACTCTTTGGGGATTGGGCAATCTCTGCGAAGTTTATTAGCATGTGTGTAGATTCTTTTATTGCTTGAATAAGTTTTCTCTGTAATGCTTTCACCTTATGGATAAATGCACTTGCTTCAAAAAAGCAATGTGGTACCTTATAACTGTGGGGAATTATGCTGTTTATAGCTTCTGAGGAGAAAGGAGAGCAGACTTGCTTAGGCAGTTTACCTTGCTGGAGAATTCAGAGCATAGGCATGGAGCTGTGAAGTCTGAAAATGCTCAAGTCAGGAGAGAGAGAGAGAGAGAGAGAGAGAGAGAGAGAGAGAGAGATGTGTCTGCTGGGAGCCAAATTTCTGAGAGTGGGTGCCCTTACTGGATCACAGAGGAGGGACATGGATGCAGATGCACTGAACTGTAAAAAGGGGGTCTATGGTAACACAAATTTATTGTAATGCACTGATTTATGTGTGCTCAGGAAGAGTGCCAGATTAACAGCCTAGAGACAGAAATCCTTCCTTCCCTTCACACTGCCACATCCTCACATAGCCCTGCCAATCTAACTTGCTGCGCTAAAGAGAGGCCACCACTAAAGGAGAGAGGCTCAGTCTCCTTGTCCCTTTCATTCTTGATCTCTTTGCTTAGGCTGCCAAAAAGTGATGGTGCAAAGTGTTTCATGCAATATTGAACTAAGAGATAGGGTTCTTCACAGAGGCTATCAAGCAGTCTTTAGATTGCAACAAATTACAGTCTCAACTAACAGACAAAGAGAACTTAATTCAAATGACTCTGATAGTAGTAAAGGGCTCTTTTTCTCAGACATACCCTGAGTCAGTTCAATGACATGAATTTGACCTAACGTTCGAAGTAGAGAAATTCACAACTAGAGCTGCGTGAATAATTGATTTATGTTTTGGGGTTCACTGGCAGTTCTGAATAAACACAAATGGTTTGACCCAAACCAAATGCAAAAATAAAAATATAAAATAAAATAAAAATCAGCCATTTGAAAAAGTTGTCAAAGACTATTTAGTTTATGAACAGTTTCTTACATGAAAGCAAAGTAAGCGAAGGGCTAGATTCACAAAACGTAGCAAGTTCCAAAGAGGTAGCCATGTCAGTCTAGTTCAGTGAAACAAATAAGGAGTCTCGTGGTACTTTTAAAGACTAACAAATTTATTTATCGTATGAGCTTTCGTGGGAGAAAATCTCATGAAAATGGTAGCAGTGGCAGGAAGATGAACTAGAGAAGCCTTCCTTATAAACTTTTGCCTAGTGGGTAGGGCATTCACCAAAGATGTGGGAGATCCAGGTTCAGCTCCCCCACCCTTTTCCTTATGTAGAAAAGGAATCTGAACATAGGAGTACCATATTGCAGGAGGGGGTCCTCCTAGCCAATGAGCTATGGAACATCCTGGTGCAGTCTCTTCTGCCAAAGTTTTTCCATTATGTGTAAATAATTAAATAGTCCCTGGGGCAGGGAAATAAAAAGAGGGAGTGCCCTAACCACTGAGCTATAGAGCCATTCTAATTCTCTCCTTCTGACTGAGAATATTCAAGTATTTTATACTAGTGAAATACTTTCTACAGCAGAGACTGAGAAAAAACCACTCCAGGCTATCTTAGAACTGAGGGTTGGGGCACTCATCTACAATATAGGAGACCCAAGTTCATATCCCTGCCAGGGGTGACTGAAAAAGATACACGCAATAACCACTGGACTAAAGTTTATAAAGGGAAACACAATCTCCTCCTCCCTGGATTCTGCATTTGGTGAATGGTGCCTAAATTCTAAAAAACAAAACAAGAATTTTGGCCAAAACTATTTGGTGAATTTGTGTTACATGCACGTATAGTTTTGGGTGGACCAAAGTGATTTTTTTCAGTTAATAAACTATTCACTGAAAAAAGAAATCATTCAGCTCTCTATTCACAACCAATCACCGGGTTTCTCCTGAACTGAAAGAGAGCCAATCTGCTTGCAGATGAAAGATCCTTTCACACAATCAACCAACTTGTTCAATAATCCAAAACATCTTTAAACCCTTTTCTCCACCTACAGTTTTCTTGAAATTAATCTACAAAGCTAATTCCTTGTACATGTATACAATATCCACCAAGTTAATGGCAAGCACGTAACCAATTGTCTATTTCAAGGGGCCTCTCTCAGGAATCTCTAAGAGTCCTGAAGCTAGTATCTAAAGAATCTTCTAGGGTTCTCACACAAGAGCACTAAAAAGAGTTCTCTTTCCTCTTCCCTTAAGTCAGTGTAGAAAGCTGGAGGATTTAGGCCTCAGCCTTCAAGGGCAGAGCTAAAAAGAGATTCTTTAAGGGGTTGCACTGCATACAAACGGAGGGATGTGGCTGGACAATGTAACAATAAGAAGCTCTGTCGTTTGCGAAAGGAAAATATTTGCTGTTTCAGGCCTGCACTTGACTGAAATCCTTCCCTTGACATAAACTGTACTGTAATAAAGCCCATTTTTTCTGAATTTCCCAGTCTTTCCATGTTGCTGAGATGATACATCATGCCACCATGTCAGAATATTGTGTTATGCAAGAAATCTATGTGGAGAGAAGCAATGTCAATAACACCACAAGCTATCTAATTCTTCAGCTCCTCTTGGCAGTCAGCAGTGTTCAACAGCATCAGTCCCATTACTCTCACTTGTCTCTGGTTCACTTTATCAGCATATTTCATAACTATGCTGCCCCGGCTTTGAAAGGCATAGCAGTGCCCCTCAGCACGGAAAGAGCATTCTTCGTCCCTTCCTAGCTTTGAGTGCTGTGTAGTGTGGCTGTTGTAGTGCTTGACTTTACCTGTGCCTGGCTTGCATGCATATGTCACCATGGTGATATATAAAATTTCATACGTTTATATCTTTATAAGTTTAAGAAATCCCGGTTTTATAGTAGTATGCTTAGCATAAGTTGATAAATTAGCATAACTTTTATACTGCGGGCTGAAACACAAAGTGCCTACAGGCCGGTATAAGAAATTATAAAGAGCCTATATGTAAGAGCTTTGCAAGAGCTGTAGATGTAGTTATGAGTAATTTTGCGGTTGAAAATATCAGACAGGGTGAGTCTATTTGTTCAATAATCTCTGATGGAAAACCCCGGAAAAGTTATTTTGGAAGATGAGCTAAATAACAGCTCCAGGTGGGACCTTTGACATTTCATAGAACACCACAAAACCCATAGAATTCATAAATAAGAAAAGGGGGAAAGTAACGAGGAATATTCTGGTAGATAAATATGTGTCAATTATATGCACAAACCCCTTAACCAATGACACAAATGTACCCCAACAATTTCTGGGGTAAGAGCACGTATCTGGGTGAGAAAGGAGGATCTAATCTAAATTATTTTTAGAAGGGTATAAAGGTGTAAACCTGTAGAAAGTAGGTTTAGACAAGGGGTCTTTTATGCTTATTAGTTATTAGTATGCTTATTAGTAATAGTATAGTTTATAGTAAGTATAGGCCCAAGTCTGAACCAATCTTCAAAGGTCTAAACATAATAACTCACCTGGACCTATGCCAAGAACTCAGGCGTTACTCTAAAAAAATTAATTGAAATTATTTTAAATGTAATTGCCTTGCAGAAAACTTCTTTGCAAAAGCTGCTTCCCAAAGACAAATTTGTAATCATTTACTGTTCAGCTCAGCCTGGACTTCCCTTTTTCCTTGACGA
Source organism: Pelusios castaneus (assembly GCA_007922175.1). Classification (NCBI taxonomy): domain Eukaryota; kingdom Metazoa; phylum Chordata; order Testudines; family Pelomedusidae; genus Pelusios; species Pelusios castaneus. Next base: position 26,793,094 of record ML685787.1, read on the forward strand.
GAACTAGCTCATGAGCCCCCTGCAACATCAGCCCGTGAGTTCCCAGCAAAGTTGTGTAAAAGAAAAACCACAAGGACAAAGCAGGAGGGGTGCGAGGGGGCTAAGACCCCATAAAATAGCAGCTCCAAAGACTGAAAAGGGGGGCGGTAGGGCAAGACAGAGGGAAAGGTCAGAACCCATTCCCCGTGAATGAGGAACTGACACGTCGGTATGAGGCCGCCCGAGAAAGGTCAGAGCCCATTCCCTGTGAGTGACGAAGCTGACACGTCGGTAAGAGTTCGGTGAGTATTAAGAAACTGTAACAGACCTCGGTGAAGGTTGGTTCAAAAGTGGCTACAGGTATATGAAACAGTAACTGAACTGAAGTTATAGCACCCCGAGTCCTAGTGTAAGGACAGAAGTAGTTTCGCACCCTGGTCCCCAAGAGTATGGGGGGATAGGTATAAGCTTAGGGACCAAGTAGTTTAGCACCCCAGCCTGGGAGTACAGGTAGGTTAGACTGCAATCCCCTTTAAAGGTAGGGGCAATAGCAGTGAAATAAGGATAGCTTTAGCAAATAAACCTTCAATGCGCATTTACTTTTGTCTTTAAGATCTGCTGCAGCATAATAGTGAAACAGTGCACCTTTACAATCATATGATTATTGAATTAATACCGTTATTAAAACTTGCTTAAATTAATATCTTGCAAAGAGCACTTAAGACTCATTGTAAGCATGGTAATCAAAAATAAATACTTTTTATTCATAACTCTCCTGATTTCTTTGATATTTCCCCTGTCACTATTAATCTCCTTTGTCCCCCTCTCATTTCTCTCCTGACCTCTGATGTAACTACAAGGGCCTCCACTCAGTCACCGAAGGATAAAAATAGGGCTATTAACCCTATGGCCAAAAGAACGTCCGTCCAACCATACCCTCTGATGAGTAACACCCCAGAGGTGGACGTTAAACAATGTGTGGAAAACCCTGTTGGTTAGTAGGGCAAAAGAATTTAAGGCCTTAGAATGTGGAAGTCAGGGAAGCTTCCAGTTCTCAATCTCCAGCTCAACTCACAGACCCATCTTGCTCTTCTTTAGCTATCTAGTCTTTGTTGTTCTGATAAGTTTAAATATGTGAGTTAGGGTTCCTAGACTCTGCGTTCCTCGTGTCTATTTGAGGCATCGGGCACACTTCTTGGCTCTGGGGTGTAAGTACAGCAGCTATATGTTTTAATAGGAAACATAGTCTATCAAATTATAAATTGAATAAGATTTCCTACCCTTTCGTTTTTGAGGTTTATACTTTTCGTTGTTGTTTCCAGACCTAAAGAAGAGCTCTGTGTGAGGTTGACAGCTTGTCTTTCTCACCAACTGAAGTTTGTCCAATTAAAGATATTACCTCACCCAACTTGTCTCTCTAAAGTTTGCACCTATCTTGTGAATAAAGAAAAAGCTTTGGTTTGCAGAACTGAAATACTGGCACCTTCCACAAGCCCTGCATTTCCATACATATTTTTAAAATAATGCCAGTGATGGGGTGAGTTGTAAACATGCAAATCCCATTAAGAAAAGACAAAGCATGGCCACTGATCCCATAACTTGTTTCTTCGGAAATTTTATCAGCCCATCAGCCAAGCACATTTTTCTCAGTACATATTACAGACCAGAATTTTTTTTTCTTTTTAAAAAATCCATGCTAAATTTTCACTGAAAGCCATTCTAAAGATATCGATTCATCAGGAAAAATCACATTTGTTTGAGGGGATGAGAAAATGTATGGGGATGAAGAGAGTGATATTATTTTACATCATTTTAATTTTAACAAGACTGATACTGTACTTTATGTAAATTCTGATATAAGTGTAAAGCAATTTTCACTTTGCTTGGTGGCTCATGAGTATGTTTTTTATTACCAGTGCTTTCACACCATCTCATCCCTACTCCACAAATGAACAGTCATTGAAAAGGTTACCCTACTTTATAGCTCTTGTTTACATATTAATTGATGTTTGGAAATAGTGAAGAGGAGCTAATACGTCGTTAACTCTTTCTTATCCTAAAGATCACAAGGCAGCACATAAGTTTCCTATTACTACAAGTAATACCAAACAAAAGCGTTGGGCTGTAGGTAGGCTGGAAATGAGCTGTTCACTGGTCATGACCTCTCAATATCTTTGGAAAATTTATTTTACTTATTTAATATTTATACTAAGTAGCACTCAGAGGCTCAAGTCAGAATAAAGGACACTCCACTGTATGAAGCATTATACAAACACATGGGAAAAAACAGGCCATGTCCCAAAAACACAAGACAGATAATGGAATGGGAACAGGCATGTACTGTACATGCATGGCATGTACATTATCTCTCACTTTGGGTAAATCTACACTAGTAAATTAGGTCGACTTAAGCAGGCTTAAGTCGATTTAATTTACTCTGCGTCCACGCTGGAGTTTCCTTAAGTCGACTTAAGCTGATCCTTAAGTGGACTTAAGGAAATTTAAGTCGACTTAAGACCTGCTTTTAAGTCGACTTTAATGCTTAAGTTGACTTCTTAAGTTGACTTAAGCAGTGTGGATGCCCTAAGTCGACTTACAAGGTAAATCGACTTAGAGCAAGGGAAAAAGGGAGCCCCTGCTTCCTTCTCCCCAGGAAGCCGCTAGCTGCTTGTCCTGGGGAAAGCCAGTCCCGCATGGGACTGGCTCTCCCCAGGACAAGCCGCTAGCAGTTCGTCCCGGCTCCCTTCTCCCTGGGACTGCTCATGTCCCAGGGAGAAGGGACCGTTGGGCTCCCTTCTGGCTGGGACCTCAGTGGTCCCAGCCAGAAGGGAGAACGGAGCTCCTTTCTGCCCGGGACCGAGCTGTCCCAGCCAGAATGGAGCCCTGCGGCTCCTTTCGGGACCATGCTCCAGCTTCTGGGGAGCCCCCGGGGGTTCCCTAGCAGCTGGAGCGCAGTCCAGCCAGAAGGGAGCCGTGGGGCTCCCTTCTAGCCAGGAGCACTGGGGTCCCAGAGAGAAGGGAGCTCCACGTTCCCTTCTGGCCCGGACCGCTCTGGGGCTTGCTGTTTCGGGGACAGCCCCTGTAGCTGAGGCTCCAAAGGAGCCTCCCTACCCCTGGACCTAACTAGTCGACTTAGAGAGTCTAGTGTAGACTCTCTAAGTTGACTTAGTAAGGCCATGTTTAAGTCGACTTAAGAGTCCTGTGTGGACTCTCTAAGTCGACTTAATATGGTCGACTTAAAGTTGACCTAAATTTCTCAGTGTAGACATAGCCTTTCTGAGTTCCCAAAGTGGGGCCTTCATTTATAGAAAAGTGCTGAGCAGCTACCCTCTGAAAGATTTCATAGTGTCTCAAGTTAGGCATCCAAAATTGAGGCACCAAAATAACTGGGTGGTTGAAAATTTAGGCCTAAGTTTTCAGCCTATCTACGGGGACATGGTTAGGCTGCATCTTTTTAACCAAGCCCACAGACATGTCCCCGGACTCTATTGCAGCTGCTGGGGTATATGGGATTTTAGTCTCACTTAACAAACCGTTCAGTCACTCAATAAGAAGAAATAACCACAACATTTGTCACAAAGCTCTCTTCTGTTCAGTCCATGTTTTCACCTCCTCTTCTCCAGCAGAGCTCAGAATGTTTAATGTAACAATAAAATATTTCATACTTTCCCATATATCACATGTAAAATTTCCTAGAAGATTCTATTGCCACTATGTCATAGAAAAAAGGCCATTTAATCAGCCTCTGCTGAGAAGGCCTGAATTTAAACTGAGCTGATGTTGTAGCATAATCATCAGTTGCCTGATAATCTAAAGAGACACAGTGCCTTTCAAGTGTATTCAACTGTTCTGTAACTAATTGGCTGGAATACCTAAGGTATTCTAGCTGCCGTAAAACAAATAAGGAGTCTGGTGGCACTTTTAAAGATGAACACATTTATTTATCACATGAGCTTTTCGTGTTAGTCTTTAAAAGTGCCACCAGACTCCTTGTTTGTTTTGCTGAAGTAGACTGACATGGCTACCCCTTTGTAGCTGCCGAAAGAGGCACTACACTTTATTACAGCATAAAATCAATAGTTGGGGAAAAAGTCTGGGCTATACAATTCTAATATAAAGAAAAGGAATGAAATGAAAACATAAGGCACTGCACTTTTTATGCCCTTTGCCTTGCTCAGAAACAATTGTTTGTTTGTTTTTATTTATGTTATCTCCATTCTTCACAGTTAGCCCAGAGTTTTCTATTGACTTGCCACTTTTGTTGTAAGTCTAACTTCATTGTGAATCTAACTTTGTTGTGATGTATCTTGTCTAACTTTGTTGTGAGTCTAACTTGTCAATATTTTTGTGAGTTTGCTGTTGAGCAAAAATGCCACAGATTTCCTTTTTAGAAGCAGGAAAGCTGAAAAGAATGTCTACTTCAGAGACCCCAGTTTTACCATCAAGGCCTTGTCTCATCTTTTTTGTTATTTTTTTCTGAGTCTATTATGACCCAAGGGGTGAAATTCCTTATTGAGTCATTAGGAGTTTTGCAATGGAATAAATGAGGACCAGGTTTTTGTCTTAAATTTTTTCGGTAAGACTAATATTTCCTTTTCCATTAACATCACATTCACAACGTAACCTCACACATTCAGTCATCTACAACTAGTTCTCTGTGAGTCAAACTGCAGGGAAAAACTGCAGATTTTCTTTTGCCTCTTCACACTGTCAGACCGAACTTCCAGATCGACTGCTCAGGTCTGTAAAGACCCATTCAGTCACTTGATCAGGAAATTCGATCCCAGAACATCATCCTAGCAACCTCCCTTCAACTCAGAGCAGCGGATGTGCCAGGAATACAGAAGCCAAATGTAGATACGCAAGTTATTTTAGGTAACTACCATATCTATGTTCAACTGCCGACCAGAAGGGCAGGCAGCGTAACCTGCCCTGTGCTTCAAAACAGGTGTTGTGGGAATAAGTACAATAGGCTATGGAACACTCCTAGCAAGTTATAAAGTCCACTTAACAGAAAACCAACTATCGAACAAGAGCAGGCTTGCAACGGTCTTCTAGAAATTGTTTGTTATTAAATATATAATAATTATTAGTAATTGTTATAGAATCTAGAAGCCACAACTGACATCAGATCCCCATTGTGCTAAGCACTGTACAAACTCACATAAAAAACCTGTTCATCTATGTGATAGGGGTCATTATGTAGCTATACAGATCAATGAATATGATCATGCTTGCATCAGAGCTTGTGCATCCTTGTTGTATTGGCCAATCCAGATGGCCATGTGATAGTCATGCTCACTAGCATCTAAAGATGTATTTTGTTGAAACAGTTTACAATAAAGTGTCTGCATTAGATGCAAGGCTCTATGATCCTGGGGCCATTTTCTGGCTATACTTACAGCTAACAAAAATCCTTCAATGAATCTATGAAAAAAAAAAAAAAAGGTAGGGGGAGGGGGAGGGGGAGGAAGGGGGGAGGAGAGGACAGAAGACTAAAAATAGTATGGCCAGATTTTGCCCACAATCATACTTGTGTAAATCCACTGAAACTGTCTGGGTGTGACTGAGAGGGTAGAATACAGCCCAGTGTGTTATGCCTCCAGCACAAAAAGATGCAGATAAAATCTCATCAGTAACATGATCAAGAAAATGATCAGAGAACTAAGGAGATTGTGAAACAGTTCTTCAAAAACAGCAAATATTTTTATTTGTTGGCTTTTATTCTAGTCCATACAGTATCAAAAAATTATCTTTCCAGCCAAAGCAGACCACAGAGGGACAGGGACCGCTAAATCCCAGGACTATCTGAATAAAATGAAAGCAGTCCTTCCAAGATCATTTTAAAAAATAGCTGGTGCTTGAAGATTAGATGTGGGTGTCCATAAGTGTGTTAATTTAATGCTCACTTTTTAATACTTCTTTTAAATTTCTGCAAGAGCAGTATACAGAGGTGGAATTCCTATCCTGTTTTGAAAAGTCCAAGCAACCCCCCAAAAATCTAAATTTAGCCACTGCGCAGGGTTTTATTAATAACTCCAAATAAGAAAAACATAAAATTCAGTCTAAATGCTCCCCTGAAATCTGGCTGTTCCTTTGACTTCCCCCAAAGCCCTACCTTTGCCAGCTATCAGTTCCTTTGCCCCAGAAAGAGACTCCAAATCCACTTAGGTCCTCATTGACATTCACAAAATCTGCCTGCCAGTGAGTCAGCAGTATCTATTTCGCATGCTTATGAGGTTTTCTAGTACTGGAGGACCTTAGAGTGACTCAACAAAGACGTTTCTGACTTCTTATGCAGTCTTGGGAACGACATAGAATTAATTCCTAAAGTGCCTTTCAGCATACTTGCTATTGTAATTATGCATTACTTTGTTTTTGACTCAGCTGAAATACGCTGTAAAAAAATCCTTCTGAATCCCTTGTGTTCCCAGAAAAAAAGATCTTTTTAAAGTTAAGGGCACATAGCTGGTAACCTGTATATCCCAGAGAATTTGTTCGTGGTATATACTTTAGATTATCTGAGTTTCTTATCTAGAATAGTTAAAATGAACTGAGAAAGCTATAGCAAATGACAATAATGCACTGGCATATGATGTGTGAACAGTGCCTGCTTGAATGGATTATAGTTCAACTGGAATATTATATATAATTTATAGTAGTTCTTTGTGAGAAAGGCATTGTGAACTGAAGGAGAGTGTAAGGATACACCTAAGAGTACTTAACTGCCCTTCATAACTTTGCAAAAACCTCCTCCTTCTCCATCCATAGCTGTTGTAAACTGACGCAGCGCCACTGATTTCTCTGACAAAAACTTATTCCAACCAAGAACTTGTCCCCGTGTTAATAACTACGTCAAATTGATGACCAAGACGCGTGTGAACTAGATGTTTCAAAAAGACTGAGCAGAGTGTTGGTGCCAATGATAAATGTACTGTACCTTCTCTTCAACCAACCTACCTCCTGAGTGCTCAACACACTCCTGCTCTCCTGCAGTGTTACGATGATATTCTGCCACAAAGTGTTTATACCGTACACGTAACTGGGTCAAAGTATCTTAATGAACTCTAGTAAGAAACTTAAGTAAATGGCTAAAATTATAAAATTGATATCCATGGCAATTGTGGGTTCTCAACACACTGCAGGATCCACAGTGCTCTATTAAAAAGTCTACATCGAAGAACATTTAGTTGCTGCTATGAGGAAAACTTTTTTTCAGCACATATTAGAGAAAAACAACGAGAGTCCTGTGGCACCTCAAAGACTAATAAATTTCTTGGGCATAAGCTTTCGTGGGCTCCAACTCATTTCCTCAGTTGCTTCTGACAAAGTGGGTTGGAGCACACGAAAGCTTATACCCGAAGAAATTTGTTAGCTTTAAGGTGCCACAGGACTCTCGTTGTTTTTGCTGTACACAGACTAACATGGCTACCCCACAGGAGTGTCTAAAAATTACTCTCTCTCTCTCTTTCTCTCTATTTCTGTAAGGCAGAGTGATGGACAGAAAGTGGACTAGTTTTATTAACTGCACGAGCACTCTCCTCACATGGAGGAGGCTGATTAGGTTTCTGGAAATGTCTAGCTTACACTGGATATGCTGAGAAACTTAATACAGGCTGCCTCGTAAGCACTTCCATACTAAAATTACATCATCTCATTTGCACTCACTGGGACACCAATGAAAGCTGAAGGTCCTCATCAACTTGCAGGATATGGTTTTCTGACCCCCTTTACATATAATCTCTACAACTGGCTGTGTGTCCGTCTTCCAGATAATACTCTTGGATGCCCCCTCACGTTGACTGAATTATACAACACAAAAATCAAGTGCTTCGGACTGATGCTAATCTTTAAATACATAACAACATGTTAAATTCAGATCAATATGTTCAAACACAACACTTAGTATTGCTTACTTTTGACAAGACTTCATTTGATGTGTCAGGCCTCAATCCAATACCCTCTCAGTTTATATCCTTCTCCTACCCGCCACCCCCTGCTTGTCTTTATAACACATTGATTCTTTGCAGGGGACAATTGTGAGGTCCTGTGGCATCCTCCCAGATGGTGATCGGCTGTAGCTGTAATGTATTGCACTGCATAGTTTCATCTTCTATTAACCGCAATAACAAATTAGCAGAATCTGCAATCTAGGGCACAGCTCTATCTGAGGCAGACATTTGTGGGTTCTTTATAAATAGGGTATTTTAATCTACAGTCTTTCCCAAGACTTAAGAGTGCTCCCTGGGGCTGTGGTTCTTGACTGACAGAGCTTTCAATTTTATTTTATTTGGCTGCACATTATAATACTTGAAGTTAATGGCTGTGAGAGAGAGGCAATTCTGCTGTTTATTTCTGTGCAGAGGGAGCAGATTTTTATCAATACACAGAGTAATTTTTCCCATAAACACATCAATGGGCTTTTCTCTGACAAGCTAAATATTTTAAGGTATGGGTTTAATACAGAGGCACACTAACGTCAAAATGAAAGAGTCACAGAGCGCTTTTTGTACCCAGCACTAAGCTTGCTATGGGAAAGAAAATTCCTGCTCAGATGCAGATGTGTTTCAGCTGGACTCTCAAGGGTTTGGTCTGATTTTTTACTTTTTAAAAAATTCTGCTTTCACCTTGCTGTTTGTTGCTTCACTATCTAATCCATATTGTTTCCCACTCAAAACAAGAAAGCACGGCCACCCCGCTGGTGACAGAAACAGGATTAGAAGTGTACCAGAGGCTTGGAAGCACCTCTTTTCCAGCTTCCATCATCAGGGAACCTCAGTTTAACAGCCAGAGCAATACACTTGTAGTTAAGGGTATGTCTTCATTGCAAATGATCTCAGATGATTGGCACCCACGTTAGCCTATGCCAGATGAGAGCCCTCCCTTGAGTTGCTATGTCCTCACTGGTAATGTGCTCCTCTGTATATTGCTAGGACTTCTGGGGAAATGTCCTGTGGTTCTTAGCAGTGCAGTAAGTGAACGACTCTGATTCTTTCTCAGTGAGTTGAGGGAGAAATTGTCCATCCTTTGGAGCACAAAGACGGCGTTGTGGGAAGGCATTAGAGTAATACTGGCATTTGAGGGATTTAGACTCTGTCTAAAATACAAAGCGGGTATGTAATCAGCCTGAGTTAGAGCAATACCTGAGCTCTAACCTGTACCTCTTACTGGGCTAACTAGCCTGGATTTAAAGCATCAAATTCAGGTGAGAAGGTTTGCATGTGAATGGGAAGCAGGTTAGGGCAAACACCCAAGTAAAAGCACTTGAGGTAAATCTGCAGTGAAGACATACCCCATGTTCCAATGGAAGAATGAAACTAAGGCCAATTCAACTATTCCAAAGTGAATTATCAGAGCACCTCAGAGTATACTTTCACCCACTTCCTTCCTGCGTATGGTATTTAAATGGCATATTTCAGAAACATTTCTTAGTATCACTATCAGCTCTCTAGCTAATCCTTTCACAGTGGAAGTAGGGTTTTCCTGGCAATGCAGTGCAGATGTCTTATTTCTCAGACTGCTTTGCATCTACTTTACAGAAAGTGGCCTGTCCGACAAAAGTTTGGTGGCTGTCTGAGGATTCCTAGACAACAGAGTCCTGTGGCACTTTTAAGTCTACATCAATGCTAAGAGGGCTTACCTCGGAATTGTATTCTAAAATATTTCTCTACAATCATTTGGCACATTTGCTGGGCTGTGTTACACAACTGTTCTAGATGAAGGAGCTCCTTGTAGCTGGGTGTATATTGTGCTGTTCTGAGCACCTCTCACTGGGCAAAAATACATACCTGACAAAGTCATAGGGTTTTAGAAAAAAGCTGAATAAGAAAGAGTGGAATTGTTAGATGGGCATTAGTGTGACTACATTATACTGAGTGAAGAAACTACACTAAGTCAGTAACTGACTAATTAATTTACTATAAATAGTGATTCTGTAATTTATTTATACTGATAAACGATTTTTTTAATTTATACACTTGGGTAACTGAAGTGTAACTAATATGGATTCTCATATGGGTTTATGAATCATGTCAATAGATACAGGCACAGTCAGGCTGTCAGCTTAAGAAATTCATCTGCTAATGATACGCTCACAATTAAAGATTTATTCATTCACTTCCAATGTCATAATTCAAATGTTAAATCAGTTATGTCACTGATGCATTAAAAACAGGGAAACAAAGTATACAATTATGTAGCACATGCTACACAGCATCATAGCTCCCTAAACACCCATTCCACAGACCAAGGCTTGAGTCAAAACCCATTGAAGTCAATGGGAGTTTTTCAATGAGCTTTGGATCAGGCCTTGAAATGATGGTCCAGAAAAATCCATTTTTCAAATATACTTTGTCTACCCCACCTCCAACATCCTCAGGTGCTGTTTTTCTTTTTCACATTGAAATAAAGTCCTAATAAGACCACCACTTAGGCCCCCTTTGCTTACACAACAGCGGCATAAAGACCCGACTCACTTCCCACAGAAAGCAGTGGGAGCTGTTCCGCAGACAACAATGGCTGTTAAAATAAGACCCTATGGGTCAGCCTAATGATCATAGAATCATAGAATAATAGGGTTGGAAGGGACCTCACGAGGTTATCTAGTCCAACCCCCTGCTAAAAAGCATGACCACTCCCACTAAATCACCCCAGCCAGGGTTCTGTCTAACCGAGCCTTAAAAATCTCCAAAGATGGAGATTCTACCACCTCCCTAGATAGCCCATTCCAATGCTTCACCACCCTCCTAGTGAGAAAGTTTTTCCTAATATCCAACCTTGACCTCTCCAGCTGTAATTTGAAACCATTGCTCCTTGTTCTGTCCTCTGTTACCCTCGAGAACAGCCTAGCTCCCTCCTCTTTGGAGCATTCCTTCAAGTAGTTGAAGGTTGCTATCAAATCTCCCCTCAGTCTTCCCTTCTGTAGACTAAATAAGTCTAGTTCCTTCAGTCTCTCCTCATAAGTCATGTGCCTCAGCCCCCTAATCATTTTTTTTGCCCTCCACTGGACTCTTTCTAATTTGTCCACATCCCTTCTGTAGTAGGGAGCCCAAAACTGGGCACTGTATTCCAGATGCAGCCTGACCAGTGTCGAATAGAGGGGAATTATCACATCCCTCGATCTGCTGGCAATACTCCTACTGATGCAGCCTAATATGCCATTGGCCTTTTTGGCAACAAGGGCACACTGTTGGCTCATATTCATCTTCCTGCCCACCATAACCCCCAGGTCCTTTTCTACAGCGCTGCTACTTAGCCGATCGGTCCCCAGCCTGTAGCAGTGCATGGGATTTTTCCGTCCTAAGTGCAGGACTTTGCACTTGTCTTTGTTGAACCTCATGAGGTTTCTTTC
>ML685787.1:26804432-26833761 GCA_007922175.1 Pelusios castaneus
TGTATTGGGGTTGGATTGAAAAAAGTAAAATTATCCACACCCTATATCATGAATATTCTTTTTTTTTCTTTTCTTTTTTGTGCACATAAACAGTGCTGGATTTAGGCACAAGCCAAGTACACCATGGCTTAGGTCCTCACATTTTGAGGGGCCTCTAAATAGGTCAGAGATAGCTAAGCAGATTTATCATAACTGAAATTGCTTTGGCTTAAAAAACCTTTCATATAAAATCCACCACCAAAATTCTGAACTCTGACCTCCCCATCCCTATCCACACCCAATCCCATCAACTTCCCTTCCAGGACTGCTGGACTACTTACATCATTCACAGATTGCCCAACCTCACCTCAAACCTCAAGACGAGACAACGGGAGCGTTTATCATTCACTTTTTTCATTACCCTTTCTGTTATAAGGTAATAGACTTTTTTTCTCTTTATTTTTTTAAGGTATGGGGGCCTCTGAATCTTGACATAGCTTAGGTCCTCAGCATGTCTTAATCCAGCCCTGCACGCAAAGCCTTGAAATCAGGTCTTACATGGCTTAGATAGTAAGAAATCAATATTTACTAAGAATTTCCACACTGTGGTTATTTGAGTTACCACGATATTGCCTTATACTCCAATCTGGTGACAACTGTGGTCAGTCACATGCCAAGTATTGCTCACTTTTTCTACATGTTGACTGTCTAAATGAAGACTGCAGTAGTTGATGCTAAGGGCAGTTTTTGGAGCTTTATTAATTGAAGCAGCCAAACCACCACAGATTTCCCACTAAGTACAACATAAGTCTAATGTTTGGAGGCATAGGGATAATTTTACAAATGATACTTTCTGTATAATACATAAATTTCTTATATGCAATCCATTAAAGTAGCCTAAGGCAAATGGGCGCCTAACTCCTTTAGTCCCGTTTGGAAATCTCAGTCCAGAGATTTATGGGATCGCAATCCACAGAGAAAGAAGCAAGAGGCCAAAAAGCATTGAGCTCAAAGAAGTTGCTTAATCTCTCAGATCTGAGGCATTCTTCACTAAATGACTAGAGAGACGGCAGTGACTTTATGAGTGGCAACATGTTATAACAGCCTATGCAAAACTGTTTGAGGAGACAGGGTATAAATGTGCAACATTTTAAAATTCTACTTATTGTTTATTAAAATTGATATGAGCTTATAGCAGCAACTAAAGTCTAATAATTACATTTTCATTGTAATATTTCACACAGGATGTTTTATTAGTTTTGATCAAAGGGCAGACATTGATCTAGATATTATTTGGTAATAATTTTAAAGTACTTACTCACAATAAATCTTTCTAAATTTAATTGTGCACACATGTGATTACAATTAACTTGTCATCCCTGTTTCCCATTTAGCTCCAAAGCAGTTTCATTGTGCTTTAGGGGCTCGCTGAGTTGGGGACATGTAAATATCTAGAAGATACTGTATTGAGATAAACTTGCAGAATATTGTCATTTCCAAATGTGTTTGAGTTTTTTGCATCACATTGAAGATGTTTTCTGCTCTTTTTTTTTATTTGTACTAATAAAGTTAACATATTTTGGGTATAGTGGGTTTCTAATATCACGTTCGGCAAGTTTATCAAAGGCTTTGCTCAAGTCAGTTATTTTATTATCTGCCCTTTTCACGTCCCCTCTAAAATTCCCTCTTGCAGAGCTCCTTTCCAAGGTCTGTCTGAGTGTCGTGGTGCTTTATATTAGCAAACCAAGACACAGGTGAAAATGAGAAACATTAATAGCGCCGGAATAAAATTAATCTTTAGACTCGGCTTACTATAAAGAAATATTCCTGTTGTGATTCTGTACAAAAACTTGGGCACAAAAGAAAAAAATTATCTAAATGCTGTTTCAGCTTGAAAGAGATTTACAGCTACAGACTTGCCACTCATGTTTTATTTATCTTGTAGTCCAAAACCCAAATAAAGAATTACAGGAGTGATGAGAATAGTAACCAGTAGACATAGGATATCCAAGTTTAATTCTAGGCTTTGCAACAGATTTCCTATGTGACCTTGCACTCATCATTTAATCTCTCCGTGTCTTGGTTCTTCTTTGGTTAAAATGTAGAAAAAATAATTCCCTTTTCTAACCCTTTGTCTTGTCTATTTACATTGTAAGCTCTTTGGGACATAGACTGTCTCTTAATTATGTGTCTATACAGCTCTGAACACAAAGGGGCCCTGATTTTGGTTAGGGCCTCGAGAGTGCCATTGTAAACCAAATATTAGTAAAAATGATCATAACGAATGGTGGTGATGAAAATTACCCAAACATACTCCTGTGGTACATACCAGACAGAGAAAAAGAATGTCTTTTGGACCACTACCAGGCATTTTTATGGAGTAACAGAAGTTAAAACAGGAACCACATGTTGCAGGAGGAGTTGATATATGCGAATCAACACCTTCTTGCATAAGATAGCAAATGCTAATCATCATTTAAAACTATACACAGTGAACAAATGTGCACAATCCAGCAAACAAAAAGGAGTGATCTCGGGGAATTTAGCTCAGTATGCTGCGAGCCAGCATCATCACTGACAGCTCTTCTAGCAGCAATTATTGCTGACATCTCTTCAGCTGACCGTATTGTGGTAAAAGAATTGCTTTTACTTAGCTATCGTAACTTGATTCATTATGCAGCTGGAGCCCAGATCCTGTAAATGTTTATACCTGGACAGATTGATTCAACTGTGAATATCTCCATTGACTAGAGCCCACATGTGCAGGGTCAGAGGACATTGGTCATTAGGACTGAAACATACTTTAATCAAGCCAAAACCTATTCAGAACAAAGCAGCATTTCTGATAGGGATATTCAGCACTGTCTCCAGGCAGTCTGTTTCTAACGTCTCAGAAATGCCAATCTACATGCTCACTGCCAGGTTCAGGTGATGGGATTCATTATCTTATGGCGTGAGAAGAAGAGAGTACAGGCTGCCGTGACTGGAGAAGAACAAAGACTGGGGAAGACTGATGACAATGGGAAGAGAATCTGTGAGATAGAATCTGTAGAACATTGTTCAGCTCCATATCTTATTGCCACTCACGCAGGATAAAAAGACAGTAGTACAACAGAATAATTACCACAGACAGAAACTACTCTATTCAGCTTCAAATGGATAGAAACCAAATGAAGTAGATCGCATCACACAGAAAATGTGTCAACATAAAGAAAAAGGCAATACAGAAAGCATCTGGGCTTCAAACAATCAGTATGTTCAAAAACACCAGCCCATTTTTACATAGGAGCTAGTAACAAAATTGCTGCCTCTTCTAATAACTTCTTTTATTATTTCTTGAGAGGATAGTCGTTTTGTTTATCAGTAGAAGGCAGTGCATATGGCCGAGCAGCTCAGATTAAATGTATTTATCCAGATATGTTGAAAATCAGGAGGAAAAAAAATCAAAGCAATTAAATCACTCACTGAGATGATGAGTCATACACAGTCTTTTACCATTACATTTTTCTTTAGTCTTCTACCTGTCCTTTTATTTATTGACACTAGAAGGTTTATGTTGAAGGTCTAAGAGATGATAGACAAGCCCTGGGAATCTATTACTGGTTCTACTATCAGTTTTCTGTATTAAACCTAAGCAAATCACTTACAGCCAAATTTTCAGAAGTTGCCTCGTATTTTGGATGACTCAGTTTTGGAGTACACAATGTCCAACACCCAACGTCTTTTTTTCAGAGCTGCTGAGCACTCAAAGCTCTCTGACGCCAACTGGATAGTAAGAGCTCGACACTTTTGAAGGTCAAGTCTGAGGTATCTAAAAGAAGAAGCTAAAGAGTAGCAACCCATATGTGTGGGTCTACCCTACAGGAGAACTCATTCCTTTCAGATCTCAGATCCACAGACTGAAGTTATTTAAAGGCTGCTCTGTACAGAATCACCTGTAACTTCCACCTCAGATTTGTAGAAGTTTGTTATGGAGGGATTTTAAAAAAGGAACAAGAAATGGATGAAGCCCTTTATGCCATATATTTTTCTGTACTTTTCAATGTTGCCAAAACAGCATAATTTTATCACAAGTCTCATGACTTTTAGTGGTCTTCTTAAAGCTCCAGCTCCTCCTGGAATGAAGAGGTTGCCTGAGAATCTCACTTTCATCACCAAAACAAAACATCCCTGTATCTCTACCCTACAAGTTTCTAGCCTTCATGTTTACAGAGAAAAACTTTAAAATGTGAAGTCTGTGCATCCTTAAGATACAAAAAAACCCCAATAAGGCAATGAAATATAATCCATTTGTTTTCTTTTCTTTTCAAAGCATGATTTTTAAACCAATCCCATAATATCTCAGTGTTTGAAGTGGGCAATACTGCTCTTTGCATGACCATATGTAGCCACATTACTAGATGGGGGGGGGGCGGGACTGAACTCTGGACTTCATTCTTTTAGATCCAAAGGTCCTGGCTTCAGTCCCTCCATATGATCCATCTAGAGGTGTCATTTCATTTAGTTATGTCAGTGACAATTTACAGGATTTAGATGACACACTTAGTCAAAATTAAGATCCAAGGGTGATGACTTATAAACCTATAGACATCCACTGAAAAAGAGATTTTTATATATTAATGCTTTTCAATTGCCATTCAAATGGATTTAATGCTCATTAACAGCCAATTTCCTGAAAATGCTGTGTAATCATCTGGATTCCTTTAATTACTTAACCCATACGTATTCAAACTTTAATGTATCTGTTGGCACACAAGTCAGTTATCTGAATTTCAGAATCAGTTTAGTGAAGGCCAAAAATCTTCTGTTAATCTGTTAGAAAGAGCCAGTTGACTCCAGTAGCCAATTTAAGACATTGTACAAAGTCTTATTCATTAATTCAGTGTGAGACATGGTGGCTGAGTTGACTACCTAGATGATATATTGTAAGGGACACTCCATGAAATGAGAATTTAGAGACTGATTGTGTAACGACTCTGGCCCTGATCCAGCAAAGCACTTAGAGATGTGTTTAACTTAAAGCATGTGAGTATTCCTGATGGTTTCTGTGCTGGAATGGGGCCCTAGAGCTTAGCACTTTGCACAGAATCAAACCCATAAGGCAGAGCGGGACAGGTTTTTTTGGTATAAATTAACCATAAAATCATAAAACCACTGATGTGTAAAGCTGTAAGAAAACTGTGACTTTTTGGTTCAAAAGTTGTGTCCACAGTTTGTTAAAGATGCGATTTTAGTGCAATCAGCCATCAGGATGTCAGCATGGCACTTGGAGAACATGCTCCTGGTGGTCTAGCCTAAACCTGTTTCCTAATGAGGCACAAAGACCCCATTGGGGTACCCCAACAATTGAGCATCATCCTGGGTTGTGCACCCACACATAAGTTCCAGCACTTTCCTCCAAGGCATGCAGTCTACTTTCCAAATGCAGAATAGACGCTGTGTCCCCCACATGGCTCTGAATGTCAAGTATACTGTAAGGACAACTGGCCTATTATTTGAGTGAGTAACATTGCGACTTGATACATGGGGTTCACCATTCAAATTTGCAATGTATGTAAAAAGTCACAGTGGTATGTGTTTAAAGCTGCTGTTTCTGAAATAAAACTGCAGCCTGCAATTTTGTTAAAGCTTTACCCATTCATATATCACTCATGACCATGATCAATCCATTTACATGTTGTATTTCTTCCTACACCTTTTGTCTGTGTTTTGTTTTTAACAGCCCTCCAAAACATAAAACAAAAACAAAACAAAACAAACTCTGCATCACAAAACTAACAACAACACAGCCTTTCTTTAAGGACTGGACAATGCACATACACTAACTGATTTAAACTACAGAGATCATTCTTCTATAAACAGATAATTTTCTCTACAATAAACCAGGCAGCATGTGTTTTATTAAAATGTCTCCTACATAATAAATACAATAACAATGATTTCTGAAGTGTAAACCAAAATCTTTAAATCAGCCAGCCCTATTACACATATTTTTACAAGTTCTTTTTTTCTTAATGTGTGTGCATTGTCCAGTCTTTTAAAAAACACTGTGTTGTTAGTTTTGTAATGCAGTTTGTTGGGTGGGAGGTACTGTTGTAAACAGCTGTAAATTTTGTCTCTGCCTTAATCTCTCTCTAGAGTTAATTCTTAGGACAAAGTAGCTTCTTGGGAATGAAGTATTATTCTTTAGTGGAAATTCCTGAAAGAGGGGATTTTCTAAATGTTATTTGTTACCACCTTTGTTCAAAGATTGATGTAAATAGTGTAAATAATGCAAGTTATGCTAAGAAAATATCCGAACTGCACATCTCTGATTTATTCCTCAGTGGGAAACCAATATGCAAGGCACTTCACAGCTGATGGTGCTTGGCAGACGGGTGACACTATATCAGTACACTGTCTGAATCCTTACCTCATTTTTATCTCTCATCTGTATTTTTTTAAATATTACTAATACTCTACAAGGAAATGGTATTATGCAGAGTATACCCTCTTCTCCTTTTACAAAGAAGATCATTGGAATGGGTCACGGAGTTCAGTCCCTCCACTTCTGCATGAAGCACTCATTTTTACATATGATTTCTGAATTGTAACATGAGATTTAATTAATACCAAGCAGATGCAAAAGAGATTGAATTCCTAATTGCATTGTTCATTTCAAATGACAAAAAAAAGCAAGGCAAACATATATATGCACACCCTAACTCTTAATGCATCACCAATCTTCGCACAATATGCTAAAATTGCTAGGAAATGTGTAAGCAGCCAGTCTCAAAAGAGAATTTGGAAGACCTATGTCAAGTTACTCTTTATGAGACAATTCATGCCAAAAGCTCCAGAGATGAAAGTGAAGTTTACATAGTGATCCACATCCACTGTTTTACCCCACAGAGAAAGAACACTTCCATGAGAACCTACAATGATGGGAGAGGATGTGGGTGGGGAGGAAGAGGGAGGGTGTAGAGTTGTTCTTGTATTAAAAAAAATTAAATTCAAAATTGTAGTGGTAAATCTTGGAAGATACACTGTATACATCAGGGAAATCTACAGGGTTTTCAGGCTCAGGGTTTCAACTTTTAGTTTAAGACTGTATTCTGAATCCTAAATTTCTAAAAAAGAAGACTGTACAGGTAATTGATTCCAAATATCATGGAAATGTTTGAAACTTCAGAGTCACAAAATGAAGGGGGCCATATTTTGATCCTTTTTACACTGAGGCAATTCCCATGGAAGACAATAGTGCTGTAGTAATGTAAATGAGAAATGAATATGGTCCCAAAAGAATATTGACTAGCAACTTCTAGGGTATATTTTGCTTCTTCATAGTAACACTACCTTTGGTTACACATCAAGATAGTGACACTGCAAATAAAATCAAGTGCTGGGGGGAAATGGTGGGGGAAAATGTTCAGAACATGTCACTGTTCTGTAAGGGAGAAAAAATACTTCTCCTCTACTCTGGTAAGAGTGTTTGAAAATCCAAATCTTTCACAACAGCACTGTTCCATCCATCATTCAATTCACAGAATGGTGTAACTGCTGGTGAAACACCATATTCTAAATTATCCCCTAGTAAAGGATTGCCTTTTGAAAAAGAAGAGGTATTTTATACAAAAGGCCACATAAAAATTGACATTCTATTAAGGGAATTTCATATGAAGAATTTGACCTGTGTACTGGAAGAGTCTATCTTCTAGGTGTCCCCAAAAATCATGTAAGTGCATAACTAGTGACACAAGAAGAAATGTCTGTATTACTGAAGTTACGTTATGTTTAGAAACATGAAAAGACTTGTTGGAACTGGAATTAGCTGTGGGCCTTGACAAGCAGAGAAATAGGCCATCACGATTTGACATACAGCACTCACACATCCATACCAGATGTATATTTAAGACAGAATTAGCATAGTGAACACAAATCCAACCTAACAGATACTTTCCATTAAATAAAATCTTGTTGGCTTAAGGAAGCAGGTTCTTTTCAAATGCACATTGGGGTTTACAGTGTTTCAGAAAACTTCTGAAAAGTTGGGAGCCTGTACATCCTCCTCCTGACTATCAAATAGTTACCCACACCGTCTGTTAAGTACATCTGTCACTACCAACCTTAACTTCACCACCTCTATTTACAACTTCACACATTTTTAATTCACATCACATCCCAAACTGTATACACACTCTACTATGGCCCCCTGCTCCCTCTAAATCTCTACTGCATACAAGTAACAACAGAGATTCACATTAGACAGAGAATAAGATCCTTGGCCATGATGTGGTAACTTGATCTTTGCCCTATAGTCAACTTAACTGGCTACTTGAAGACTTTTCCTGCAGAGAGAGATTTGTAGGTGGTACCCCCACAGCTAGAGATTTCTGGAACACACTCCAGCTTTCCCTCTTTTTTAGAAATATCCAAAATGTTCAAACTTTTTCCCTGCTGTTTTCCTTTGCCACTGAAGCATGCTATCCCCTGAATATATGTGTGTTTTGTACAGTGTCCATGTAATACAGAGAGGGTACACAGAAAAATTGGTTAGAAGGGATCCCATAGAAACATTGCATTAGAAGGGACCACAAGAGTCATCTGTCTAAGATGCTTGATGTGGTGTGATGTAAAGGTGTTATGAAAATGAATGAACACAGGCACATTATTGGCCAGAAACAGAATCACAAGTGAATATGAAGTTCATTAAAGGAGTGGTGGTAAATTTTGTAATACATTAATATGTTTGCTAATATTTGCTTCATGTGCACTCAACTCGCATATAAAAATGTCAAAGAATGACTATCTTTCCCTTAATATTGTAAATTGTCTTTCACAGCTTCAATCTGAGAGCTTCTATTTTAGAATAAGAACCAGAAGTGTCAGCCCATTTAATCAGATTTTCATTCCCTTTAGATGTTCCTCTGCTTTAAGTCTGTCTCACAAGGGGGAAAAAGAGAGAGACATCTATTGTACTTTAAAAATAAAATCTGTCTGTATAATAAAAAGGTAACTCAAATGACGACTTTTAAAGATGATCTACATCTCCAGAACGTTAACAAGATAGAATGAATTGGAAATCAACATTTGCTTATGCTATATTCATTTTTCTTGCTAGTTTTATTCTTGGTTGGCTTTGTTTGATATTGTGTACACACATGCATGCACATGTGGTTAAAACCTACATATTATAGTGGTACAGTTTACTATGACAGCAAGATTTCACCTTTTTTGGGTGACATTGAATACTACTGGCCAAATTCTCATCTCAGTGGCACTGGTACATATAAAATAACTGCAGTAAATACAGTGGGGTCATTTAAGTGTCACAGGCTATGTCTACACTGGCAAGTTAGTTCGAATTAAGGAGGCTTAATTCAAACTAACTAAAGCCATGGCTACACTAGGCTTTAGTTAGTTCAAATAGGGCTTCAAAAGTAAGCCTTTAATTCGAACTAACTAGTTCGAATTAGCCAATGTGGCCATGTTAATTCGAACTAATTTCTTAGTTCGAACTAACCAGCCATTGAAATGAATGGGGATCGCTAATTTGAACTAAGCAAGTGCAACTAAGCATGAATGGCACTTGCTTAGTTCGAACTAACTTTTTCTAGTTCAAATTAAGCTAATTCAAACTAGCTAAAATTAGTTTGAATTAGTTAGTTCGAACTAACTAATTCGAACTAATTTTAGCAAGTGTAGAGATAGCCACAGAGATTAGAATCCAGCCATAAGTGTTTCCTTTATTTAATTCCTTAAATTTAAACCATAGCAAGAATTGCAATTATTAAAAAGGATTTTAGGGTTATCAGAAATCAATATTAAAGAAATTAGAAATGAATTATGCGATTATACGACTGTCTACAATGTTAAAAAAAAATTGTCAAACCTTCCCCCTCAGATCTTAGGTGCAGATAGGTCACCAACCTTACTGGGGTAAACTCTTGCAGAAGATATGTATCATCAGATAAAGCCAGAAATGGGCCAAAATCAACCCCCAGATCTGAACACCCTGGAACATTGTAGAAATTCATATATGGAACCAGAGCTCAACTTTGTGGCTCATGTTGATCCGCAATGACATGGGGGGGTCTTTGGCTTAAAGATGGGGTGACTGTGTTTACAAAAATAAAAAACAGGCACACCTATGATGATACGTTTAGGGTAAAAAAAACCTCATGCACAAGTACTCTTCTTAAAAAAAAAAAAAAAAGTGTGCTCACGTCCATAGTATGAACTTCTAATTCAACAGCAAGATGGGCATATTTCTCTCAAGATGGAGATCTATCTGTCAGGGTGCTAAAAGCTTAAGTTGTCCAAAATTAGGCCCCAGGATCAAGTCAAAGGCCTAAAAACGGGCAAAACCACAACTGTTGATTTGGCAACCAAGATCTGACATGTATGCAAGCTCTGACCTGGATGCAGCCGGCCGGCCATTGGAAAAGGGGAAGGTTAAAAGGCCCCTAACACTCCAGGTAGCCGACCGCAGGAAAAGGGGAAGGTTAAAAGGTCCCTAAGACTCCAGGCAAGGCAGCTAACCGCATAAATCAGCAGAAACCACGCCACTGCGGTTTTGAGCAATAAAAGGAGGCCTTATGGGCGGGGGGGGGGGGAAGTCAGAGTCATTCCAGTTAGCACTGGAACAGGCCCGAGGCACTGATCACCCCAAGGGCACTCTCCGCCGGCTCTCCATAGGACGCGGACAACAGGACCGGATGTAAAGCACCGAGGCCTGGCCAGCTGAAGGAAGGCTCGGATTAGCAACCTGACAACAATTTCAACAAAGGAAAGGTAACTAAAGTAGAGGCTCAGAGTAGCGCCCGGCCCTCAAGAATAGCCACACAAAATTTAAGGATTTGCCCAGTTTTATGCTGAGACTTTCAGGTAATGAACAATAGCAGCACCAATCTTGGGTTTGGGGCTGAAGTAGGAATTGGGGTAGGTGTAGGGTTTACGTTGGGTATAGTTTTGTTAGTATAGTTTTGTTAGTATAGTTTTTGCCTGTTTGTTTTGTGTTTGTAAGTGAAGTGTGCAAGGAAACAATAACCAGTGACAAGGTCTGAGACTTAGTCTGTACACAGCCACACCAAGGCCCGCAAGGGTTTTGAAAGCAAGGGTGCACAGGTGAGCCTCGTGATCCACTGGATCCCCTTCTTGTATGAGTGTATAAACGGGCGCCCCTGTGCTAGGCGTTCGTCGCTGCTATAACTTTGCTGCTGGGGAGGGGAAGTGTGAACGGGGGATAACCGTTGACCAGGTCTGGGACTTATTCTGCGTGCAGCCAGGGGGTGTGAATGAGATCCCTATATGATAATACAAAGGGTCCCGTGTGGTTGTGTCTTACATATTGGCTTGAGTTCTTGATTGTTTTGGTTTGTGTGTATTGGGCTTTGTTATATTTTTCTATATCATGTGCTTAAAGCCATAATTGATGAAAAATCCTGCATTCATGCAATAAGTGGTATTGTAGCTTAGAGGGCCTGTGGATATACTGGGTGTTTATTGTACTACTAATCACTGCCTTAATCTGGTAATCTGTGTAACCTGTATCCAGTAATCATAAATAAAAGTCATATACATAGTGTGTAAACAAAAATTCATTGCTAGTGGTGGTCTTTGCCTGGGGGTTTCAGGAGCTTCCCCAGGGTATTGTTTGGGCACCCTTCCCCCATTAGGGGATAAAGCCTGACACTATCATGCAACACTAAAAAGAGGCATTTATTCATTCTAAGTGAAAGAACAAATCCAACAGTATCTACCTGTATTTGACTTTTTTCTTCACTCCAAACACTGTTTATCACAATAAACACTCAGTCTACTGGACTGTTTGGTCATGGTGAACACAGAGCAAATTCTGTTCAATCTACCAATATGTATAAAGCAAGAAGTCTGCAATTATTTTTTTAAAAAAAACCATTTTTTTGATGGAATGAACAAACAGGATATTTCAAACAATTCTAAGGATACTGGACTATTACATAAAAAGATAGGACTGCCAGTGTAATACTGGGGATAAGATCACTTCAGCTATGGAGCTAGTAAAGTTGACAATTCTATTTTCTGGTCCATCTCTATCTTGTGAGAGTTGAAAGCTTTTACCTTATAACTTCTTAAAGAGGGAAATTATACATTATGGATGAAAGTTTCAGAGGTGCTAAACACCTACAGTTCCCCTTCAATACAACCAGTGGGAGGTTTTTCTTCTGAAAAATCCGACCCTACACACACAATTCTTTTCATCTATAGTCATCTATATACTATCCAAATTCATAGTCTTCTTTCCCCCTGGGCAAAGGGAGCTAATCCCAGAGCCTTTACGATGTGGGGGTGCCTGCTTTTTACATTTTTAATCTCCAAGCAATTACAAAGAATGGTAGCAGTCATCTGATCATGAAGAAGCTTAGGAGGACAACCGAATCTGCCAGCACCTTCCACGGGGCTTCACAACTGACGGAGTTAGAAGTCTTTGTTAAATTGATGAAGTCCATGTACTGTCTTGATTTTGCTCCTGAGACTTCCTGGATTAGGCGAGTAATGAAGACCATGTTGGTTTTCCTACAAGATGGTATGAAACCACACTGAGATTCCAGTAATATTTCCTCAGCAAGGGGAAGTAATCTATTTAAGAGAATATAGGTAAGAATTTTCCCTGCTGTAGATAGCAAGGCAATGCCTCGATAATTTCCACATTCTGACTTCACTCCTTTCTTAAAGAATCTAACAATATTGGCATTTCTCAAATCTTCCTTTTCTCCACCTATTTAGCAGTCATTCTGATCCTTGTTAAAGACTATCTTCCCACTGATGCTGACATTCTATATAGAATGGATGGGCAGCTTTTTAATCTTCGATGCCTCTGCTTACAGTCTAAAATCCTCAATTATTGTTCTTCAGTATGCTGATGACTTTTCTATCCCTGTGCATACTGAGAATGACCTTCAGTCCACACTGGGGGGTTTTTCCCCCACAATCTTACCAATGCCTAAGATTTTCACTTAATATTGAGATGACTAAAAGTGCTTTATTTGTCTGCCTCAGATCTTGCAAATGATCCACCACAAATTATTTGCAAGGGACAGACTTTGGAAACAGTTGAGCATTTCTGCTACCTTGGTAGCCAACTTGCTCCAAATGCAAACACTGACAGTGAGATTCAGCACAGGATCCAGTGCTCAAGTGCTTCCTTTGGGAAATTGCTCCGATGCATTTTTGCAGATTGTGACCTACAGAAAAACATCAAGATTCAGGTCTATAAGAGAGCTGCCATTCCTATAGTCCTTTATGAAGGCAAAACCTGTGTGATCGGCCGAGAATACTTCAAGAGTTTGGAGAGGTATCACTAATGATTCCTCCAGAAGATCCTTTGCATCAAGTGGGAAGATAGCCACACTAACACTAGCATCCTCACTGAAGCCAGTGTCACCAGCATTGACGCAATGACCCTAATGCACCAACTACACTGGGTTGGGTATAGTGTGCAGATGTCAGATTTTTGCCTCCCAAAACAAGCTCTCTACTCTCAGCTCATTTAGGGTTTGGGTCAGTGGAAACGATACAAAGATACATTGAATCAATATCTTTAAAAACCTGATGTGGACATCGTAAGTTGGAGGAGCAAGCCACCAACCAATCTCAATGGCACCATATCCTCCATCAGGCAGTGGCTTACTTCAAGTAGAACTGTGTTGCCCTTGAAGCTGGAAGGAAGGAAGGAAGGAAGGAATTTTCTATCAGCAGGTAGCTGACCCACTAGAGAATGTCTGTACCTATTGCGGACAGATCTGTGGTTCCAGAATTGGACTCCTGAGTCACCTCCTGACCCATATGTAAATCCATGGCAGACAACATCCTTGAATTGAGGGATTGCCGATGACATGTTAAATGTACCCAGTGAATATATACATGCATTTACACATGTCAGAAATGAGATATCTATTTAATATGCTGTTCAATAGAGTTCCATGTAGTTGGTCTCTATTATTCAAGTGGCATACACAGAAAACCACCTCATTCTGAAATAAAATGTAATCTAGATATTTTTAAGTCTTTCAAAGGAGATGAGTGCATATCAAGTTGGATTAATCAAATCTGAACCTTAACCAAAACTCAGATGGAGCCTTGTCAGGAGGCTGAGAACATTAAGATTATTTTCTGCTTCAAAGTGCTTATACAAGAATACGCGCATGCACACACTCTGTAGTAAAATACACTCTGTAGTAAAATACAGATTCTTGCAATAAATACATTCTGTAATAAAATACATTCTGTAGTAAATACACTCTCGTAAAATACAGATTCCTGCAATAAAGCCAAAAGTTCACCCCAGTCTAAATTCTAATGTATATACACCCCAATCCTGTCAGATGCCAAAGTGCTGTTAGCTCTCATTATCTTCAAGGAATCCAACCCAAAGTGACAGGGAGGAAGCATCCCTTCCATTATTTAACGAAGCAACAGTTTTACCTGACTCTGACAGTGTTTCCACCCACTTGTCAGAGATACCACAAATCCCTGACATCTGTAATAAATGCTAAATGTCAGTGTTTTACCGATCTTACAGGAAATTTAATTTGTATCATTTAAAAAAAAAAACCTGGGCTTTAAAGGGGTAGAAATTCAGTTTACAATGAAATAAAGCAAACTGTGTGGGGTCAGAGGTCAGTTAAATTCTGTCCAATTATAATTTTTGCTAAAACTGTATATTTCAATCAGACTTTGCACTTATTATAAGGTTTCCCTCTACTGTTCTTGGAGACATGAAAACAACTGCAGTAAACGAAAAAGTAAAATATAAAGAAAAGCTATATAAATAAAATGAATTTTCTCTGGGAGTCAAGGACTGGAATAATTTATTTCCCCCCTTACAGAAGAAAATTGATTTAACCTCATTTAGTGCTCTCTAGGAAGAAATCATTCAGCCATGAACTTCCTAGGGAGCTTCTGTTTGCTATACAAAAGCTTAAAATGTCACCACATTTACAAATGCACTGAAACCTCCTACTCAAAGAGCTTCAGTGTAGCCACCAGTAACAACAGTGGACAGCAGGCTTCTTCCTCTCACAGCTAATGCTTTATTGTTAGAATAATATGCATTTTTCTATTAATGATATTAGGTGCAGTCGGCTTTGGAAATGAAGCAGTTCCTTGCCTAATCATGGACACACATTGTGTTTCATTCAGGGAATGACACTTGAATTCTGTTTCTGTGTTTTGTTTTTTTGGTTTTTTTTATTACCTGTGACAATCAATGGTAGCTAAAGGTTTGATTTAGCTGAGAGCCTGTCCGACACCAAAATGGATTTTGTCTCAGCTAGAGCTAGACAAAATAGTTTTTTAAATTCATTGACTACACCAAAATAAAAACAGAAAACAAAAATCATTTTGGACATACCTGAAATGAGAGGGGTTTTTTCACCTGTTAGTGAAACAAACAGTTGTGTGTCATCCCCCCGTCCGTCCATCCGTCTGTCCGTCCGTCCCTCCCTCCCTCCCTCCCCCCATCACCCAAATTTTTGGTTCAGGTCAAACGAAACATGTTATTGAACCTGAAACAAAATATTTTGCTTTGTTTGGGGGAATTTTTAATGTTTTTTTATTAAAAGCAAAGGAATTTTGGAAATGCCATTCACAAAGCTGGAGGTAGAGAAGGGAGTGATGTCACTGCCCTCCATAATCCCACCATTAGAGCACCTATGGGAAATCTGGGTTCAAGTTTCCATTCTTCATAAATTGGAGTGAGGAGTTGAACTAAAACAGTCATTGGGCCAGAAAAAGACTGAGTGAATAGCTCTCTATATAACAAGGTGGTTAGTGGACTCATGGGGGGTGAAGGAAGAAACACCTTGGTTCCAGTCCTTGTTCCAATGATTAAATAATGACTTATACAAAGTAGAATAGCTTAAATAGGAGAGGTTGAGAGAAATCTGCTTCAAAAAACCCTATTGGCCAGTGGTTAGGACATTTGCCTACTATGTGGGAGAACCAAATTCAAATCAGACATAATGGGGTCTTCAACCCAAGTCTTCAACATCCCAGGAAAGTCCTCTGATGACAGGGATATGAGGTATAAGGGTGCTAAGGGCACTACCACCATGGGTTTTGCAAATGGTACTTAAGTCACTTTGTGAAGCTAGCACTATTTTTTTTTTATCCAAAACTATTTGTGAATTCAACACAAATCTGCAAATAGTTTGGGTCAATCTGAAACTGTATTGTTCAGTGAATAAACAATCATCCAAAAACTTTCACCCAAGTCTAGTCTAAGCATAGCTGGGAATGTGCAGTATAACATCTGAACTCTTTCCTGAAATTACACAAGATATCTCTCAGTCAAATATCAGTGTGTGTTTGAGCATGGAATGTATAATTCAGGAGCAGCAAGTATCTTCTCACCAGGTCCTTGACTGTTGATATCAGCAGCACTCTCTTCTTTCACCTTCAGAGTATTAAAAAAGTACAATACTACAGTCGAGGGGACACCAAAACACACAATCTCTAAACAATGAAAATTGGTTCACACTTTTAGACAGTGATCTTTGAGGCCACCTAAGAGATATGGATATTTTTAGTTTTTTATTAATTATTTATTAATATTTTTATTAATATTAATGGAAACTGGGTGTCCCTAGGTGGCTTTGAAAATCTCAGAGATAATGAATTGAACACAGCACCTCTCATGAGAAAAGTGTTGACCTATGCAAGTATGACAAACACCACCTCCACAACTGGATAACTTGTGTCTTACTCGTGCATATCTGCATTATGCTAAATAGCATTCCAGATTTAGGCCCAGTCTACAGTGCCAGTAAATGTCGGTGGCAGTCAACAGGAGTCACGCAAGCTATACAGAGTAGCCTGTGTACCTCCTGTCAACATCCTAAATCGCCTTCAGTGTGGCATCTTCTTTGAGCTGCACCACTTGAGGGGGAGTTTTTACTAAGTTGTTTTCTGTGATTGACTTAGCAAGTCTTAAGTGACCGCTAAGTCAATCCAGAAAGATCAATTTCACGGCGGCAACTTTGCCACTATCAGTGTAGACATAGTCAAAGGCTCCATATAATCACATCCAGATACAGAAATCTGCTCATTTCTAAAGGAATGACTGAACAGCTGCCAGCTGAATTGCCATCAGTGATTTTTCACATAATCTATGTTCCTGTATATCATTTTGTAGAAAAAAACTCCACTTGCACACTTTCATGCTTTTGGGAGGGACTGCTTAGAGGGTCATAACAAATTCTGATTGCAGCTAGCAGGTGCTTTAGACTAGTGGTTCTCGGACTTTTGTGGGTTGTAACATACTTGGTGGCATATTGCAACCCTACAGGACACACCAGCCCAGAGTGACTCCGGCCACCCCCTCCCGGCTCTCCGCAACACACTTACCGCAGTGTAGTGACACAGTAATGTGTCTTGATACAGTGGTTGAGAACTGCTGCTTTAGACATTTGTTTTGCTGTAAATTTTCCCAGGCCAGTGAACAACTTGGCAAAGGTTTTCAAAAGTGACTAATCTGGGGGCTTCAGTTTTTGGGTACCTAACTTGAGATACATCGCAGGTGCTTGAATGTCAGACGGAAGGTATTCCACGCTTTCTGAAAATCAGGGCACTTCTAGACATGATGCCTAGTCACTTCTGAAAATCTTTGCTCTTGTCTCATGCATTCAATGAGCTTGACTCATTTGCGACTTTGTTCCCTGGTGATATTGCTTTGCCTTGAAATGGCTTTTCTCAGGAGTGGAGAGCAGGCATATGCTGTAGTAATGGCACTTGCAGCGCTATGCAGGTGGCATATCTAAATCTACTATCAGATGGCATCCACAGCAGTCAAACTATCTGTGAAAAGGCACAATGCCAACCAAATTAGTAGGCATGAATATACAGAATGAAAAGACCTTCATATAACCTAAAACAAGGAAACCTGCAACTGATGAACATATTGTGGTTTCTCTACTACTGGGTAGATTCAAAATGATTTCTAAGATAGAAAGGAAGGGAGATTGCATTAAAAAGCATTGCATCCCCACCCCCACCTATTCACTCACATTTTATATAACAACCCACCAATGTGGTCTTTCTTTCTTTCTTTCTTTCTTTCTTTCTTTGTATATATAGGTAAAGGGTCTAAAACCACATAGTTAGGTCACCTCCAAGTTCTAATTCTAAAAGATCACTTTCAGATGTTTATGACCATCTTTTTAGATTGGTGTTTGCCATGGCTTTCATCAGACAGAGTAAATTTTGTTTCCAGAAATAGTGCATGTGAGAGGAGGCAGAACTTCCAAAGGAGCACAGTCTCCTTGCAGATTTTAAGCATGGGCATGAAAGTAAGGAGAGAGAGGCTTTCACTGATGGGTCCACATGTTGGGCAACAAGAAACATTCTACTTCTATCTAGCAAATAGCTGCATGTGATAAGATTGCTTTCTCTTCTTCTTTTACAGCAAAGTAACAAAACAGATCATATGTTGTATAAAAATGACAATTGCCAGAAGGATAGCAAAATGAGACTTTGTAATGTACTACTTCCATGCCATTTATTAATGGGTAGAAAATATAATTTTCATAGAATCACAGAATATTAGGCCTGGAAGGGACCTCATGAGGTCATCTAATCCAACCCCCTATTAAAAGCAGGCCTACTCCCACTAAATCATCCCTGCCAGGGTTTTGTCTAACCAGGCCTTAAATGTTTCCAAAGATGGAGATTCCACTACCTCCCTAGGTTACCCAGTCCAGTGCTTCACCACCCTCCTAGTGAGAAAGCTTTTCCTAATATCCAACCTAGACCTCCCCAGCTGTAACTTGAAACCATTGCTCCTTGTTCTGTCCTCTGTCACCACTGAGAACAGCCTAGCTCCCTCCGTATTGGAGCACCCCTTCAAGTAGCTAAAGGTTGCTATCAAATCCCTCTGCAGTCTTCTCTTCTGCAGACTAAATAAGCCTAGTTCCTTCAGTCTCTCCTCATAAGTCATGTGCCCCAGCCCCCTAATCATTTTTGTTGCCCTCTGCTGGACTCTTTCTAATTTGTCCACGTCCTTTCTGTAGTGGGGAGCCCAAAACTGGACACAATATTCCAGATGCAGCCTCACCAGTGCCGAATAGAGGGGAATAATCACATCCCTTGATTTGCTGGCAACACTCCTACTGATGCAGCCCAATATGCCATTGGCCTTTTTGGCAACAAGGGAACACTGTTGACTCATATCCAGCTTCCCATCCACGATAACCCCCAGGTCCTTTCCTACAGAGCTACTACTTAGCCTATCGGTCCCCAGCCTGTTTTTTCTAAATACAGTCTTTTTTTTGTAACCAGTTATGTATGGAAAATCCTTGAGAAACTGCCCAATGAAATTTATTAATAAGCAGATTCCAACTTTTTGCTGAATGAATGAAACTCAAGGATGGGCATACTGAATCAGACCATCTAGCCCAGTGTCCTGTCTTCTGATAGCGGCTTCAGAGGGAAAGAACAGAACAGGGCAATTACTGAGTGATCCATTCTGTTTCAAGCAGTCCTAACTTTTGACAATCAGAAGTTTAGGAATACCCAGAGCATCCAGTTACGTTCCTGACCATCTTAACTAATAGCCATTGATGGACCTGTCCTCCATTAATTTATCTATTTCTTTTTTAACCCATTCATACTTCTAGCCTTCACAACATCTCATGAAAATGAGTTCCACAGGTTGACTGTGCCTTTTGTGGAAAAAGTACTTTATTATGTTTGTTTTAAACCTGTTTCTTTTTAATTTCGTTTTTTGATCCCTGATTCTTGTGTTATGTGAAGAGGTGAATAACATTTCCTTATTCATTTTCTCCGTACCTTGGATGATTTTATAGACCTCTAGCATATCCCCACTCAGTCATTTCTTTTCCAAGCTGAACAGACCCACTCTTTTTATTCTCTACTCATATGAGATCTACTCCATACCCTTTTGTTGCCCTTCTCTGTATTTTTTTCCAATTTTAATATATCTTTTTTGAGATGAAGTGACTAGAACTACACGCAATATTCAAGGTGTGGGTGTATCATGGATTCATATAGTAGCCTTATGATGTTTTCTGTCTTATTATCTCTTCCTTTCCCATATTCTGTTGACCTTATACTTTGTTAGTCTTTTTGACTTCCTCTACACATTGAGCAAATGTTTACTAAGAATTATCCACAATGACTCCAAGGTCTCCTTCTTTAGTGGTAACAGTTCATTTAGATCACATCATTTTGTATGGATAGTTGGGATTATGTTTTCCAATATGCCTTACTTTGCATTTATCTACATTGAATTTCACCTGCCATTTGGTTGCCCAATTATCCAGTTCTGTAAGATCCCTGTTTAAACTCTTCGTAGTCAGCTTTGGATTTAACTATCTTGAGTGATTTTGTATCATCTGCAAATTTTGTCACCTCACCGTTGATCCATTTTTCAAATCATTTATGAATATGCTGAACAGCACCATTCTCAGGCAGCTCCACAGAGGACCCTGCTATTTACCTCTCTCTACTCTAAAAAGTGACTATTCCTACCCTTTCTTTCCCAGCTTTTAACCAGTTAGTGATCCTTTCTTATTATCCTATAAATGCTTATTTTCCTTAAGAGCCTTTGGTGAGGGACTTTGTCAAAAGCTTTCTAAAAGTCCAACAAGGAATATGTTTCAATCCCAATGAAGTCAATAAGATTTACATGTGTGCTCAAGTGCTTTACTGAATACGGATAGATTTAAGCACGTGCTTATAGCTAAACATGTGCTTAAGTGGTATGCTGAATTGGACCCTCTGGAACAGACATTACTTACATTTAAAATGAATCGTCCTTCGTATATCATGCAATTGAATTTTGTCTTTGAAGTCAACCTTTCAAAATTCCCATTTAGCACAAAGAGGAGAGGAGAAATATCTGCCGATTAATGCTTTTGGGAGAGAGATACAGTTTGGCCTTTTCTCTTTCAAAAAGCCATTGGAAAATAAATTAGATAAAACTATAAAAAGTCCACATAGGTTATATTATGAATTTCAATTGATCTTGTTTGTTCAGTTTATTATTAATAATGGTAATTGCCTTCAAGCTAATCTCATAAGATATGTCTAAAAGATTTCATATGCATTTATTTGCTTTAGCATTTTGATATTTACATTTTTAAAGGAAGCTCACTCATAGCTTTTATTCTGTCCAATCTGTGTACTATGTTTTTATCCCATGCTCTTCCCTTATGCAGCTTATTCACAAAATTTATAAACATAATTTAAAAACCCTCTAGCTTTCCCTTGAATGCATTGCCATGAACCATCCACCCCTCCAAAATTACTGCACAGCCATCACAGGTATTTTGTTTGGCTCAGCTGGCTGCTATTTTTTTTTTTTTGACTGTTGGGGGTTTTGTTTTGTTTTGTTTTTCTTTTTTGTGAGAAGAATAGGTCCCACATGTCAAGCTGAAGGCAACAAGAGTAGAAAGTGTGCTAATCATCTTAAAGGAATGAGCCAACTCCTGAGAAAACACTACTATATGCCTGACAGGGTTAAGAGTTCCTGTGAAACATACTATAGTAATAGCAGGAGATAAGGATGCATAGAATGGGGTGGCTTGATATCTGAGCCAATCCCATGGAGGGTTTTGAAGATAAAGTCTGAAACCTTGACCTATTGATTGTCCATCATAGTTTAGAGAGAGAGAGAGAGAGTTTGGTTGGATTCATTCACTGACAGTGGATTTCAAGACAGCATATACACAATATGGGTTTTTTTTAAATCTTAAAATAATAAACAAAGCTATCCCTGTATATCTTAATCTATACCTGTCATACACAGAATCCTCAGCCAGCAACCTTGAACCTACTCAATATTTACTAACCAATTTTAAATGTGGACTATTTCTCTAAAATCCCAGGGAACAAACAAAACCAACTAATTATGGGCCAGATTAGATCTGTCCCTATACGAGTTTGCAAGGCAAAAGAGCCTTCCCTTTGTATCCCTATGATTAATCCCAGTCCTCTCATACAGCAAGTGTTAGAACTACTCCACATTAGTGCCAAAGTACAGCAGGGATGGGCTGAAAGACCTCAGGGTCATAACTCAGTCACGAACTCACAAGTTGTGGAAAGTGTAATAAAACAAACAAGTATTTTTCTGTATTCTCACATTCTATTCTTCTTCACCCTTTCACTTGTCTTTTCTCCCTGTTATAGCTCAGAACAAAATCGATGGATCCCAAGACCCAAAGAGACCATTTTGATCATCTAGTCTGACCTCCTGTATAACACAGACCACAGAACTTTCCTAAAATAATTCCTAGAGCAGATCTTTTAGAAAAGCAACCAATCTTGATCTAGAAAGTGTCAGTGATGAAAAGACCACCACAACCTTTGATAAATTATTCTAGTGGATAATTATTCTTACTGTTAAAAATGTATGCCTTGCTTCCAGGGCCATCTCTAGGGGAGTGCGGGGCCCAGGGCCAATCGGCCAGGGGGGGCCCCCAGCCCTCCAGGCCAAAATGGCAGTGGGGTGGCTACAGGGCCCTGATCAATGCTGAGCTTGGGGGGAGAGAGGCTGGGGCCAGAGAGGACACCCTCCCTGCGCTGCTCTTCCACAGCATTCCATGCCTGCCCTGTCCCCAGCCAGCCTGAGGCGGACCAGCTGGCCAGCAAGGGGCAGGGCAGGCAGGGGACGCTGCAGAGTGGAGGAGCTGCACAGTGAGGGTGTCCTGTCTGGCCCCAGCCTCCCTTCCCTTCTCATGTAAACAATAGAAATCAAAGGCTGTCCAAGGTTAGAACAGAGTCTGATCAGAAAATACATAATGAGAAGATTTCCATGATTCTAAATAAAAAACTCTGAAATATTTCCAGTGCTTGAATTTAGGCCAGATGTGCAGAACAGATGTTCATGCTTTTGTCTGTGGCACTCCAAAAAAAAAACAAAAAACCCCACCTTTATGTAATAGTGCCAATTTGACTCAGGCATAGGTGAGTGCTTCCAAGAACAGTGATACAAACCACATTACTTTTTAATAAATGAGAGATGAAATATTTATTCAGTCTTTTCGTAGGGCTGTTGATTGCAGAGAATACTCGCTGTATGACCTGAAACTCACTGAGATGGTTATATCATACTTTGATACATTTGTTAGATCTGAGAAAATAAGGCAGGGAAGTGGAGCTGCAGAAATTACAGTCCAGCCATTTAGCTGCAAAATAGCACTGCAAGAACAATGTTACATATAAAAGGCAAATCTATTGCAATGCATTACCCTGTGTGATATCTGCCACTGTCTACAGGGGTCAAGCTGGGCCCATCCACAGCAGCTCAACGAGCTGGTATTTTCTTTTGTGCTCAATAATCCAAAGTATTCATTTTTTAAAATTAAGCCTCCAGCCTATAAATTTCAAAGATTACTTACAAAATATACTACCTATAAACCAGTGTAGTGTTGTCTTCCTGAGTCTGAAGACCTCCTACAATAGCCTTGAGAGCTTTGAGCTGCTCCATTAATCTAACTGGGCGGTGAGTTCAGTTAAAACTGAAACCTAATGAGGGTCATTTAAATATCATTATTGTTAAATTCTTTCACTGTTTATCAAAGCACACGAGGAAGAAGAGACACAGGCACTTTAAGAAGATCTGCACAATCTACTGCAACATCTCCTTCTTTGGAGCTGGAGCTGGGCTGTGAGCAGGATATCAATTTGCTTGTTTGTTTTACCGTAATGATCTATGTATTCAACAAATCAGAGGGGAATAAAGGAGTCTCAGAAGCATTCATGGCTCACCAAGTTGTGTCAAGTAGCAGAGCTCATGAGGAAGCTGAGCCCCAGGGAGAGAGAGCTAAGCCCAGGTAGCTCAGCACAGCCCAAGAGCGTACCTGAATCCCACGAACTTCAAGCCCATTCCAAGAAGTCCAGCACTGTACACACGATCACATTCTAGACATGTGAGCAGTCTGTGCCTCGTATTTGCATCTCAAAAGAATGGAACTTGATTTTTGAGTGGACCTTGATTTGTGGAGTGTGTGACACTTATGATTGTCAGGTTTTTTCTCCTCATTTCATCTTCTGACTGCATTCTATATCTAAAATCAGAAATAATTGCCTAAACAGAAGGCTGAGACTTTCCTATGCTAACTGGACACAAGTGGTACTATTTTTTTCTTACTGTCAAATTGAGTACACATTTAGCTTCTTGAATGATACTCATGTCTCATTATGTATACTGGAAAACAGCAGTAACTCTTAGATACAGACTCCACTACAACATAAGACTATATCACTAAATGCCAGTTAAATGAATCTCCAGTGCTTAGTTCTAATATAATATCTATTGTTGAGTCTAGATTTAGGCTTTTGAGATGATCATAATGATGATGATTTCTACCCATTATCATTTTCATTTCTTTATTCATTTTTAAAAGAAAATGCGTTTTGACCTCCACAAGATGAAATGTCTCGATTTCTATTATTTGTATTAGACTAGCAGCTCTACCAGGATCAGTACCCTGAAGGTATAATACATACACATTGTAAGAAACAGTCCCTGCTTAAAAGAGCTTACAATCTAAACAGAGAAAAGGTGGAAGGGGAAACAGATGCACAGACTGCCCACAGTCACAGAGCGGGCTAGTGACAGAGTCAGAATCAGAATCCAGGTCTCCTGACTGTGCTCTATCTACTGGACTATACTTCCGAGTGGATCCCATCATATTTAATGATAGATAACTAGTGTGAGGCAATCAGCTTGTCTGGAGCATCTCTTTGTTCTTGGGAAGCCCATGGAAACATCTAGGGGAGGTGTCGAGATCCCCCAGAAGATAAGTGGTACTAAGGAGCACAGGAAAATCTTGGAGTGGCTAGGTACATTAAAGAAAAAAATATCACAGATAGCATGGCTGACAATAATATCCTCAAGGGACAAAATACAGGAGACCAAAAAGAAGGAAGCAACCCAGAGAAGAATGGAAGGTCCTATGTGTGGATGAGCTGGCAGCAAGGAGTGAGGGGAAGAGCACCTGAACACCACAGTTAAACCCAATATAGGAATGGATGTAAGTTGAGCTGGACAGAACATTTTTTTAAGACAGAAATTTGCCGATTCATCTTAATGGAAACAGTGGCCCTGGGGCAGCCCACTGAGCAGACTATGCCAGAGCCGGGACTCCATTCCCTTTCTCACAGAACTTGGGGGGGGGGTGTCATTCTGAATCGAATTAAACCAAATTTCAGAACATGGAAATCCTCTGCAAGGCGGATTTACCTTCTCCCCCCTGTCCCCTTTCTGGCTGTACAGCAGACTTATGGGCCAGTCTGGAACAAAGACTCCTGTCTTGACTGGATTATACTGAACACTGTGCTATCTTTCCGTGATTTAGACTATACTAAGAACAACTCAAAGGTCTTCCTTTATTGGTAATTTCAGACTCATGTGGAAGAGACATGAAAACCACACAAAAGTCTCCTTCGGGAAAGTGCTCTCTCATTATCTGTAGTATAATTTTATTTGAAGGACTAATAGTAATCTAGGCTTTCAGTTTAGAAGCACATTTTTTGAGAGTGCAGTAGGGAAAGGGATGGAGAAATAAAGTTATGAGCAAACAAATGGTATTATAATACCTTGTACATCTGCAATGACTTTCACCGAAAGATCTTAAAGCCCTTTAAAAACATTAATCAGATAAAACAGGATTTTATTTTTTTGCATTTAGATGTGTTTGCATTTACAATTAATAAGAAATTAGCAAATTCTGATGTCATTTTAATTGCATTAATACACAATAGAAAGCATGTTTTGGGCAGAATGTGCTACACAGCTACTTACTGGTTTAAATATTATCTACAACTATTCTCACTAAGGTTGCTAGTATGTTTACACATTTTAATTTCTTCCTTATAT
Organism: Pelusios castaneus; assembly: GCA_007922175.1. Taxonomy (NCBI): domain Eukaryota; kingdom Metazoa; phylum Chordata; order Testudines; family Pelomedusidae; genus Pelusios; species Pelusios castaneus. Next base: position 26,830,273 of record ML685787.1, read on the forward strand.
TTGTCTTCCTGAAAGCATGGCAGCACCTAATGACAACCTTTAAGTTGGCTGACTTTTGTTCTTTTGAACACAGACAAGTGGGATTTAATTTGAAACCAGTATCACCTTAAAATATTAATAGGAACACAGTTTATTTTCAGCCAAGTGACTGAAGGGAGCTCTACAAAAGTGGGCCAGATTTTAGGTTCAGTTAGCTGAAAAGAATGATGAGTCAAAATCATGTGGTTACAATCTAAATCACTGCCATGCTAATGGAAAACAATATTAAGGTTAATCAGATCAAGCAGATAAATTAAAAGCTATAAAGCTAACTAAAATATAAAAAATAAGATGTTCTGACTGTGATGAATTGGGAGTTTTCTCTGTACCACTTTTGAACTGTGGGTGATTTTATGAAATAGCTTCATTAAATTACTTTGACATGGAAAGTCTATATGCATGTAAATCCACCCTGAGTTAGCAAAGTTATGTCTCTCCTAGGCCATAGATCACAATGAGTGAGCAGCACTCAATGATCATCTCTTCAAAGTACAACATCTTTTTAAAATGGGTTTACTTTAGCTGGGAGACAAAACTTCCCCCTCTTGCCTGAAGCAGGGCAGTGGGATGAGAGCTGTAGAAAATTACCAAAAGGCGGAACAAAAGACGCAGGTGACCCTAGCAGAAGGTGACGAAGGAACTCATAGGGAGAAACGAGATATTAAAGATGAGGGAAGCTGCTGCAGGGCCAGGGTAGCAAGGGGTTGGAGGACACTGCCTGCCTGACTGACAGAGACCTCAAGGACTCCCATGGGAAGGGAGGAAGCTAGCAAGGGACACCGTGTTTAGGGTGTTCCATTGTTCTGGGTGATCTGTGGTTTAGATGATTAAATATAAAAAGCATAAAGTTGAAAAACTGAACAAAGTGTATGTCTATATGCTTCTTAACCATCGTGTGCCCCTAAGAGAGTTAAACTGCTAACCAGGAGCTTGACCCATCTTTGGGGCAGAGTTCGAGGACAGGGTGTGTTCAAGTATGTGGAACCTGAAGATCAGTGCTGCACACAAAGGAGCTAGTGGGACAGGTGGCGCTCAGGTCTGGTCCAACCATATTGGTGAACTAGGCAGTTGCCTAGGGTGCAAAGACAGGCAGAGGAGCATCCTGAGCACAATCTTCGGGGAAAGCTCAGAGAAATTCTCAGGTAGGAGGCTGGTTGGAAAGAGGCTTGGAATACTGCACAACAAAACTGGCTCCTGTTGTTGGATACCTGCTGTGGCCACAACAACAGGACTTTGCACACACTTGTGCTAAATAACAGAATTGTATCAAAGAAATACCTGACTCCGTCATCAATTTCTCCTCCTCGTGGAAACAACCTACAAGACCTGAGTACTGGCTAGTTGCTCTGGTCAAAAAGGGTAAAAATATTATATTTATTTTTATATTGTATTTTGGGTTATGATCCCAGACTCCATATACACAAGGTGGCACCAGTTGCATGTGGTACAGTGCACTCTTGGATGCGGTATCACTGACAAAACTGGGAGGAAGGGACTAGCCACCAGTTACACAAGCAGCTGTGAGAGCACGCGGACGCATATACACATGCACGCACACTCAATTTATATATCAACTGAGCATTTTAACCTTGTGTTATGAGGCTACAACCAAGTCTGGAGGCAACTGTGACACTAACTAGTTACAAACTCCCACAAAAGTTGTCGTGTGGATGGGGCTCTAGTGGCTTCACCTTTTCAGACTATTAAAGGTACAAGGCTTATAGCTCTGGGCAGAGCATGTCTGAGCACAACACCACAGTTACTGCACTGCATCAACACTACCAACAAAACCTCGCCATGCCTCTTGTCACACTTGTATGGATATAATGCACAACAATTTCCTGAAATTTCATCTCCCTAGAGCACTTGTGCAGCCTCCAAAGTAGGAGAAATTATTAGACATTTTGACAGGTTTTATAATAAAAACAGGTAAAACCCACAAGGGAGAAACAGAATGGTCATGCTGCAACTGTTCTAACTCCCACCAGGTGTTTAACATGAATGAAAGTACAAACAGAGGTACTCGTTCATGTTAATGAAGCATTCTTTGCTGTACCGATTTCTCTTTCGTTATTTGCCATTGCTGCCATTTCCAGTGTCACAGCAAACCAAGTGCAAGCAAGCGCAGCCTGAAAGGCAACCATGTGTTAATGCTACTAATAACAGCCAAAGAAAACTGGTGATAATGCCACAGTAATGTCAGTACCGGATCAAAGTGTCGATACCACCTCCTGCATTGTCCATTATAGGAACAGGAACCTAATGAAAATTAATGAACTTTCAACAGGTGTTCCACTCACCAGGAGAGAGACTGATTTCAGTTACAGTAGTGTAAATCTGGAGGAACTCCTTTAACTCCAGATTTACACCAATGTAATCAAGATCAGAACCTGGCCCTATGACCTCATCTGAATTCCAGATAACATCCTGTTGGATAGGAACCAGAGAATTGGCTATCATCTGCGAAGGACAATTAAAGAATCTCTCTTCTCTCTTACAGGTAGTAAAAGCAGCTATCTTTGATGAGATCTTTCTCTGATGAGAGCTGCCTTTGGCCAGGCATTATATTTTTGAAACATACTCCATCAAAATAAACAAGGAGTCCTGTGGCACTTTTAAAGACTAACAAATACATTTGTTAGTCTTTAAAAGTGCCACAGGACTCCTTGTTTGTTTGCTGAACTAGACTAACACGGCTACCCCTTTGGAACTCTTCATCAAGTGTCAGTTGCTATACATGGGATAGGCTAGGTGAGATCCATGAAAGTGCAAATCCATAGGGCAATTACACAGATAGATTTCCTGCAGCCCTTCCCCAAACCTTGAGACTCAAAGCTTGTTATTAAAAACACAGAAGGGCTATCTCCAACCAGTCAAATTTAAATGACTAATTTGGGACCCAAACCAACAAAGAAAAAAGTGCAGCATTTTAGAAGGGAGCATGCTCAGAGGCCACAGCTGCTGGGTCCATAATAAATCACTCTCACCCTACTACATTTCCATATTTGAACTCTAAAAAGCATTAGTCAAAAAGAGGCTGGTTTGAGCTATGATTGAGTTGCATTTTATGAATATTCCATAACACTTATACACTAATCTATGTAATATTTTTTTAAGTAACTGATTTGTCTCAGGGCTGGTTTACTTTTTTTTTTAAATGAAAAGTGTTTTCACTGAAAAGGCCTTTTTAAAAAAAATTATTTTTATGTCACGAAAAACTTTTTTTTCTCCAAAATTGTTCACTTGTGAACTTTTTCATGACTTTTTTATCCAAATGATTACCTATATTTTTCACTTACATAAAAACATGCAAACCAAAACTAAAATGTTTTGGTAAATAAAAACATATGATTAAAAAAATTCAATTAAAATTCTAGGAAAAAGAAAAACACGAGGAATGAATGGATCAATTTCAAACTCTGCAAAGAGAAACAACCTCAATTTTTTTTT
>ML685787.1:26838761-26851773 GCA_007922175.1 Pelusios castaneus
TTCCGGCGTTCCGTGCACGAGGCGCGCACACACCTAATATGGAATGGACAGGAGCAATCACTCGAAGAAGAAGATGAATATGAGCCAACAGTGTGCCTTGTTGCCAAAAAGGCCAATGGCATATTAGGCTGCATCAGTAGGAGTATTGCCAGCAGATCGAGGGATGTGATAATTCCCCTCTATTCGACACTGGTCAGGCCGCATCTGGAATACTGTGTCCAATTTTGGGCTCCCCACTACAGAAAGGATGTGGACAAATTAGAAAGAGTCCAGCGAAGGGCAACAAAAATGATTAGGGGGCTGGGGCATATGACTTACGATGAGAGACTGAAGGAACTAGGCTTATTTAGTCTACAGAAGAGAAGACTGAGGGGAGATTTGATAGCAACCTTCAACTACTTGAAGGGTTGCTCCAAAGAGGAGGGAGCTAGGCTGTTCTTGAGGGTAACAGAGGACAGAACAAGGAGCAATGGTTTGAAATTACAGCTGGGGATGTCAAGGTTGGACATTAGGAACAACTTTCTCACTAGGAGGGCGGTGAAGCATTGGAATGGGCTACCTAGGGAGGTGGTAGAATCTCCATCTTTGAAGATATTTAAGGCCCAGTTAGACAAAACCCTAGCTGGGGTGATTTAGTGGGAGTAATCCTACTTTTTAGCAGGGGGTTGGACTAGATGACCTAGTGAGGTCCCTTCCATCCCTATTATTCTATGATTCTAAGTCTAGATGCTGTTTGCATAAAAGATAGTTTTGTACAAACATACTATAATCATTAGGACATTTGTTAAAATCTTCACCTTAATTTAGGATTGTGCTTCAAAACAAAAATAAAATGAATACAATTACCTTTCAGGACTAACTATTTTGGCTATAACTACTGAGACAGCTTCACCAATAAGACTAAGAATGTGATCATGCTACCCTTAAAATATTTCTACATTGAAATACAGTGCTTTTTTTGTGCCGGTACGCAATAGTAGAGTACTGGCACTTTTTTTGCTGGCCCCACTGCACAAATTTAGGGGCAGGGTCAGCAGGGGAAAGGAAACTGCTACTGGAAGAACAGGGGTGGTTCAGAAAGAAGAGGGGTGGGAATTTACTATTAAAATATGAGTACAGACACTGTTGTGTTTTTTGGTTTTGTTTTTTAACCAAAAAAAAAGCACTGCTACTATGTAAGCTCAGGGTTAGTGGGACTCAGAGGCAATCTTAGTGGGTGGGGAGTGAGGGCAGATGCCCATGGCCCCCTGAAGGAAGGAGCCCCACACCGCTGCCACTTTAAGTATTGTCCCTTTAAGGATCCCAGCTGCATGCACAGGGTCGGATTAACCGGCCCCAGGGCTCCGGGCTGCCCCCCACCAGGGGGACCCCCTGCCTGGCCCCCCCAACCACGTGGCACCCCATCACTGGGGGAGGCCTGGGGCTAGAGGGCGCTCCCGCCCCAGCCCCGCTCTGGCCCCTCGGCCCACAGGTGGGCCTCTGACACAGCACCCCAGGGCCATGGGCCCTGGAAGGCTGCACTGGAGCGGTGGCGGGCAGCCTCGCCAGAAGCCAGCTGTCCCCATCCCCAGGCAGCGCAAACAGGGGCTGGCCCACCCTGCTCCGCCCCCAGGCATGGGCCAGCTGGCCCAGGGGTGGGGTGGAGTGCAAAGCCTGGGCCTGGCCTCTCTGGCTCCAGCCCTCCTGCTCCCCCCCAGCGCCAGCAGGGTAGGAGTGCTCTCAGTGCTCCTGCCCTGCTGGCGCTGAGCCAGGCGGGTGCCGGATTCTCAAAGGGGTTTTAGGGGCTGAAGCCCAGGGCCCCCTTTTTGGCTGGGCCCTGGACTTAAGCCTCCAAAGCCCCTTCGAAAATCCCGCCCTGCGCATGCACGTTCCACATGTGCAGCAGCGGGAGAGCCAGAGTGAGCAGCAGCAGCCAGGCCATAGATAGCCAACAGCAGGATGGGGGGGAGGCTGAAGGGGCAGGAGGGAGTCTGCAGGGGGAAAGGGGGCCGAGGGAGGCCACGGGGGACAGGGGGAGGCCACAGCAGCAGGGGGAGTGGCAGGAAGGCTGCAGGGGGGTGGGGAGGGAGCAGCAGGGGGGTGGGGAGAGGCCATAGGGGTTAAGGGGGGTGAGGGAGGCCGCAGTGGGGAAGCGGGGGCCAGTGGGGGAGCTGGGAGGCTCCAGTGGGGGCCCTGGTGAGGCTGGGGGGGACCCCCATATGGCCTGGGATGGGGCCCCACACGTGGATGGATCAAGGATGGGGCCCCACACATGGCCTGGGACTCCAGTGAGCATGCATTTTAACACTACATTAAGAATTTTCCAACCCATGCTCAAACCCAAGGCTCTGTCATCCCCACTAGAGTGGACAAACCCAACTCAAAGTAACCATATCCAAGAGACCATAGAGATCCAACCACCACTGAAACATGGCCACTCTAGCCCTAGGATTGTGGTGCATTGTGGGAAAACTTTACTGCCTACCCTGCACATTAAGGAAGCCGCTTGTTTTGCAAATAGCTTAATCAGTTCACACTCCATTGCAAACCCAGGGGGCACAATCCTAGTGTGCTTGGAGACTGGTGACTGGTAAAGAAATAGGTTAATATTGACCTGAGCTGCTGCCATTTCCTAGCTGGGGGCTTCAGCTTTCAGTAAAGTGGATTGCAGATTGCTGAGATAGACACTAAGGAAGTTGTCCCATGGAATTGTGGGATACTTGCAAATGATTTCTAGGATCTGAGGCAAGCAGTGTGTGGCTGGATTGCAAAACAATAGATCTTGGACCTGAGTCTCAGAATCACTCAAGCTTGGACCCTCCAGTACTGCAGCGTCCTAGGACCCTGGGTCTGAACCTAAGGGTAGCATAATTGCACAGTGTTGTTACGCTTTCCTAAATTAGAGCCTTAGTTACTACATGACGGTTTATATACTATTCATTAATCTAACGGGTTTCAGGATTGTAAAGCTTTGCAGAACTAGCAAAAATACAATAACTTACTTGCAGAACTGAGAGTCAAATCCCCAACTGGTATAAAGCAAGCTGAAAATTGGAACCTGACAATTCTGTAAGCAGTCATTCCAAGAACGGTTTTTGATTCTGATATTCTTAACAGCACATTGGAACTTAGGTTAATTTTACTTTTCTTTTCAGAGATGTATCTTATGTGTTGAGTATAAAAATCAACACGTGCACACAAGGACATATACACATATGGGAGTATTTTAAAAGGATGGACAATTTCAGTTCTATTAAATATAAGTGACCATTACAAACCAGTTCAACTAAGTAAGATTAATTTTAAAACTACACACTTTGTTAAAAAACTATGGAAACAATTTAACACCTAAATAAAAAGTGCTATAAAAAGATATGCATTCATCAGACCTAATCCAGTCTCAAATATACGTATATACAGTATTAAAAAAAAGGGATATTTTCTCCCCCATGAATTCCAAACACTGTTCTTCATGAATATGTATAATTAGATGTTCTCTGTGAGTGAGAAGTAGTAATTAATTCAGTGTTAAACATCACAACCTATTACTTGAACTCCATGGCAACCAACATTGCCAAAAGAGAAAATGAATTTTCAAAGCCTATTTTTAAATTATTACATTTATACATTTTCCAAAATTTCAAAGCAGGCTTGCACTATTTTTAGACAAAGACAATAGAAGTTAACTTTTTCAAATGCAAAGGGATAAGCTCATTAAAGACTTGATGGCAGATGAACTAAGACTTCTATGATACTGATATAATTTGGGGGGGTGGGGGAAGGTACAGAACTGAAAATATAAGAGAAAAGGTGACATATGCACAGTTGTCTCACCATCATAAGGAAAACACCCTCAGAAGCACATTTTTGAAGTATTCCTTATTGTTTCAGTCACATGACTGTCATTGGCTTTTAGCTGTGATTGGATCAAAAAAGAACATTCTGAAATTCTGCACTTTCATAGTTTGGTTAATGACCCCCCCCCCCAGCCCCCATATCATCTCGTATCTATCCAGACTCAACATAGAATGTGGAAATGTTATTTTCATTGCATCCATGAGGGACAGGCACAAGCTGTGGAATGTTGATGCAGATTTCAAACTGCTCAGGGGAGCCTGGAGCTGACACAGTCTTATTTTTCATGGAATAGGAAGGTTCACTATTTGTCTCCTAGCTAACCAAACCGAAAGGGAGTCTGTTATCTTGATAAAGTAGTGGGATTTACATGGGCTGCTCCCACTAACACTAATCCATAAAGTGACCGAAGAATAAAATCCTGCTGTCTCTCTTTTCACACAAAGGTCGTAGGCTACTCTGCCAATACTGAGGTTGCAAGACTATTCCAGTTCTCTTAATATCTACTAAGTGTGTGCTCTATGCTTCTTCTCTTTATATGGGCAGAGTAAAAAAAAAATCCAGCAGAAACTGAGCACAGTATAGCATCTCTGTTAGAATCATCCTCTCTTTCTAGAACCAACAGAAAAAGCCTCTTCACAGGACTACAATGGAGTTAAGGAATATTGGAGAAGGTGAAGCAACTCTTCATGGCAGGATCACGTAGTAGTATCCAATTGAAATTTGCTCCAAGCTCCACACCTATTGGCCCCCTCAAAGAGGCAGGTGGGAAAACCCATGGCAGCAAGGGAGGGAAGTGACATGCAGAGGCCCACAGTCCCCTATGCAGATGTTTCTAGAAACACAAGAGGATGAAAGATAAGCTCTGCAGGGATTCCAGGCTATTTCACCCCCCTCTACAAGATATGTTTTCTCCTGTCCTTCTCATTACAAAATTCTAGGGGTTTAATTGTGTAGGTGTTTATACCATGAAGAATACAGCTGATCTATGTTACATTACACCTGCTGAAGAAAATAATTACATTAGGGAAACCTTCAACCTAAGGAAAAAACAAAACTACTTATGCTAAACAATCTGTTCCATTTTATATTTAGTTGTGACATTGAGTACATTTCACTAAGACTTGAAGAAGAGTTCCTTGCAAGCTCTAAAGCTTGTCTCACTCACCAGCAGAAGTTGGTCTAATAAAAGATATACCTCACCCACCTTGTCTCTTTAATATACTGGAACCAACACAGCTACAACAACACAGCAAAATAATAAATACATGACATTTAGGGAATTAACATAGCCAAAATGTCATACTTTCTTTCGGGATATAACTTCCTCAGGTAATTGTTCTGTACAAAATGTCTTGTATATTATTTGGAGGGCTGGCCTTGGGAACCAAGAAAGTGGTTAACTCTGCAAAGAATTCCAGAATAACCCTTAAAGTTGAAAACTGCACAGTTCAGTTCAGAACTCTGAAATGGTTGCATCCTCCCTGTAAGGCTACTCATTATTTTAGTAATAGTAAGGGTCAAATGTGAATCCAGAGTTAAGGCACTGAAGTCAATGGACTTACTCCACATTTAATATCAGTGTAAATGGGATCAGAATTTAACTCTCAAGAACAGGGCCAGATTAACCCACCTGGGGCCCCAGGCTGCCCCCCACTACAGAGCCCCCCTTGTCTGGGGTCCTCCACCATTGGGCCCTCCTTGCCTCCCCACCCACCACACAGGCCCCGTCACTGAGGGGGGCCCTGGGGCCAGAGGTCACTCTCACCTCTCCCCACTCTGGCTAGTCTGCCTGGGAGGTGAGGGAATCAGCTGGTGCATGGCGCAGTAGCCTCCCACACAACCCCCCCAGGGTCATGGGCCAGCCAATCCAGGATTGGGGCGGGTGCTCAGAGCCTCTGGCCTCAAGGCCGCACCCCCAGCGCCTTGCTGGAGCCAATGAGTGGGGCTAGCTGGATTATCACAGAGGTTTTAGGGCTGGAACACAGGGTCCCCTTTTTGGCTGGACCCCAGGGCTTGAGCCCCAAAAGCCTCTAAAACAATCCAGCCCTGCTCAAGAGCTCACTGAAAACAGTCACAAATCAAGCTGAGAAATGGAATCACCATGGTGCTATAACAAATGCAAAAATAGCTTCAGTTCTAAAGACAATTATTATAGTGTTGCTATCTTAAAGACTTATACTTGGAAGCCAAGAAGCTGTCATAATAAAAGAGGCAAAATTACCCAATAAACAGTAAAGTAAAAATCATATGTTGGGAAACTCCGAGTTAGCTCAGGCCTCAAAGATGCAATCAAACTTTTTCAGATGTGAAATCCAGTCACCACAGTGCTTTTATGGCTGGATGCAAGAAGGCAGAGGTTATCTGAGAGATATACTTCACCCTCTCTAGTAGCCAATTCATATTAAGCAAGTGAACTGAATAATGTGAATGTGATGGGGAAGGGACAAAGGCATCAGTTAGGAGTAAGTAACAGGAACCCTACTCATAGGCTGCATTTTTGAGAGGGAGTAGCAGTATGAGGCAGTAGGGTGATAATTAATGAAAAGTGGTGAATGCAGCTATAGAGAGAAAGTCTAGAGAAAAGAGAGGTGCCTATAGAAGAGACTGCTTGAAATAGGAAGAAAAGGCATGGGAGGAGGAGTAATGGCTGTGAAGTAAGTAAAGACCAAGGGATTAGGGTGTCTGGCACATGAGAAAGACTCAATGGAGCTGGAAAGATAGATACAGAGAAACGGTCCTTTGCAATGACAGAAACACAGGAAGAAGAGACATGCTCAGCTTCAGGGCCAGAAAGCAACTCAGAGGGAATCAACTCGGGGCAAGCTGTTCAGCCAAGTGGCCTTATTAAACAACAAGAAGCCTCACAGATTTCCACTGTCATTGTCCAAAACACTCTAGTAGCTTTTACGCCATCATATAAATCAGAGACATTTTTTGCCTCAAGATGTGAACTGTATTCACTGCCTGCTGAGCAATTTCCCTTGAAGGAAAAGTGCTTTCCACTAAGAATGTTCTAAGTTCTAGTACGTTTAATAACGCACCAAAATTCTCTTTCTTTGGAGTGGATAGCTCAACTGGGCCCTAATTCAGGAAAGCACTTAGTACAATTTAAGTGCCTGCCTCAGTACTTTTCTGAATAGAGGGGTTTTTATCACCACCTGATACAAGCACACAGTGAAAAAAGGGCTTATCTTTTACGCAAACTGAGGTTTGATCCAGCAGTCCATGTCAACTCCTTCTGAAGCCAACAGTGCACCCTGGGATTGCCAGATCACGGTCTAATTAAAAGTAAAACACATTCAGGTAGAAAAGCTTCTTCTGACATGGATGACTGACAATCTGAATGAACCAAATGCTCAGCCATCAGGACACTCTGGACCACACAGAACTAGAGATTCTGTTTTCTACAAAGTGTAATGAAAATAGCACCATGGCTCTATAACAATCTGAATATATTAATATATACAAAAAAAGTCCAGAACAGTAGTTTTTATGATTTGCGGGTAAATTGTTATTGAATTTCTGGGTGTTTTGTTAACTTTTATTCTGGGAAAGTTTAAATGTTAAATTTCCCCTTGCCTGCAAAAGCCATTATCTCTGAGAAAGGAAAGATAGCAGGCATTACTTGGTCCACTCTAACAAAGACAAGTGACAGGTTCCCCAGCAGGATACTAAATGGAGTGAAACAGCATGAGGCTATCTGAGGTTTCTGTCAACTTGCCTTTTAGGCAGATCCAAGAATAACAGGAGTTGCTGTGATTAGTCGCTTATTTGCATTCAATTTTAAAAGTGAGACTTCAGAAACTAATCCCGTCAGCAAATGTTTAAAACACTGATCAGATTTCCTTTTTCTGACAAGAAGTGGTTTGGGGAAATCGGGCTAGAAAGAACATAGCTACTTTTTGGCTTAATGAAATGACTGGCCATACTGTTCTGTAACTTTACTGATACTATGGGACCCTAATATTAGTGACCTCAATGGTGCTATGACAATTTACACCAGAGCACTGGCCCCTGCATAGTCTCAATGGCAAACAAATTTCCAGTGTCTTTAAGAGTGCATCTACACTTACAAATTAAGTCGACTTAAACTTGCTTAAATCGACTTAATTTAATCTGCGTCTACACTACATTTTCCTTAATTCGACTTAAGCTGCTCCTTAAGTCGAATTAAGGAAAAGTTTGTTCAAATTAATAACACTTCATTTTAATTCGAACTAGCGCTTAAATCGACTTTATTAAGTTGACTTAGCCAGTGTAGACACGGATTAGCCTTAAGTAGACTTTAAATCGACTTAAAGGGCTTCAGGGCTCCCCCACTGCCCTCCCTGCCAGGGTGGCTGGCACAGGCAGAGCCTGGCATGCCCCCCCACAGGGCAAGACAGAGCCCTGCCTACCCTGCTCCTATGCCCTGCCTGTGTCCCTGTCCTGCTCAGCCCCCATTGTACCCAGGTACAATGAGGCAAATGCTGAGCCCCCTGGCACTTGGCAAGGGGTGCCCCCCTGCCACCGTGGACCAGTCCCAGGTCCACCTTGCCCCTATAGGTCGACTTAGACATCCAGTGTGGACGCTCTAAGTCGATTTGGCAGGGTCCCCTTTAAGTCGACTTAATTTTTGAGTGCAGACATACTAAGTCGACTTAAATTAACAAGTGTAGACATAGCCTAAGAGAGTAAGCAGACACAGGGATAAAGTTCTCAGTCCAGATTTTTAAAAGGTATTAGTTAGTGCTGCATTCAGCACTGCAAACAACCAACTGATTTAGACACTTAGCAACCTAAATCCTATTGACTATCAATGAGATTTTTGGCTCCTAAGTACTAAAATCGCTTTTGAAAAGGAGACTTAGGTGTTGCAAAGCTAAGCACAGCAACACCTAAACTCTTTAAAAATCTGGGCCCTCCATTTAAAAAAATGCTCAGCTACTCCAGTGATTGATGATATAAGATGAATGAGCACCTGGGGGCCAAATTCACGAGCAGAGCCACAAATGGCCGGTTAGCATCCAGGCCTATCAAAATCTCAGTCTGAGAGGAGGTGGCTCTTAGGGAAGGGGGGAAGAGGCTATGGAGGAGAAGCAGCAGCTCTACAAATTGAAAGGGTTAAGAGACGCTGCCATATTCCAGAGAAGATGGTAAAAGGCAGTGAGAGATGGTTCTTTCCACCACCTGGAAGAGGAGGGAAGGCTGCTCCCCGGCATTCAGTGGAATAAGAGCAGCATCTCCCAGTTTGTAGTGGGTTTGCCCTTGAATGGCCCTACTGGGCAGCACCCGGGGGTTACCAAACTGAGGCCACATGTCCAGTGACTGGGACTAGAACAGGGTTAGTGTCGGAGGATGTAGGCTCATCTCCCTTCCTGGAGATAGTGGAGTTGAATGTGGGCAGGCAGGCGAACGTACTGCAACACAGCAAGATGGTATCAATGTGGGACTTGCAGCTCGGCTGCACGTTCTCACAGCAGCAGACAGGTAAAATGCCCCTCATGCGCAATTAAATCCTGGAGTATCTAAAGGAACACGTATGGTTGGCAAAAGAGTTTTAGTGGATTTTGTTGCAGTCTGCTAGCTTTAAGTTGCTCATCCTGTCATACAAGGATTTAGAAAACATGTGAGATGCTTGTCCATTGATGCTATTTGTGCCATGACATTTTTTTGCTTTTCTAATAAATGTTGTATTGTAGTTTATATAGAATAAGCTACATTAACAGAGGTTACCATTCAAAAGTCAACATTTGCCAACACTGGGAAATGCCGCATTTCTCAGCTATCCTTAGAGCAGAAAGCCATTGTTTCTGTTAGACAAGGTTGACTTTTCAACATTAGTCACCTTGAGTCTATTCAGATACTGAGACTTCAAATTCACAGCACTAAGCAAATTAACCTTAGTTCATGGCAGAGATTTAATGACAATGTACTATCCAAGATTTCGCTCACTTGTCATTAGTGATTCTGCCATCTTGGGAAAAGGTAAAACCAAAATAGCCTACAAATGAAAAGAAAAAACCCCAAACAAGAAGACAATACTCATGTCCTGAGACCAGCACAACTCTGTGGCCAGTACATAAGTAGCTGACCCAGTAGTATGAGTCTATATCAAGTTTCCGTACATAGGTTAAATCATGTTGATGATAATGCCCATCTACCTTCCTGTCTCTGTTAATAGTTCCACACTTGTGATCAATTAGACATCAATGCTTAACTCACCTACACCTTCGCCTAATTCCTAGGAAGGAATTCCCAGTACGCAATGGGATGAACATAAGTTCAGAATGTCACTCGCAGTTACATTTCTTTTCTCATGGCCCTTGGGTTGGAAGAGCTGTGATTTATGAGCAATATGTTTGACTAATAGTATGAGACACTACCAGGTCCAGAACCATCACTTCCTGTTTAATAAATGGATTCTCCCTCTCTTTCAATTAGTGTTTGCACATGTATTACAGTACAATACGCCCAACCCCCTTTCCTTAGTTATTAGTGAGTATGATGACATGGTAGTAATCATTAAGGAAATATCTTAAAACAATTCCATGGCAAACAAAAAGGAGGACATAATTAATTCAAATATACAATCAACAGCCATCAGGTGACCCAGATCCCAGGCTCTTAGAAAGCTGGGACTTGAGCTCTCTTTCTCCAAAAGCCACTTGGTCTCTGACTGCTTAGCTGTCACCAATCTCTGCATTTTGTGTTTACCCTTTCGAAGGATCTGTGGAAAGCATGATCATAGCTGAGCTACTGAGTTGAAGAGAAACCATTAATTGGAGTCTTAAGATGGTCACATTTTACGATTGCTGCAGCTTGCAGTTCTCTATTTCTGTTAATAGTTATTTAGCATCACATATATTGTTTTGTCCTCTCTCTCTTTCTCTCTGTCCTAAAATGCCCAGATAATCTGGGTGAAGATAGTTTATGAAGTTATTACACATGTGTATGGTAAGAACAAGATTTGAAAAGTAAAAATCCTTAAATATATTTTTGTAAATTAACCAAAACAGATGTTTTGCTCTAAAATATTATTTCATTCCATTAATCACAAAAGTCCTACATTTTAATACATCTGACCCAAGGGATCCCAGATTTGATAAATCAAGTTGAAGGCTTTTTGTTTAAAGGTTAATTTGAAATTTCCACTGCTCTTTAGAGATGATCTTGTCATTTGGCAAGAGTACCTAAAGCAATAAGCCATTTTTGAAGTCAGCAAAAAAGGAATTATTTGGACTTTCTCAGGGGATACTCTAATGGGATGAGAAATAAAAACTAGACTAGGTTTTACTATTCTCCATTGAACAAAAGCTATTCATTCATGGGCTGATGTATGTATAGAGTATTATCAATGTTTTTATATAGGGTCTTCTTCCGACTCTTTCCCTTAATTCTGACATATAATGCTATACAGATTTGATACAGAGGTTGAAGGAAAAAAACGCATCTAATTGAAAGGTTGGGTGATTGGGTACTGATACCTAAAACAGTTATTCTGAAATATGACTTGGGTGTGAATCTTGCACGGAGGGGAAAAAATAAAAATACTAAATATGCAAAGAATGATAAGTAACTTCCTTCCAGGAAAAAAGAAAACAACTGATAAATAGGGAAGGCCCCTTTTTTCCTTGACCATTACTCTCATTATAGTGTATCCTCTGTGAATCTATCCACTAGCTTCCCATTTTCTGTTACATCTGGTCCCCAAACTTCAGGGTTTATTATCTCACTCACACAACTCTGCCCCTCTCTCTCTATGTATGCGTATTTTTATTGCATGTCCCAGACCCTGCTTCATTCTGTGAACAATGCCAGTTCTGGACACTCATTTCTAAACTACTCCCACTCTGCTCATTACCCACAGAACACCCACAAGTTAAACTGTGAAGCCATTAGAGTCTTTCTTTCACAGAGCCCAGCTCTGCTGTAAAACCAACAAAACAAAATATCAGCTAAGCAAATAATGGCTAAATTTGCCAGTTGTCTGGAATAGTTGATTTTATTTATTTGTTTTAAAAAATACTTTGATTATTTTGATCCCCCAGGCTATGAAACAGAAAAACTCCCACTTTGTCATCATTAGCTCTGCTCTTCCATTCCTCTTCTGTTTGTCACACTCGTTTGTGTTTGTTTCAAAAGACTAGAGGTGGTCAAAAAGATTTCAGATGTAAACATTTTTCTTCAACTAATGACTTAACGTTTTGTGAGAACTTATCCACATGGTTGAGTTTTTAACAAAAAATTCATGGTTTTTTTTAAAAAAAACCTTTTTTTTTAATGTTTTCAAAAATTTTCACTGAGTAAAGCTAGGTTTTCAGTAAAGAAAAAATGTAATAACATTTTCAATTTTTTTATTCACAAAAATTAGAAAATACCAAATATTTAAATAATTCATAGCAAAAATAAGTTATTTTTTTCACAATATAGGTTTACATTGCAAAATAATGGGGAGAAGGATTGTGATTGAACAAAACCTATCACTAGAGGGACGCTAATCCCCCTTGGGGGTCTCTAGATGCACACCACTGCATATAAATAATTGTTGGATATTTAAAGTCATATAGTGTAAATCCCAGCCTTTCTTCTTGTAAATACCTACCAGTGATTTTGCTTGTTTCTTTCAAAGAAAAAGGCAGTGATTCATACTTACAGCAGCTACCCATTTTATCCTGACATTCACCTTAGTGTAAGAGCACAAAGCTGTAAATAATAAGGCACTCTTGCAAAGAGCTTTAAACAAGTTAGTTGGGATTTGATTGCACAGCCGATGGCCTATGCATTGTACTGCTGAGCTCAAGACAGGCTGAGTGCTTTGTGGCACAGACATTTTTAATATGGGATGTTAGAGTAGAGGACAAAAGGATTAGATCACTTCAAGATATTCTGCATTGAAGCATGGACTGGACACGTGTCATGCTGTGCAGTTGCAAATGCTTTATATCAGGACATAGAACGATTCTATTATGACATGTAAGATTTATATATTATATTATTCTGTAGTGTACAGAGTTTTGGCCATATTACTTCTCTCCTTTGGTAAAAACCCATGAGAGGAAACTCTGGGAGGGAAAAAACTACACAATGACCTGCGGCAGGTTTCCCTCTCATCTGGGAATGGGGCTGAAAGAAAGAAAGAAAGAAAGAAAGAAAGAAAGAAAGAAAGAAAGAAAGAAAGAAAGAAAGAAAGAAA
>ML685787.1:26851783-26901914 GCA_007922175.1 Pelusios castaneus
AAAGAAAGAAAGAAAGAAAGAAAGAAAGAAAGAAAGAAAGAAAGAAAATCTTAGCTTGTAAACTTAGCACAGTGGGGTTCTGGACTATGACTGGATTCCCCAAACAACACAAATACAACATACATAAATAATAAGACAGAGTGGGAAGGAGATCCACATGTGGATCTGGGAAGGTTCCCATCATTAGCCAAAAGCTCATGACTCCTTAACCCCGTATTGTTATGGATGTGCATTATAGCGTAACTTACTAGTTAGCTGCATACAACCCAGAATATGGGGTCCCTGCACATATAAATACACCTCGGGGGTGAGATGCAAAACCTGGTGGGACCTTCCAAAATAAAAGTCAGCATTTAGAAAGAGCAGGCCACATATGAGGAAGCTTTTATCCTTTTTAAAGTTAAATATAAAAATTTTAAAACATGGCTCTCGATAGAGAAAAATAGCTTCAAAAAACCTTAATAACTACTTGCAGTAGCCTGTGCACAGTATAATGAGGGCTTATATCCTCTGTAGATTTCAGCCACTGCAGGGTGCTAATCAAGCACACAATGGTACAGATATGGGGTTCCATCCAGTAGAAACCCGTGATATACGATACTGTGGGAAGGCCACAGTAGTCACACACATTTAGCACATCATTATACAGGTAACAATAACAGTAACAACCATCTTTATGCAGATTCTAGAGCTTTGCTATTTTCCCCATGCCAGCTCAACTTTAAACACACTTAGAAAGCTGGAATTCAATGAACCAGTTGCTACATAGTCCTGAAATTTGTATGCGGTGTTGTTTATTTGTATTGTACTTGTACCTACAGGCCCTAGTCCAGGATGGAAGCTTCACCGTAGTAGGCTCTGTCTCCACAGATATATCAATGAGACGCTACCTGTCCATAAGAGATATAACGTATAAGATGAGACACTATGAGGCTACAGCAAGCTCACAAGGAGATCTACAAGGTAATGGTAAGATGACAAATGCTAAATTCTGCTGGGCTGCTGTGCATTCTACCGTACACTTTAAAAATGAATTAAATGGCAGAACTGTATTTAATCAAGCAGCCATTCCAACAATGGATGATGACATGAAGAGATAGCTAAACTGTGGCTCCCCCAAGACCTGACATTTCCAGCTGCTAAATCACATTTAAGACCACTGAAAATACACAAAGGCTTATTTTATTTTATTTTAGGCTCATATTATTTTTCCTCCTAAGCAATTGCTGTACTTATCAAGGACTGTTATGTATGCAAAAATGAAGTGATTAGTAGATTTATGGATAATGGAGTAGGTGGCAAACAAAGACAATTGTCACACTATGAAAAAATTTGAAAACACCTGCCATAATGTATTCAATTTCACTTGAAATTTACTAATTTACTACAAATTTCAAAAATCCCTTCAACTGAGAACAAAAACATTTTAAATAGAAGATGGATTTTTTCTTTTAAAAGTTTTGTTTGGGTTGGAAAATAAGTAGTCTTCTGGAGCCTAATAAGAAGCTCCCAATAGGAACTGGAAGTTGAGTTAAGTAGGAGACTCTCTACTACCTGATGTACCTCCCCTTACTTTTGCTTCCGAAAATTGGAGACATTTACCATCAGGAGGCAAGGTAGATAGTATAATCCTGGTATTGGGCTCCACAAATACATACATTTCCAGGCTTTCCAATCAGCACTTATTTTAACAGAAAGCACCATGTTGTGTCAGGGGAGCTGTGGTGTTCTCTTTGCACTGGCTTTATCATCTCCCTTGTTCTCTTTCTCCAGACCAATATAGCTAAGGCTGTATGTTTCCTGTTACTTTAATATCAGGTTTTCTATTTTATGTCAATTTAATATTTTCCCCATACAAAGGGAAATGATGAGAGCATACTACAGAAAACAGTGTTATTGCAATTGTGTTTGTGTATCACTGCCATACATATTACAAACACATACACAACTACATTAAAAGAATATCATTAAGGGTGTAAAGTCAAGAATTAAGATTGCTTATGCAACCTTAATTTGGCTGCCAGGTGCATGCATACACACACACACACACACACACACACACACACACACGAGAACCTTTACTTCATTCAATGCACAGAAGGGATAGTACTCCCTTACTGAGCAATTATTCAATATTTTATTTTATCCTCATGTGTGGTCCTCAGGCCTTATTTACTACACATTATTCCTGCTCTGAAGACAGAATTAACTTCCTCTCAGACTTTTCTACAGTGCTCATCTGAGTGCTTCACAAATATTAATGAATTTATTTTCACAGAATGCCTGTGATATGAAGAGCTATTATCCCCATTTTACAGATGGGGAACTGAAACATAGAAAAATTAAGGTCAAAAGTATACATCAATTTTGGGATTCCTGGAACCTAATTTCTCAGAGAACTTGGCACTACATATACTGTGAAAGCACATGTCCCAGACTTCAAACATCAGTTGCAGCTGTGGGCACTCAACACTTCTGCAGATCAGAATCTAATATCTCAATCTGGGCACCCAGAAAATGAGAAACACTCAATTAATGACACCTATGAAAAGTATGGCTGAATGACTTGCCCATCATCATATGGGAGCTCTGCCAGAGGCAGGGATAAAATCCAATTCTCCGGGGCAGCATTTGACAGTCTTCACTATGAAACCATCCTGTCTCTTCCTGCAGTCCCCTGCCCCTACACACCTATCAACCTTTGCATCAAATGAGGCCAGTGTCCTACAGACAACAGCATGACACAACCCTGATTCACCCCCAAAGCACTGTCCATCCCAAGCACTGAATGAGGCTGAGGTCTTGTAGAAAACCTAACATACGACTGTGTAATTAAGACTCTATCGCAATGCATATGCTTAAGGGACACAAACTAAGGCTGTGTGAGGTTGCACAAGCCATCTTAATTCTGACATTTCCTAATTTCTGAGTGCTTTTTAGAGATACAGAGAGAGATTTTGTAATACAGTTGTAAGAATGTGGATCCCTAGGTGACTCATTCTGCTGCTTCCCCCACCATCCCTCCACACAAACACTCTGAGTTAAACTCTTCTTTTTATTTACTTTCTTGTTTCTGAGTCTTTAGGCTCATTTTTCTCCACAATCGTTAGGGCTACACACTTACATTTTTAATAAAGAAAATCAGAGAGTCACATGACTCCAGTATCTGGGGCTTTAAAAATGCAACATATTTTGTGAAATCCATGATACAATAATGAGTTGGCAATATTGCATGATCAAGAAGGGATAGTGAGTAGGACTGCTACATGTCCATTCTCTTCACCAGCTCGGTCCTGGAGCTCCTATTCCAGCAGCTGAAGTCCCTCTGCTTCACTTACATGGGATTAGAGACAAGAGATCTGTAATCATGGCCTCCATCCTAGCACCACACAGGGACGGGGCAGAAACTCTTTGTGCAATACACATGGGATGCAAATGCACCTGTGCTCAGCCACTTAACCTGTGCGCTTAAGTGGGTGCATACAGTCAGCGACATGGGTAGATTCCACCCCTAAATGTTTAGAATTAAGCGATTGCATTGACCTTCTGTAAGCACAGTAAAATGCAAGAGAAATTTATTCAGTATCCGTTTAGATTTTAACTGCTATAGCATCTTACGATGACCTGGCTGGTTTCCAGAGAACACGTCCTACGAGACCGTCCAAAGAAAAATGATAAGTAGAGCAATGAACTGACATGTCCATGTCGGTGGGTGGAGGACAGGTGGGATTTCAAGTTGACACCATTGCGGCAGTGATAAAAGGACATTTAAGAGTAACCAACTAAAAACCCAGATTAGGGATTTGAAAGCCAAACTGGAATCAAATTGGAAAATACCTAGACAGCAGCATAAGTGTAAATCATTGTAGAATCACAGACATATAGAGCTGGAAGGGATCTAGAGAGGTCATCTAGCCCTGAGACAGGACCAACTATACCTAGACCATCTCTGACAGTTGTTGGTCTAATATTAACTGCCTGCAATGATGGGGCTTCCACAACCTCCCTTGGAAGCCTGTTCCAGAACTTTACTGTCCTTATAGTTAGAAAGGTTCCTTAAATCTAACATCAGCCTTCCTTGCTATAGATTAAGCCCACTATGTCTAGCCCTACTTTCAGTGAACATGGGGAACAATTGATCACTGTCTTTTTTATAGCAGTCATGAACAAATGTGAAGACTTAACAAGTCCCCCCTCAGTCTCCTTTTCTCATGCTCAGGTTTTTAACTTTTCCTCGTGAGGTTTTGTAAACTTTTTATCATTTTCATTGTTTTCCAACTGGTCTGCATCTTTCTTAAAGAACTGGTGCCAGAACTGGACACAGTACTCAGCTGAGACCTCAACAGTGCTGAGTAGAGCAGGACTGTAGCCGTCTGCAATCGTCCCTGTGCCTTTTTCCACAAAAGACATGCTCTCTTTGGTGCACCCACCCATGCTTTTTATTTACAGTGAATAAACCCGCGTTCCATACAGCAGTCAGCCCTTTTCTGGCCCTGGACACCAAGCTTCTTGCCTTTGCTGGCTCCACCACCAACTGGCTGCAAAGCACCAGCCCAGCCCCTGTCTCTGGCCATGCCCCTCTTCCACCCCAGCCAGTTTATATATCTCAGCTGTTGGGGAGAACAGCTGTTCTTAATTGGCCCTTTGCTCTCTCCTGGCCTGGCTTTACTCAAACACCCCACCTGTGATCCCTGTGTACTGGTGCCTCTTTGAGCTCAGGCACCTGGGGTGAGGTTAGCTTTGCCCCAGTCTGCTACAAGGACAATTAAGTCCCATGTCTTACATAACACACTTATTAATATGGCCCAGAATTATGTTAGCCTTTTTCACAATTGTATCATATTGTTGACTCCTTCAGTTTTTGATCCACTATCAACCCCAGATTTTTCGGAGTAGCAATACGAGTGAGCCAGTTACTCCCCATTTTGTAGTAGTGCATATGATTTTTCCTTCCTTAATATAATATTCTGCACTTGTCTCTATTTAATTTCATCTAGTTGATTTCAAACAGATTCTCTGATTTGTCAAGGTCTTTTTAAATTCTAACCCTGTCCCCCAGCTTAGTATCAACCACAACTTTTATAATATATATAACTTTTATTTTACCCATCACTCATCTGCTAGGAGAGGGAGAATGTATGTGATTTAGGCATCCTGTTTTGTGCAAAGCCAGACAAGTTGTGAATACACAGTCTTGTATGCAGCTGCATACAATCATACTGCACAGTAGCTTTAAAGTTAGCAGTACATGGTAGGTGGAGTTGCACACAGCGGGGATATAAAAGCAGTACTCTGGGATCTGCCCTAGTTCGTATGTGGAATGCATAGTGTTAATTTTAATCTATCAAACCAAAAGGAGGCAGATTTTTTAAGGCTTTTTAACCACCACCCTTGGGGCTTGATTTTCAAAAGTTCTCCCCATCCAAATCATTTTGGAAGATCTGGCCATTTATTTTGGTCCCTAAATGGAAGATGAGTTTTTTTAAAACAGTAACCTCAGCTTGACCATGTTTGATGGGCTCTAAAGAACGTGACTTTCTATGTTTTCAGACCTGGTTACATGAGAGATTGCTTCTCCATCTATTCCATATGCCAGTGGTGTGATCAGCAGGGGGCTCGCTCTGAGCTCCCTCTGTATGAATAAGCAGCAGCTGCTGGCATCCTCAGCATTAAAACTTGGTTTCCCAGAGCCCAGGCTCGTTAGCATTCCTGGGGAAACAAGTTCCAGAGGGTAGCCATGTTAGTCGCTTTCTGGGGGAGAAGAGTCCTTTTTTGTTTTATTCCTGGGGAAGTCTCTCTCTTTTTCTCAGGCTGTTGAGAAGGGAGAGGGCTGTAGGCTGAAAACTGACCACTGGGCAGAGGTTTTTGTGTGTTTAATTTAAAGGCTAGGCATCCAGTTTCTAGAGTTATGTTTATAGAGGTACTTTATTTTTATTAATTTGATTTTCTATCTGCAGTAAGCTGTTCACCTAAATTGAGGCCCTGCCCCTTGACCTGCAGCCCCGAAGTTTTCCTTCTGGCTCACTCACTATGCACTCCTGCTTCTTCCTTTTACTTTGTTACTTTTAACTCCTTTGCTGCAATCTTCCATGAAGTCTCTACATGAAATGAAGTGCTAACCCTCGGCCCTCTGCTTTGTCACCCTTGCTGCCAGATGCTTCATGCTGACTGGAAGACAGTGAGGGAACAGAGTCTGTTACCAGTGGCTGGTAACAGTAAGAGACATTGCAATGGAAGCCCTGCTGTCTAAATATAAAGTAGGGCAGTATAATTATAGTGTTACTTGAAAACCGTGTCCACTTCAAAAAGGTTATTAACAAATCGGAAAGGCTTCAGAAAGCAGCTACAAGAAAAACAAAGGAAGAGTCATGTGGCACCTTAAAGACTAACAAATTTATTAGAGCATAAGTTTTGTGGGCTAGAACCCACTTCATCACATGCATCTATCTCTAATAAATTTGTTAGCCTTTAAAGGTGCCACAGGACTCCTTGTTTGTTTTGCTAAAACAGACTGAGATGGCTACCTCTCTGGAACTTGTCAAGAAAGTTCCAACACAAGAAAGACTCAGGGTCTAGAAAATCTTCCTTCCAATGAGACATTAAATAAGCTACAATCACTTAATTTATCCAAGCAAAAGTTAAGAGGTGAATTCATCATGGTCTACAAATACCTACAGATGGGGTGAAGATTTCTGATGATAGAAGACTCTTTAATCTAGCAGACGAAGGCAGACAAAAATTCAGAAGAGCTAGACAAATTCAGACTGGAAATAAGGTAGATATTGTTTAACAGTGATGTAATCAACCACTGGAACAACTTGTCTAAAGACATGATAGATTCTCCATCACGTGACATCTTTAAATCATGCTTGGATGGCTTTCTAGTAGGTATGGTGTAGCTCAGACATGTTGTGGGCTTAATGCAGAAATCACTTGGTGAAAATTCTGTGGCCTGCGTTATCCAGACTAGATGCTTATAATGATCCCTTCTGGTCTTAAAAATCTATGAATCCACAACTCCTTGCAGCTGTAGCATGATACATGAGAATCCAGTGGGAATAAGGAGATAGGGGCAAGACTGAAGATTTCACTATTGCATGAGGTATGTGACACTTGGCAATTCTATGTTTCCTCCTTGTTCTCACCAGGATGAGTAAAAAAAACCAAAAACCTAATGGCAGAAATGGAGATGAAAAGCAGAAGTCTGATTTATTTATGCCAAAAGCCATCATGGGTCACAAATTGCTAATAATAAAGAATAGCAAGTTTTCCATACCTTTTTATATCTTCTCCTTCCCTCATTAAAACTTGGCTTCTACAGCGAAAGCAATAATGTCTAGTAATAGGAATTTGGTGTTTGATTACTTTTCTTTTACTATTGGGGAAACTAGTGGGCTAAAGTAGTAATGCTTTTGTATCTATCCAAAATACATTTTTATCTAGTCAAATGAATGATTAGGATATTTGAATAATGTAAAGCATAAAATGGAGAAAACAAGAGAAGTCGACAAACTGATAAAGACCCAATTACTTTATTACTTTGCATTCACAAAAAAACCCTCACCAATTTTAATTTCACATTTTTAAAAAGATAAAATTCCAATCAATATTCATATGTTTCATATTTTAGACAAAGACTGATGAAAAGTCGTCAGCGAGACAAGCATCAGCTCTTTGCTTAGAACTCCATTCTACAGTTCAGAAAATGAAACTTACCTTTCCCAGCATTTATTTGTGTATTAATAGCCTTCAGGAAACATACTGTTAGCTACCCTTTATAGGACTTTTTTGCTTGTTTGCTTTATTTAATCTCTATGGGAAGGATAATTTGGAACAAGGAGAAAATTTTGTTCTTATTACCGGGGTATTTTAATATTACTACTACAGTTGTGCCCAGAGGCCACAGTAGGGGATCACATCTCCATTGTACAGGCAATGTACACAAATAAAACAGAGTGCCTGCCCCAATTTATACATATAATAAAATAGCAACAGGTGGATTAAATAAACATCTGAGTACGGGAGAGGCAAAGTAGAATGGATCCTGGTCAGTTTAACAAGAATTGGCAATACATCAACTACCCTGCTGAGTGACTGTGATTTTTAGGCGTCACAAAAGAGATTCTCATTTTGGGAAGGGAGTCCTGAGATGATTTTTGGTGGCATGCGCCTGTGTGTTAATGATTGTCAGGAAGGTATATGTGATGAGGCAGGGAAATCTACATTACTATTTTCTCTCTTTGCTTTTCCTTCTCCCCATTTCTTTTCTTGCTTTATATCATCATTTACATAATTTCTAGGCTTGGAAGGATTCAATTTTTATCAGTCAATGTTGGTAAATGTATTTACTGTAAACAAACAGACAAAATATTTCTATCAATAATATACTAAATTTACAGATAAACGAAGTAAGAAAAGGTGCTTGAGGACAAAGTGAGATTTAAGGATATTTAGTTTCTATATTTTGATGTGTGATTTTGACAATTTTTGTTTTAACAGTTACAAGGTTTTAACTTTTTGAATCTCAATGTCTATTGTCATTAAATAATTTCTGAGCTGCTTAATGTCTTCCCACAACTCAGAAAAATTAAAAAAAAAATTAAAATGCTTAAAACCTGTAGTTTTCCACAACTGTGAAATTTAAGGGTTTTTTTATTTAAATTGATTTAAAAAATGTAAAAATGCTTAAGAACATAAGAATGGCCATTCTGGGTCAGAATAAAGATCCATTCAGCGAAGAGGGATGGATCACTTGGTAAGTACCAGTTCTGTTCATTTCCTCTGAGGCACCTGGTGGAAATGAACAGAACAGGCAATCACCGAGTGATCCATTCCACATTGTCCACTCCCAGCTTTTGGGAAACAGAGGCTAGGGATACTTCACAGAAGTTTTGCTCATCCTACCTAATAGCTGTTCCACTCCAGGAATTTATCTAGTTCTTTTTTTAATCTTAGTATAGTCTTGGCATTCACAACATGCTCTGGCAAGGAGTTCCACAGGTTACCTGTGCATGGTATGAAGAAATATTTCATTTTGATTGTTTTAAATCTGCTGCCTATTAGTTTCATTTGGAGACCCTTAGTTTTTGTCTTATGAGGTGTAAATAACATTTCCTTACTTATTTTCTCCACACTAGTCATGATTTTATAGATTTCTCTCATACAACTTCAACAGAGCAAGGATTTTATCCTTGGTCGTAAAGGAGTGGCTCATCAAAGTGCACTTCTCTCTTTGGGTTTTCGCTTCAAGTGCTGCTGTTCTTCTGCTCTATTGGATATATCTGGTTTGTTTCTCATCAGCAATATAGTGAAAAATACAGGTAACTTATCCATTTTAAATGAATCTAACCCGTGGCTTCAGTGTAATCTCTGTATGTCTCAGTGGTATATTTTAATTCAGTGTTTTCCTGAAGCAATATTAATGCATGTGGAGGAATGGAGTGAGATTTCATAGATGATTAGAGATGAAAAAAATCTAAATTCTGGATATGAACTATGCGAGAAGGGCTACAAGGATGATCCGCAGAATGGAAAACCTGCCTTATGAGAGGAGACTTAAGGAGCTTGCCTTGTTTAACCTAACCAAAAGAAGGTTGAGGGGAGATAGGATTTCTCTCTATAAATACATCAGAGGCATAAATACCAAAGAGGAAGAGGAATTATTTGAGTACAGCACCAGTGCGGACACAAGAACAAATGGATACAAACTGTCCATCAGGAAATTTAGGCTGGAAATTAGATTCAGGTTTCTAACTATCAGAGGAGTAAAATTCTGGAATAGTCTTCCCAGGGGAGCTGTAGGGTCAAAAAATATAACTGCCTTCAAAACTAAGCTTGATAAATTTATGGAGGGGATCGTACGATGGGACGGCCTGGTTTGACAGTTGACTGATCTTTGACTACTGGTGGTGGAAATGCCAGTGACCTGAGATGGGACGTTAGATGGAGTGGGTTCTGAGTTATTACAGAGAATTCTTTCTTGGGTGACTGGCTGGTGAGACTTACCCACATGCTCAGGGTTTAACTGATCGCCATATTTGGGTTCAGGAAGGAATTTTCCCCCAGGGCAGATTGGTTAGGAGTCCGGGGGGGTTCACCTACCTCTGTAGCATGGGACACGGCTCACTTGCTGGTGGATTCTCTGTATCTTAAAGTCTTGATTTGAGGATTTTAATAACTCAGTCATTGGTTAGAGGCTTATTGCAGGGTGGGTGAGATTTTGTGGCCTGCATTGTGCAGGAGATCAGACTAGGTAATCATGCTGGTCCCTTCTGATCTTAAGAGTCTGTGAGAAAGTCTGGATGCAGAATCAGTTTCAAACTTGACAGCTCTGTCCCATATTTATAGATAAGTATTTCAAATTCTAATTACACTGTGAATTCAGGTCTAAATCCTGAAGCAAGGAAATAAAATTCCCATTAAAAATCAATTAAAGTTTTGCCTGATCTTGGCAAGAATACTTATCCCTTTCTGCGATTCACACAGTGGCATTGCTCAACTGTGGATAATTTAAAATGGCAGTGACCATCAATCAAGGAATTAATATAAAACTATGAGGTCATATGATCCTGTAGGAGACAACGAGATTCTGTTTGGCAGTCCTAGAGTTTGGCAGTCCTAGAGTTTTTTATATATATATATATATATATATATATATATATATAGGTGGTGTGTGAAGAAAGAGACAGATTGAACTAGCTTAGAGAGGGTCAGCTCTGTTTGAACAAGGTGTATCACCAAAACCACAGTAGTTTATGTTCTGTGTATTGCTTATCTATTGCCAGTACCTCAATGGAAGGCCTCTAGTCTGAAGCCCAGAGGGGAAAGAGCCCTCTACTCCCTCTGTTAATAAAAAGGAAAAAATGCTGCTATAGAACTGAATTTGCTTATGCTACCTATTCACAATTACTCTAGTGAGGTTTAGGAAGCCACCGTAACTGAACATGAACCTGGATTTTATGGGGATATTGGGCTTCCAGAGAGGTTCAAAGAGGGAGAAGAGCTCTTTGTGGCAAAAAGCTCATTTCCAGGCACCCAGGATTCTATGCAAGGGTCCTAAATGCTTGACTCCCCTCCCTTGGAAACATCAGGGTGAGACACAAACTGAGGACTTCATTGTAAGAGATGGCACAGACAGAGGATTTTGCAGCGAGGGGCAGAAGCAGAGCTGTGGGGGCTCTGGTGAGGCGCTACCTACCACTCATATTAATAAAGCTGAATCACTAAACTGGATTAGGTTATGGCACCTCCCAGCAGGACCAAGTAAGCAGGAAGAGGACTAGAGGCAGTCCCTCAATGAGACCCTGCTATTCACCAAACAGAACAATCTGAGGGATTTGGTGCCTAGGTAAGAGGGTGTGGGCAAGGGACTACTACCTGAGAGTCATTGTCACTGGCATGTAAGGAGGGCATTAGATGGACTGCTGCCAAAGTTATCTTGGGAGTGCAGGCGAGTATTTTGCTGTGTTTTCCCAAATTCATGACTATGTTCCCTTTCCCCTAATAAAGACTTCCTTGTGTGTACCTCATCAGTCTCGGAGTGCTAACAAGTGGGAAGTTCTGCCTGTTAAGACACCCGAGGAGGATGCATTTTGGTTTTGCAGGTCTCTGGGAGGGGTCTCGAGAAAGTTCAGCTATTGGTCACAAGGGACCCCAAATGCTCTGAACCAGACCTTTTCTGCTGCCATTAGCCATGTGGCAACAAAGTTTCATTACTCTATTCACTTTCTGAATCTAGCACGAACAACAAAAACCCATAAAGAGGGATATTTGTTCACACACATATTCTCACATTGTTACACAAATCTCTGTGTGCACTTAATAAACACCACAAAATGACTATTTTCCTGCCATCTTCCAGCCCCACTTGCTTATTATTTATAATTATTTATTTATATCATGATAGTGCTTAGAACCCAGTCATGCACCAGAAGCCCCATGTGCTAGGTGCTGTACAAACAAAGAAGAAAGGGATGATCCCTGTCCCCAAAGAACTTATAGTCTGAGTATAAGACCAACAGACAGATGGGAGGAAACAAGGAAACAATGAGACTTTGTTGGTCAGCATGCTAGACTGTGGTCTGTCCACCATACCCCCTTTTTTCTGTGTTCTCCCACTGTTTCCCTCTGAAACTGTCAATTAATGGGTTTCCTTAAAAATAGAGCAGCCACTCCTCAGGCAGCCCTTAAGCTTCTTCTGCAGCTACATACTCTGCTCCCCCATCCAAAATGCTCTTGTTTGCAGATCTCCTCAGGTCTTTAGGAGTGAAGCTTTTGGATGGGTTCATGGAACACTATGCAGTAACTTCCTCTAGACTGTTTCTTTTCCCCATCATCCCTGAAGACATTTTCTCTTCTGCCACTACTTGCTTCTGTTGCCTCTAGTTAAGAGCTATTCACTGAGGGCAGAATACTCTCATGGGGAAATGGACTTTTACAGTCTGGTGTGATCTTTAAAATTATTTCAATAAAATAGAAGATTTTTTGCTTGTTAGATAATCCAGCACAGCTCTGCTGCATAAATGGGAGAGAGGAAGACAGGAGACTTGTTACATAATTTGAGTCTAAAATACATCACAATACGAGTACTGAGCTCTGCTCAGAAGGAATGAGTATTAATCATGGCCATTTCCAGCACCTTGTTAATTTAAAAAAATTTTTTTTTTGTGGTCTTCAATTCATACATATGTAGTTGCCTGCTCATAATTTGACATGTAATTGGACAAGGGCGAGGCTGCATTTTTTGGGGAGACAGGATTAGAGAGGTGAATGGGTCAGCAGACTGGAAACAAACTATCTGTATTAGCTAAGATAAGGACAAGCACCCAGCGACATTGACAGAGGACAAGATAACAATGGATAAAATAAGCGTGGAACTTAAGATAAGTTCCAAGATGAGACTTTTGGCCTTAAGATGAGGCAAGTCATTTACGGGCTATGCTGTACAGGGATTGGTTCCTACAAAAGCGACCAAGCCAATCCCAAAACAAGTGATGCAGTGTATATTAAATGCAATGTAATGTGTAAAAGTATATAAAGAAACAGGTTTCCTATGTAATTGTGGGTGCATGGTGTGCCCTACACCCACCTCCTATTCTTGAGTCTAGGGTGACCAGACAGCAAGATTGAAAAATCAGGACAGGGGCTATGAGGTAATAGGTATCTATATAAGACAAAGCCCCAAATATCAGGACTATCCCTATAAAATCAGGAGATTGTCTAACCATATTTGAGTCTGATCAACTCAGCGCAGCTTTTCAGTATGCCAGATAAAGGATCCTGAGTGTGATAACTGGAGTTGAACTGAGTTCTTGAAGAACTGAGTGGAAGGGTCTCAGGCAATATAGCAGTGCCACGACACAGATGCCACTTGTCTGGAGTAGGTCAAGTAAACTCAGTTACTCAGAGTAAATTCAAGATCCCCTCATCTGGAGTAAGTTAAGTATATACTTGTTGGTGCGAGGGTAGCTAGCTAACTGTAAGGAAAATCCCTTGGAAGGATTGAAGAGTTTAAATATGAAAAAATTAGTGCCATGCTGGGTTAAATCCAAGGGTGGATCCTATGGATTCCCCAGAGAAGTATTAGGGATAGACTGGCACCAAGTAAAGAAGGAACCTCAGGGAGTGATATCAGATTTAAAATTAAAGTCTGTTAAACGCCATAAATAAATACATTACTGGCAGAGCACAGCAAGTTCTGTAAAATGCCACTGAAGTTTTCCAAAGACAAGACTTGTTGGCAGCCATGAAATAAGTATCTAGGGTTGTTGTTTTTTTAATCCAGGGCAAAGAAAGCCCAAATCAAGGCAGCAGTTTTACAAGAATTATTTTTGGTGGCTAAAATTTTACAAATAAAAGAGTAGAAGAGGTCTCAGGGGACCCCAGCAAACACCACAAGTAAGTAATAAGGAGGTTTTATATATATAAATTGTGGAACTAAGGTGACATTTGTCTGCCTTATTGTATATTCTTCCCTTGGCTTGTGTGTTCTACCACTTTCCCGTACCCTGGGTCTGTTTTGTCCATTTAAATTATAAGCTCTTTGGGGCAAGGCCTGTCCACTAATCTGTGTCTGGACAATGGCAAGCACGATGGAGTCCCATTTCCTGGTTGATCCTAAATGCTGCTGTCATAAATAGGATTAAAATATGTGCCGTGGGATTATCAGAAGTTAGCCACTGGTTTTGTGTCACCAAGTTGCAAGTGCAAATAACTTGGCTGATGTAACTTTGTTCATCCAATTTAGGTAACTCGGACATTAAAGTACTAATTTGGGCCCACTTGTATGGCCAGATGATTGAAACTGTTCCTATAATTATTTGCACTGCAGTCTCTGGGCATGAAGAAAAAAGATCTGAATATATCATGGCTGAAAATCTAATCCTGTATCACTTAGCTATTTACATTTGTTCATGCTGTGTATCTTTTTTTTTTCCTGGCTCTATTAACAGGTCTGTTTTGACCTTGGAAGTGCAAAGAAACCGTGACATTCAAGAAAATGCAGTGTAACAGGGACCTGATGTACAGTGTATACAGTAAGCTACATTGGAGGAATCCTACCTTTTATGCTATTAAAGGCATTGCTACAAAAAATATGGCACAAATCCAGAAGATTTACAAATGATTTATGCAAGAAACAGAGTGGTATTGTGTTTTCTGTGTAAGTTATGCATGTTTCTTATTCATTAAATCCCCACTTTCCTCCTATACATATTACCGTACTCAAGTTGTCATCTCTTATTCACATGCCACAGGATGCACAATTCAAATAAAGAAGGCAAACTTATACAGTACATGTAAGAAAGGATGGTAGTTACATTTAAGGTCTGAATATTTATTAACAGACAACACATTTCAAATGTTTTTTTTTACAAAGTAGTTTGTTTTTTTTTTTTTTTTTTTTTTTTTTACAAAGTAGTTTGTTTTGACAAGCTTATTGCTAGAAATGCTTGTTTGGTCTCCTCTCGCTGAACAGCATGAAGATTGCACACTGACAATGTACAGACTACGCTCAGAAAGAACTGACAGAGATGCCCTGTACTGAGAATGTAGATATGAGGGAAAATTGCAGCACTTACAGGTGAAAGGAGGACGATGCAGAGTGGACCCCCCTCATCATCTCTTTTCCTTCTTTATCATCTTACTTATTATTCTTTCTTCCCTCCCCCTCATATGCATTTGCAACCTTTTCTTCTCAGTCTGGAGAGTTCTCTTCAATCCCAAATCTGAGGAAACGTGCCATTTTTGAAAAGGAAAGGATGGCATGGGGAAAGGCGTCAAATGGTGATAGAAGAGAATCCTCATCTCATTCCTTGTTTTCTCCATCCTTTCATTCCTTATAAGGAAGTTAAAAATAAAAAGGTGTGGCCCAGTGATTAGGACACTAACCTTAGTCTTGTGAGTCCCAGGCTGTGCTACAGATTTCCTGTACAATCTTGGGCAAGTCACTTGGTCTCTCTGGAATTATTTTTGGGAAGTTCCTCAGCCTGGCTGGGGTGATTTAGGGGGAGTGGTCCTGCTTTTTAACAGGGGGTTGGACTAGATGACCTCGTGAGGTCCCTTCCATCCCTATTATTCTATACTATACAAGCAGTCAGACTTGCTGATCACAATGGTCCCTTCTGGCCTGGGAATCTATGAATCAGTGACTCCGTTCTCTGATGTATACAGTGGACACAAATGCACTTCCCTGCCCCACAGAGCATTGTAAGGATAAATACACAGAGTGTGGACACTAGAGTAATGGGGACCACCTTAGCTGGATGAATAAACTACATCTCAATAGGAAGGATAGCGTTGTGGTCAAGGCATTAAACTTTGTCAGGTCATGCTCTCCCACCAAAATACCTACTGCCTCTCCAATAGGTGGTTTTACTATGTTAGCGGGAGAGTGCCCTCTCTCTCTGGTACAGCTGTGCTGCTGTAAATTTTAAGTGTAAACTACCCTACGTATCTTCCAAGCCTCAGTTGCAGGTTAGTTTGAGCTGACTGCTCAGAGAAAACAGCGAGTGCTCATCATCCAAAACTCCAAGTGAACTCAACAGAAATTCCAAAGGGGTAGCCATGTTAGTCTATTGTAGAAAGACAACAGAGTCCTGTGGCACTTTTAAAGACTAACAGATTTATTTATCGCATGAGCTTTCATGGGAGAAAATCCCACTCGAAATGGGATTTTCTCCCACGAAAGCTCAACAGAAATTGTGTGGGTAATCAGTACCTCTCATTGTTAGAAAGAGCTATTAAATAGGCTTCTTCACTAAGAGTTTTGTCTCAACTGTGGTCTGCTCCCAAATTTCCCATACTAATTTTCTAAAGAAATAGGCAAGACAGTACCTATAAGTGCAATAAAATTCTAGTGCATGGCCTTCTGTTACAAACAGATTTTGAGAATTTAGAAAGTAGCATTTCATTGCATGAGTAGTTTGGAGCACTGTATACACAGAGATAGGTTCACAGTACTCAGCTGCCGGGAACAAAGGCAAAACAGAGACCTGAATTATTTAAGTTTTCTAGCAGCCAGCACAGAAATGCGGTATCATCAGATTTACAGTGTCCTTAAGAAATCACTTAGGGATTACAAACTATAGTTTCTGACCTTGATTCCATGTTCATCTTACTCTGTCTTAAAACAATTGCCCTTCTGGTTCTTGCAACCATGACTGAAGCTAAGGGGAAGAACTCTTCTGATTTTAATTCAACACCAAGTCACTGATCTTTGCTTGTTAAATTTATTATCCAGCACGAAAAGTCAACCTCAAGAGGTGGTACTATGGTTCTGAGTCAAGGGGAATTTCAATTTTCTCCGACACAGGAGCCAACACTACAGATGAAACCTTAAAATGATATTGAGAATGCAGCTCCAAATTACCAGCTCATTATTTCTTTTTCATCACAGTTCTTAAAGTACATTTGTTTGAATTTGTCAGCCATAGTCCAAAGCTTGAAAAGCATAGTCCAAAGCTTTTTGAAAAGCAAAAGCAGTGAGCCATTTGCTAGATGATTGAGATGCTCAACTAGCCATTCCCTCACCCCCTACCCCACCATTTGAAGCGCTTTTGCTTTTATATTTAGAAAGATTATATAAACAAAGAACAGAAGTTATATATCATACTCATAGGACTCAAAGGTTCTCTCCTTACACGAGTAGATTCTAAAATGATGAACAGTACCCATAATTGAAGTCAACGGGAGCAAGAACTACAGCAACAGACAATTTTTAAACTCCTTATTTGTCCTGGTTCATGACTGGGCCTATTATGTGTCAGTCCCCAATGAAAGAGAAAATAGTAACGTGGTATCAGGGTATTTTCTTAGTGTAATGTGTTTGTTCATGCTGTAAGCATCAGTCTTTGAATAGAAGTGGTCACAAGTGGCACACAGAAAATCCCATTATCCAGTTCCCAAGAAGCAACTCTATTCCAAGAACTGGCTGCAGTTCAAGATTACAACAGACAGCAAACTCTCTTGCTGATTCCAACAGCTGCCCCCTAGAGTTTACATCACAAAACTAACAATAACAGAGCACACCTTCCAACTCGGTACACTTCTCTCATGATAAGAAAAAAGAACTTGTAAGACTGTGCAGCAACACCATCTCATTATGCCTGTCATAATATACGACATACAGGCTTGGTTCGCCTAAGCATTCATTTGGCAGGCTGTGGTGGAAAGCACTCCAGAAGCGGACTTATGACCTGATCAGATCATATGGACTGCGACTAATGAACTGGGGACTCGTAAGATTTGTTTAGGTGATATTTTACTGAATTTCTCTTCTTTTTTTTTAAAATGTACTTTAGCTTTTCAAATGATCTCCGAGGCCGACCACAGTTAAAGGTTCACAAAACCACTGATTCAGCACTCTGATATCCCCTACCTAGGACTCCAAGCACAGTTCCAATTTTTTGCAGCAACCCAAATGATAGTGGAAACGGAGGCACCCCCAGAATTATGAATGAAGTTTGGGGGCTGGATGAAATGGGATAGACCTGCTGTTGTAGAGATGGTGGGTATCAGCTACTGAGACTGCAGGATCAGGGTACTGGGAATGGCAGGTTGTGGGCTAGATTGCTGTGTGGATTATGGGTCTGCGAGTATGACTCGTGGAGGAACTGGGATTGGCTGCTAGTGCTGGTAGAGGGCAGAGATAGCAGTCTTTGGGAAATTACAGCTCTCTTCCATAGGAAACAGGAAGTCAAGTGGTTTAATCTAGTTTGTATTTTATGCTAAATTTTCAGAGAAATGCTGCAATTGAAACCTTAAGAATCACTCATATGAGTCTTCAGTGACAAACTAATGAATACAGTAATATTAAATGATAAACTGCAAATGCACGTTGTTGGAAAAACAATATTAGGAAGTATTTTTCTTTTTTAATTATTTTAAGAAATATTTCAGAATTTGGGAAACTGAGAAGAAAAAGGTACAAGGAATATATAACCTGAAATGTTTGGTCCCTTGCAGAAAGAGGAAAGGCTTTTTTAACAATGCTTATTTCTGGGATCGATAAGAGTTATTGAATGGGTGGCATCCTACAACAAACATTTCCCCTTTTTAACATTTCTTGGGTTACACAAGCCAAAATCTGAAAGGTTTAGTAGAACTCACAAAAAAGGATTCTTCTGAGCATGTTTTGAGATCCATCACAACATAAATTACCCATTGTGGATTAATTTTGGACTGATATTCTTGCCTGATTAATATAATTGGAAATCTATCTAAAAATATGCCATATAAAAGAATACAGTCAAAGGTGAGAAACAGTATATCTGAACATGTAAATTCTCATTTTTCTGTATAATCTTATAAACGTATACAGAAGTAGCTCAAGTACTTTAAACCCCATAAACAGAAAAACCTGAGGGAATTGCATCTACCCTACAAAAATTCCACCCTACAGAAAAACCATACATTTTACTATTTGTTTCATGACAATTTGCCATAAGTCAATGTGATTCATTTTACAATACAACACTCTGCTGTATACAGTTGTAACAGGAATCCTTGAACAGTCTTTCATGTTCTTGTGTTTTAAAATTAAGCAGTGTGTGATATGCCAAAGTAAGGAAATGGAATTACTTGAAACACTGTAAACAACTGAAAATACACACACTTTTATTTGTTCCTTTTGGCCAGAGATAATGAAAACTATAGGTTTTCTTACACAGTAGGTGTACAGTATCTGCTCTTATAGTTAATTATACTGTAATCAACCAGACAAGACAAAGCGCTCAAGAATATAGCACAGGAAAAAAAATTCTACATTCACAGAAGGATGGCCTAGATGACTTAATAGGCCTTCTTCAGCTGAAAATTTTGTCTCTTTATAATCAATATGTATTAATAGTAAAAAAAAAAATACTAATTTCTTGGATCCACAAGAAAGGATTGTATAATGTAAAGGAGTACACTTCTGAGAATTATTTCCCATTGTACTCAGAAGAGTTTACAAAGATTTTGGTTACATGATTATATAATGGAGAAAGGATGATTTGAGTGTACATGTGCCTCTTCACTAAAAAGTCTTTTTCATTTAATTCTTGCATGTTGACAAGTTCCAAAGGGGTAGCCTTGTTAATCTAGTTCAGCAAAACAAACAAGGAGTCCTGTGACACTTTTAAAGACTAAAATGTATTTATCGCATGAGCTCTTCAAAGCGTCCGACAAGGTGGGATTTTCTCCCACGAAAGCTCATGTGATAAATAAATTTGTTAGTCTTTAAAAGTGCCACAGGATTCCTTATTTGTTTTTCATGTAAGTGATTTGTGTGGGATCATATAATTTCGTACTAAGAGGTATGAGACCTCATGAGGTATCTCTTGATAGCAGAATTTAGAAATACAGGCACCCAATACTAGGAAATATCAGAGCAAGACGTACAAAAACCCTTCCTTTAAATTGTTAGTAATCTCATAAATGCCCCGATCCTGCAAACACTTATGCACATGCTTAACTTTACTACCATGAGTAGTCCCATTGATTTAAATGGGATTGCTCATGGTAATAAACTTAATTAAGTACATAAAGTGTTTGCAAGAGCAGCATCATAATGAAAAATACACTAGTACTTTATTAACATAATCAGACTGTAAAATTAGCAGGGAAACAAATATGTCAACTGCACATGCTTTCCAGACAGTCACAAATATGTCATCTGATCACCTAGTCTACTCACAGTGGAATCACCTAATCATACAGCATATAGTAGAACTGGTCAAAAATCATAAAAAAATGGGGTTTTGGTCCAGCATTATATATTGTCAAACAAAATGTTTTGTGAAACATCTTTTTTAAATTTTAAATATTTTGCAAACATCCCAAAATATTTCATTATTAATTTTTTTTTGAAATTCTGAGAAAGTGTTACCTCGTCTAATTTCCTCCTCATTTACATACAAAAGTGTGAGGAAAAAGTAACATTTTATTTTTTTTAAAGTGTTACTTTTCACTTTTAAAAGTGTTAACACAAAAGTGAAATGTTGCTCTCACTGAGAAGATAAATCTTCCACCATTTTTAAATGGTTTTCCAACTGACAAAAGTTGGAAAAGAGTCTGTCTGAGAAAGTAGTTCCCCCCGCCCCACACACACACATTCTGAATTTTTCATGCCCTCTCATAAGGAAAAGTTCAAAACAGGGATTTTTTCCATGAAAATTCTTATTTTCTAGTCAGTTCTAGAATACAGTAATACAGTAAGAAGTGTTTTTAAAAAAGGCAGCTAATATACAATAGAACTCAGACCTGCAAAGTATAGGAAACAGAGCTGGTCCAAAACTTTTTGATCAGAAGATGCCAGTTCATCAAACCTGAAACAATTTTACAGAAACATGACCAAAGTCAGCTAAGGGCAGAGACTTTTAGTGTTAAGAAAACTACTTTATCAGACTGTTACTCTTTTCCCAACGTATACATCTAAAAATCACCTTTTTTTTGTTCTGAGACAAAAATATTTTAAATGTCAACAAATTTTCCAAGACAGGAAAACCATCCATCCACCTAACTCTAGTTAGGAACACTTAAGAAATTAAATCAATGAAGACATGCATACACTAAGGAAGATATTTAGCTTTAAGCAGATGAGTACTCCCATCAAAGTCATTTTTCTAACAATGGAATAGTTATAGAATAGATTCATAGAAACTGGAAGGGACCAGGAGAGGTCATCTAGTCCAGTCCCCTGCACTCATGGCAGGACCAAGTACCCCCATTAAACCATCCCTGACAGATAGATGCTTGTCTAACCTGCTCTTAAAAACTTCCAGTGATAGAGATTCCACAACCCGCCTAGGCAACTTATTCCAGTGGTTTTCCTAATGTCCAACCTAAATCTCCCTTGCTGTAATTTATGTCCATTGCTTCATGTCCTATCATCAGCGGTTAAGGAAAATAATTTTTCTCCCTCCTCCTCATAACAACCTTTTAGGTATTTGAAAACTGTTATGTCCCCTTTCAGTCTCCTCTTTGCAGACTAAACAAACCCAGCTCTTTCAATCTTTCCTCAGAAATCAAGTGTTCCAGAGCTTTAATCAGCCCAGAGAAGAGCAATATGAATTTCTCCAATTTTCCACTTCTTTCCTGAAATAAGGTGCCCAGAACTGGACACAATACCCCAGTTAAGGTCTAATCAGTGCGGAGTAGAGCGAAAGAATTATTTCTCGTGTCTTATGTACAATATTCCTGTTAATACCTCCCGTAATGGGGTGGGTTTTTTTGTTTTTGGCAACAGTGTTACAAAAGTCACAAAAGTACAAGCCATCAACTATTCTCAACATGAAACAGTAGTTTTTCTAAACAGAATGGTTATTTTTCCCACTGAAGTCAATGGACTACTCACATGCTTACAGTTAAGCAGGTGCAAAAGGCTTGCAAGACCAGCACCTAACAATTACACACCTACACAAAACATCCCCAAGAGGGCTCAGACATATATTTTATGATGAATCATCCTAATTTAACTGTTGATTTGTCATGTATAAGTGACTAACTCAAAAAACAAAGCCTCAAAATTCTTAATGCCCCGCCATTGATATCTTCCTGTTCCTTGCCACTCAGAAGTTTTATTTATATCATCCTGAAAACAAAAGATGCTGAGAAATGTTGCCTCAGAACCAAAATATTCTGAATCTCTCCCAGGCTCCTGCAACATGCCCACTAAATGTTGTGATTCATTAATGTATGTCTATATACCAATAGCTGTTGGACAACTCTTATTTACATAACATTCCCATATTAACATGCGTTTCTTAGTGTAATCTGTGAGCACTATTGAAAGAATGTGTATCTATCACCAGCCACCATAGGTGGTCTTAGTGGGTGGGCAGCAAGGGCATTTGCCCAGGGACCCACACGCAGTGGGGCCGAGGAGCCCCTGGTGGGGCCAGTGGTCCGGTGGGGGCCCCAGTTGGGGGCCTGCGGTGAGGCCAGTGGAGGCCCCAACGAGGCCGAGGGGGGGAGCCGAGGGGCCCATGGTAGGCCTGATGGCAAGGGCAGGGGCCTGGTGGGAGCCCCAGTGAGGCAGGGGTGCAAAAGTCTAGGATGCGTGGGGGTCCCATCCTTTTGCCCCGGGCTCTGGAATCCTTAAGACTGTCTCTGCCAGCTACATACAACTCCTCATTACATATCCGCTATTATATTAGATAAGTGTTTGCTGACAGCTCAGTGTATAAGAAATTTCTAATAACTTGTGGCATGTCTACACTGTTATTAAAAACCCACAGCTGGACCATATCAGCTGTGCAGGCTTGGGGGATCAGACTAAGGGGCTGTTTAATTGCGATGCAGATGCTCAGACTGGGGCTCGGGCCCTGGGTCTAAGACCCTGCAAGCTGAGAGGCCCCAGATCCCAGGCTGCAGTCCAAGCTCAAAAATCTATACTGCAGTTAAAAAGCCCCTTGGCTCAAGCCCCACAAGTCTGAATCAGTTGGCATGGGTCAGCTGTGGATGTCTAACTGCAGTGTAGGCATACTCCCAGGAACTCAATGCTACAGATCCAGCTGTTACCTGTATATAGTTATAAGGAGCACATTGAGACACTCCACATCCCATGGCCAGGCCAACCCCCACTCCCATTATCCTTACCTTGCACAGAATACACAATTGCTAATTTTCACATAGGTGTTTATGTGGTCTTCTCATCGTAATATCTAAGTTCTTTACAATCCTTGATGCCTTTATTTTCACAGCACCATTGTGAGAAGTGCTATTATTGTATCCATTTTATATATGGGGAACTGAGGCATAAAGGTTAGAGTCCAAATTGACTCCCGTATCATTCCCCTATTTTCTGTATCATTCTGGCTTTATGAAAGGAAAATCTTCAAAGTAAGTAGACCTTATCAGGTTTAAAACCTGCCTTATGTTTTTGTATTTACTACTGGAAATATCTTTATAATGCAGGAAAGGACCGGGGGACAGAGAAAATTAACATAACAGAAAAAGAGATTTCCTTTTAACAGTGACAAGTCCAGTTTTGGTTAAGTGTCCCAGAAACTACAACTACAACTACAAAAATGGGAATACAATGCTTCACATGCTGCCTTGGATTGTGATCTGTTGGGCTTGGTGGGTAAAATTATAAGGAACTCTTGTCACACTGAATTCCAGCTAGGATTTAAACTCTTAACTCGCTTAGATGCTTTTGAGACTGGTGCCACAGCCTCTGTACTGCTTGCTCTGTGACTATTTGCTATGTCTGTTTCTCTGGAATTTTCCCTGCTTCAGGATCTCACACCACATTCTCTTCTACTAAAACAATACCCAGTGAAACCTCTCCACCCACAGATACTTCAGATTCCTGAGCAGCCTGCATGTGCCTTAGTTCTAGGCAGTGACATGGGCTTGTGTTTTGGTTTGAGGCCCATATTGTTTCAACTAGCTGGTTCCATAACAGAACTTCATGGCTTCTTATACAACAGCAATGGTTACATGCCTCAGTTTCAGTAATCTAAACCAGTACTATATGATCCAAATTCAACAGCCCTAGGCACCATTCATATACACTAAATTCACTTTTTAAAAAAAGAATCTTTACTCTTTACTATTTTTAAGTCTTTTTGTATAAGGAGCTGAGATTAAATAAATTACGGAAAAATAAATGTTTTTAACAAAGCATTTTTTAGAATCAGAGCTCTTATTAAGTGATTTGCCCTGTGCCTCTTGGCTGCTTTCTACAGCTGTATGTGATTAGTAATTTAGTGCTTCAAAACCTGAAGTGCTCCACACAGCCTTGTTTGAATCAGTCCCTTATTGAAGCACTCATAAAATGCAAAGCGCCTTAATCACTTGAAATTGCCATACCCAGTGCAAACCCAAAATCCAATAGTGTCTAAAAAAAGAATCAGGTGCTCTTAAAAGTCTGAAGCAGCCTGTTAATTTTCAATTGCTCTTCACTCCATGTGCCGATGAATTCCGATCTTTGAACACATCTCTAAATCAAAGCACTCTATTGCTGAATTATTGGAGAAACTGCTGTAACATGATAGTCTAGGACAAGTCGAACCACTTCCATCAAATCAGATTTAATGTCTACCCCAACTTTAAAAAAAAAAAAAAAAAAAAAAAAGTGTGCACGTACATATCTACATCAAAAGCAGCTTTACTCCCTTCTCTTTTTATAGAAGCTACACTCTACGTGAGTAACACAGATAGTACACATTATATGAATTACGGGGCGGCTGATGTGAACACTTCCTCTGATAAAAAAAATACTGTATTTTTGTTTCAGTGATATTAGTCTTATTACTGTTTATTGGTTTATAATTACTTATATTTTAGTGGCACCTAAAAGCCTTCATCAAGGATCAGGGTCCCATTATGCTAGACACTGAGCAAACACAACAAAAATATGTCTTCTGTCCCAAAGAGCTTACAGTCTAAGATTGTTATAGAACACACATCAAGGTCCTAACGGTCTGAATACAACACATACAATCTTGAATGAAAACCACCAGTGAAAGGACTGTTTTTTAAGTATGAACTTGTGTGCAAATTTTTTAGAATAAGCTTTCAATTCTGCAATTCATACTTAAGTTACTAAATACCAGTTTAGCAGCCTCACTTTAGGTATTGATCTTTGAAAATTTTGCGCACAAGTGACACGAAGTGGCAAATGATGATAACGATGATGATGATTGACTAATGGCCAGAACTACTGCTGAACACACCTAACATTTCTACACATAAAATGATCAGCTATTCAACATTATGATTTCTCTGGTTCTCAGTTTTTTTCTTCCAGAGGGTAAAGTCAAGCCTACTCATGAATTTTAACTGTTGACTCCCAACCAACAGAGAATATATACAGATCTCCAAAGCCATTTTTCTTCTTAGGCATGTGCCTTTGGGTTGTCAACATTAAAGTCTCCTGATAACTGAACAACAGTTCTATAACTCCAAAATAGGTGAAAGAGAAATTTCTCCATTTAAACAAACCCATATAAATTGAGAGAACTTTACTTTGAGACCTTGAGACCCCATAGACTAACTACCATCTGTCATACTACTGAAATCAATAGGAACTGAAAAGTCATACCACAGTTACTTCATAACATCACTACCATTTATGATTTCTAAAATATCAACAATTCAGCATCTTTATATTCATGTGAACTGGGGGTGAAGCTGCATCATTTTAAATACTTCAGTTATACTGCTTTCTGTGTTGACATTTATGTTACACTTGTGCACCTCTCCACTAGGATGGCAAGCTAACAACCAGAGCCAAATGCGAATGACTTTTTATGATGAACATATCCAGAGAGCTCTTTTCCATACATACTGTAGTATTCGTAGTATTCAAGAGAAACTGCCTTTCAGTAAATCACAGTGTAAAGATTACACGCAACCCTAACTCAACCCACTGCTGTGCATGCATAATAGTACAGCCTCTGATGTTACATGTTATTTTAAAATACTGCAATATATCGTGCAGCAGACCTTTCTTACACATGCCTTAGGCATTTCAGAGGAACTCTCCTCTCAAACCCTTTGATCTTTAGATGTCCCCTTTAGTCTCTTTGTTCTATATAAGGTCTATAGAAACCCTTAATATATTTGACCAAACTTTTCACTAGGAAGCTAAATTACCCATGTATGTATGTACAGTGAATCCACTCTTCTGTGTACTTTACAAACTCCCCATGCACAGAGCAAACTCCCTACCAACAGCTGCAAAGCTGCTGCCTTTGCTACTTTTAAATCCCTTCTAAATACCTACCTCTACCATTACTATGACCTACCTCTGTTCAATGCTGGCTAGGCAAGTGTCCAGCTATGATTTCTGCTTTTTTGC
The DNA here is from genome assembly GCA_007922175.1 of Pelusios castaneus. Taxonomy (NCBI): domain Eukaryota; kingdom Metazoa; phylum Chordata; order Testudines; family Pelomedusidae; genus Pelusios; species Pelusios castaneus. The sequence continues at coordinate 26,878,071 of ML685787.1, forward strand.
TAAAGTCTCTTCATTTTATCAGAGGCGGCCTTTGGCTATTGGGGACCCTAGGTGAAGTTCCACTGTGGGGCCTCCTATGGGCCCACAGGGGCCCCCTCTGTGGCCCTGCTCCCTCTGCCCCACCCCTTCCCCCCCACACTCCTCCTCCAGCCCCAGCCCCTTCAGCCAGCTCCTCCTCCTGCTGCCAACCAAGGAATATGTGGCTTTTGGGGTAGGGAAAGCAAGCAATTAGGCCCCTTACTGCTCGGGACCCTAGGCGTGCACCTGTTTCGCCTACTCCAAAAGTCACCTCTGCATCTTACTGTAATCTTGTGCTTTCACATCCCAGCTCTCCCCCACTGTCTGTTTCATCCACCTGTTGTTACATCATGTCTTGTATGTAGACTGTGGTCTCTGGGACAGAGAACGTCATCTTTGTTACTTGTCCGTATAATGCCAGCACAATGGACATCGTCGCTGTAAAAATAACAACCATACCAGGTTTAAAAAAATGTGGTTTTTTTGCTTGGTATGTGTTCTTCAAAGAATTATTGTTCAGTCAAATCAAGACCAATTTCCTTCAGAACACTGCTATTTAATGAGTGCTATTTCCATGCAAAAAACTTGCCATTCATATTTCAGCCATTCAGCTGCAGAGCTGTTAAGGAAGACAAGATATTTTTATAATCAGCAAACCTGTTTTTTTTTCCCCATTGGTCTCTGTCACAAAACAGTTGATGTTTTTCCCCTCAAATGTTCCCCAAAATATTGCATGTTATAGCAGAAACCAAGCACGGCACCTTTTATCTCAAAAGATGAATTTTTAAGTTACAAGTGACTGAAAACAGGAGGTTGGAATGAAAAAGATTATCTAATCTTAACTTTAACTAACTAGCATATATTTGTTACTACTCCCAAAACTCTTTTGAGGCTGGAGAACCAGGAAAACAAAACTAATGAAGGGTATCATGATTGGGAAAACATTCAACATAACGGTGTACAGATGGGGCTTATATAGGCATAATTTATTTTCATATAGAACAGACAGAGGGGAAAGTACACAAAAGAGAATACAACAAAAATGTGTGGAAAAATAGGCAGAAGGATAAAGGATTGCACTCAGAGTGAAAATCAATTCTGTACCAACTAACCAAGAAAAAAAAAGAAAGAAAGAAAATCACCTAAAAGACGATTATTTACTGCATTTGTATGAATGCAACCAAATAAACAAAAACTATTCAATAATGGAAGAATGTGTACACAAAGAAAAGTAGCTTGACATAACTAAAACAAAACTGGACAATAAATGGAGAGACTGATAGACCTGGTCAAACATTTTCACCTGAAATTTTTCTCTGAGAAAAAAAAAAGGGGGGGGGGAAGAGGGGGAGACAAATTCAGTGTGAAAAAGGTTCCAGTTTTTCAGCCAGCTCTACTTAGGAGATAGAAACAGGTGTTCAAATAAAAAAGCCCACCAGAGTGAGCAGGGCTATCAACATGATCAAGAGTAATGAACAGAGGGTTGAGAGTCAGGAACATCTGAGCTCTAATCCAGCTGTTGCTATGACTCACTTGTTGGCATGGAGCAAATTATTAATCAAGACAGATTTGAGGGTAGAAAAGGAACCGTTTTCTGCTCGCCGGTACTACACACAATTTGAATTGAAACTAGGCTTTTTTGGTGAGGATTTAAGGATGGGTGGGGAAACTGGCGTTTGACAGATAGCAAGTCTCAACATTTGCTAACACTTTTGTAAGACTACAGAGATGATGACCTACAGCCTTCCCGTATTTATAAGAGATAAGAGATTCTGAAACTTGCACAGTGAAAATATAAAGGCATTAAAATATAAGTGCAGCTAATGCAGCCAAAAAAAAAAAAAAATAAACAGTAAGAAATTGCTAAAGTATCTTGCGTATGTGTACTATATACAGCGAACATGGAACAAACACTGAGTCAACCCGTCAACAAGCCCAACTAAAAAGGCATGAGAGAGAAACAATAAAGCTGAGATTACAGAGCATCTGTACTCAATGTGCTGCTTCACTATACAGAGAGGCAGCAAAAAGCCCCATCTCCTCAGAGACTGGGATGCGTTGTCCGAGTGTATGTGAACAGTTAGGAGGATGAGAAACATCAGAGGGCTGCACTGAGAAGCAGCGGTACATGTGGTAGCTGAGAAACAAAAACTGAAGTGACAAATGGGTTAACAAAATTGCAATGAGATACTTCCACATGTTTCTGTCAGACTGCTGGCAGGGGAGTGATACACACCTGATATTCCACCTCTGGAGTCCCCCTCAACGATAGATTCCCACAGAGATCCATCGTCTCTCCCACCTTAGGAAGCCTTTAAGGGGAGAGGTTGTGAAATGACAAACTAATAACCCCTGTCTTTTACATAGTGCTTTACATCTGTACATCTCAAGGTACCAAAGTAGATATCATTTTACAGATAGTGATACTGAGGCACACACGGTGACATGATTAACCAAAGGTCACCCAGCAAACCAATAGCAAAGCCAGGAACTTAGCCAGGCCTCATGAGTTCCAGTCCAGTACCCTATTCACTAGATCACACTACCGCCCTAAAACATCAGCAATAGGCAAGAGGACATCCAGCTCATGTCGCCTTCCTATCAGAGGCATATTTCACCTTCTCCCACCTACCCGAGGGCCTGGCTGAGATCAGCAACTGAGTGGAAAGCAGCCAGCAGAGTCCTGAAAAAACTCAAGTGGTGCTGGTAGGGAAAGGGAAGCACTTAAAAAAAAAAAAAAAAAAAAAAAAAACCCTTGTCATGGCTGTGTCACCCTCTTTTGAAGCCATCTACCCTCATACCGTTGAGACAACCTACAGCGTTAGTGCTCCCCTGTATTCCTTTCTGCTTCTGGACACACAAATAGCCACAGTCATACAGAAGATGCTTCTCTGCAGTGAAGCAGAATCATGCAGCACTGGAATTTAATATAAGGGCAATGACCCTGGATAGACAAAGGAAAGATCACACCGCGTTGTACAAATCTGCCCACCGATTCCTTGAATACTTTGAAAAGTTCAAAGTATAGCCCCTGCAGATTATGAAACATGTATCCACAAAGCAAAGCACCATGGCATAGACTCTATGAAACTACTAAAACATGGTTTTAAAATAGCAAAGAGCAGTGTCTGTAAATGAGAATTGTTCAGATGACCATTGGGATACAAACTGCAGAGGGAGCAGGGGGAATTAGAGCCAGTGAAATGAGTTGGGGCCAGTTAGGAGACTGGTGGAACCATACAAGCTGGAACATCTACACTTAAGGTGGTGTGTAGACTACAGACTCTACGTGCAGTTAGCAGGGATATAAATAGCAGTGTCGTCAGTGAGGTTTGTGAGTGAGTAGAGTGGACCACAGAAGGCCCTATGTGCCTGAACCCCACAGCTCTTTACATGCCCAAACAGCGCTTCCCAAGCACTGCTATTTTTAGCAGTGTAGAGTCCCCGGCTGCCTCTCTCCTGTCAGAGACTTTCATTGCAATGACAGGTATGGACACACCATGTCTCTGACTGTGGCGTGTAGCACTTGCACCCTTCACTCTTCCCTAAGTATCGACAAAGCCAAAGACAGAATGTGCAGGGGTGGTCTGCCCTCTCAAGTGGACTGAAGGTAAATATGGTAGTTGCAGAAATCATTGTAATGTCTCCCTAAAGAAGATTTCTCTACCCACTGATAAATAGTACGACGGACTTTGCATTGACTGATTGATGACATTACAAGAAGTTTTGCTTTAGTCAATTCTACACTAGCTAAGCGTAAAATCTTGTGAGGTGCATTATATTAAAATAATTTCTGCAAACATTCAGAAAATGAGTGCCTCCTCTCTCTCTCTCTCTTTTTAAAGAAGGGTATGTAAGACTGGGATTATAAAATTCATCCTCACAACTGAATATTACATTATCTGCCTTATAAAAATACATAAACCTTCTTTCATGAGGTTAGGATAGTAACCCTGAAGCTTACAACCCACTGTTGCATATTTCACATTACTGCACAATGTATTTTAAGTTCCAGAGGGGTAGCCATGTTAGTCTGGTTCAGCCAGACAAACAAGGAGTCTTGTGGCACTTTTAAAGTGTAACATTTATTTACTGCATGAGCTTTTGTGAGAGAAAATCCCACTTTGTCAGATTTTTCCCTCCCATACTGTAATTTTTTCCATTTTCAAGCATCTGATGAAATGGGATTTCTCCTACGAAAGCTCATGTGATAAATAAATTAGATAATCTTTAAAAGTTCCACAGGACTCCTGGTTCATTTTGATTTATTTTAAGGTGTACTTCTAACTTAGTTACACTGAAGCTTTACAAACAATGAACTGTATTTCTGTGATTTCAGAAGTGATCAATAGATTATTGGAGCTGCCACTGTATCTTTTTTTTCATATGCTATTACAGGAGAGATGGTTCCTGCCAGCCATTGATTTGTAACATATTTTGTTCTCTTTAACCTGTAACTTTCAGAGTTCAACTAAGGTCAAACTCAGTGACTGATAGAGACCACTCAGGCCAGATTATCTCAATAGGCTATATACAGCGCAAATTCTGCAAAGTGCCCTGAACTCTCCTGAACAGATAGCATTTTTGTAGACTGCACAATGTGTTTTTTTTTTTTTTTAAAAAGCAGGAATCACAATTCCAGAAGTGTTACTGAGACCTGGTCTTAGATTCACAGGTCCATACAGACACCGTGTGAAAGGATGTCCATGGGAGGATGCACTGAGGGACTGATCCAAAGAGAACACTTTAGTTAGTGTTGTAGACTCCAAACTGTGAGCTAATGGGCAGAAAACCTCTTTGTGTGACAAGTACAATGTCAAAAGGGAGGAAAACCAACTTTTTATATAGCAATTATTGCTTTTTTAAATGGAAATTATGTTTTCTAATATAATCATGACAATAAACTGACTCTGTTCTCTGATGTATGCATCTGCTCAAAACTCACTCTTAAGTGCATCAGTTTACTACCTCTAGAAGATGGATATCACAAAGCTATTATATTCAGAAAAACTCCATTTATTGCTATGAGGCAAATGGTAGTAAAAATGGTTATTTTTCCCCCCTGTGGAAAGTGTCCAGATTTTGATAAAAACATTGAAAAATGAACGTTTTTGGCTGAAAACCAAAACTTTTGATTAGGAAATACTGCCACAGCTTTATGAGAATTGTAGTTTAATTGCCTCATTCTTACATTCTGCTCTATGGGCTGGGGTCCTTGAATGGACAACATCTCCTTGACGCACCACTGTTTCCCACTTGGTGAGCCACCACAGAGAAGGGGAGGGGAGATGTAGCCCAGATGAGGAATCCAGCTTATAGCAGAGAATGGAAGCATGAGGCACCTGAAATAGAACTACCAACACAATACCAGCATGCACCGTGGTAATATTTGCTAACAAAACATTTCAGGTTTTAGGTGTATGGTTTTTTGATAAAGCCTCAACGTTTTCCATAGAAAGACACATTACATGGACAATTTTGTTTAATCAAAAACCCAATTTTCCATCAAAAATAGTTCAAATGGAAAATTTTGACCAGCCCTGGTAGGAACCAAACTTAAAACACTGAAAGCAGAGGCTGAATCTCTATCCACAACAAGATGATGTCCTGTTTCACCTCTTTGTTAGAGTTACAGCAGGGTCAGCTCTGGCCAATCAACATGTATATGGAAGATAATCCAGGAACACCCAGAATGATGATGCAAGTTAATCTGACTCTTCCCAACTCTTCCATACCAGTGCCCACTTTTTCATACCCCAGACTCCCCCCTCCTCTCTACAACCTCCTAACAACCCTGCAAGATCCTATTTGCAGTAAATAGACCATGATCAGCCAGTCTACTAATGTCAATTCAAACACATTCTCAAACATCTATGCTGGAGACGTGGCATTTGTACGGCTGTAATAAATAGCTATTGGGAGAGAAAGACATTTCTGTTGTAATTTAGGATGTGTTTAAATCTGCATCTGTATGCCTGTGATAAAAGTATCACACTCTTCATCACCTCATGTTTAAAATATTAAATTGATGGATTACTGAAGTGCAGGAAAGAATGGAAGAGTAGAATCAAATGTAGAATCAAATGTATTTTTATGGAGTTTGGGGTCAGGATGACTACAGCTAAGGTACCATTTCTCTTTCTAAAAGATGTCAGTCAAAGCAAATCCCCAAAGCAACCAAATAATATATATTAACACATTTTCACTTCAAAGACTGAGATTGAATTTTCAGATAAAATCCTCCTCAAAGAGGAAAGACAAAGACAAAACAATTGCTTTTGCTCTTTTCTCCTTCCATAAGACCCTTCCCATTTGTAAGAAACTACAATATATTTCCTACTTGTTTTTCAGATTAGAAATATTCTCACTTCCCTTACTTCACTTGATGGCAAAATCTCTGGAGGACCTGAATAGTGATGTCCCCTCAATACACGTGCACAGCTCGTGTGCAGAGGATAGATGCGTTAGTGATATATACCAACTGTTAGGATGATGTGCTATACCAAGTGATTAGATCTACCTTGTTAATGAAAGTATACCTTCCTTAATTTGTGAAAATAAAACACGTATAACCCCCAAAATATAGCTAATGCCTTGGAAAATATATAATTAATAATAATTATTCTTTGCACCATTCATCTGAAGATTTCTAGTTAATCATTTCCACAGCGGTTTGAGGAGTGATGGCTGAAACAGCAAAGGCACTAGACTAGGACCTCAGTGCCTGGCTCTGCCCCAGATTTCCGGGGGATATCTTCTCTTGGGATAAATAGTTACATCACTGCCGCAAACTGCGTGACCTAATCTACCTGTGCCTCAATTCCACATTCGTAAAACAAGGATACTCTGTCCTTTCTCCCTCCCGCTACCCATTTTATCAATTCAGCCCCCAATCTTGCAAAAACTACACATGCTTAATTCCACTTACCATACCTAAAAATATATTAATTTGTTGTCTCTATATTGAAGGGGGAGAGGGGCTAAAGTCATAGTTCACCTAGGGTGCCTAAAGCCCTTGAGCTGGCCCTGGCTTTATGCTAAATACTCAGATCAGTGTACTGTGTGTTTATACAGTGCCTAGCACAATGGAAACCTGCTCCCTGGTTCTGAATCATTGAGACTGTAATTTTTTTCCATATTGTGTCTTCATGTTAGAGCAGAAAAATGTTTTAGGACGCCCCTCCCAAGGAACCTTAAAGAAAAGAAGGGTGCTTGCACCACCTTTGATCTGTTTGCTACTCCCAGACTTAAAGGTCATGTTCTCAGGAGATAACCATAATACAGATCATACTAACATCTGGGCCCCATGTCTCTCTTGGGTAGTAGACGTAGATATTACAAAACCCATTTTGTAGATGGGTAAATTATCACAGGTTAATTATGTTGCTCAAGATCAGACAGTTTGTGGCAAAGCCAGAAACAAAATGGAAGAGTCTTCTAGACCATTCCAGATATTACCAGCCAATAATCTTGCCTGGGAATTTTGACCTGTAAAACTGGAGAAAAAAAAAATTGGGTGGGTGTATTTTTACCTGCTTCCTGTGAAATCAATATGCAGCTAATACATTTGAAACTTCTTTGGTCAGGTTTGGAAAGTTAACATTAGAAAATCTGTAGTCATTTTTAATATTACTGTTAAACTGTTTAAATTCATGGCTTTCACAAAAAGCTAATCTAAGTGGCTTTGAGAAAAACTTGCAGAACTTAATGAAGCATGAAGCGAGAGCTACTGATTAGACAGCACGGCTGCAGGCAATATTTATAAACGTATCTTAGGATGCTTAGGCAAACTGATGGAAACATGGTAGCAGCAAAACCGTATTATTAATACAAAATGTAATTCAAGTGCCATCTTCCTAAAACAAAAGAGTCCATTCATTAATCTTGTATTTTGTCTTGCATAATATTTAGCTAAATATGAAAGTACAAAAACTGTGGTGATTTTTCTTTATTGCTTTCCAACGTTTCATGCATAGCACCACCACAAATATTCAGGATTAGGGCTAAATTTTCAGACAGTTTGAAGATAGCTCAGAATTTTGCACCAGCAAAAATACACAAGCACTTGCACTCAAATCACCCCAACTACCTGATTTGCATGTGTAAATTTGTGGGTGCACCTGCAACATTACTGGAACAAACACCAGAAGATACAAACTAGACTAAAGAAGGCAGCTGAAAACATGGCCTCTGCTATATAAATATTGTCTACACACAACTGAGCATTCCACAATAATTTGCACAAACTCTGATTACTCAACACCCCTGGACACCAAAATGAATAAAGTAAACAAATAATAATACAGATCTTGCCTAAGATACCATATCTATTTGGTATTTAATTAGGGGACTGCCCTTTAAAGAGATTTGATTGTTTTCTCTAACTTCGACAGCCCTACAGGAGTGTGCTTGTTTTCATTTATTTATTTAAACTAATAGAAAAGTTACTGTATGTGCATTATAGTGTACCATGATACTATGTCAGGGAGCCTGGAGTGGGGCAGATTCTGTTGATGGACGCAAAGTTTGCTCAACTTAAAAACCTGAATCCAGCCTCCTTCCTCCCACACTTGAGGGAGAAGCAGCCAGCAGACCTAGACTTTTCGAGGGGAAGCAGCCAGATCAGGCTCACCCACCCACAGATTGAAATTGCTAGTTCTCTCTGCTCCCCCATACACAAACGCCTCCTTGCAATCTGCACTGTAGGAATGGGTGGTGCTAATGGTGCAGCATGATAAAATTTAGGTTGTAAGGTATTATATATCTTGAATCAAATGGCTGGTGTTTGAATTCAGTTCAGAATAACCTGTTTGGTTCATGTGATATCGAGTTTGCCCAAGTCAGTCTTTTTTTAAAGGGAGATGAAAGGAAACACTACGTGGTGGACTGTGAAGAGAGAGCTTTTTAAATGTTGTGCTGTAGAATCATAGAAATGTCTGGCTAGAAGGGACCAAAAGAGGTCGTTTAGCCCATCCCTCTGTGGTGAGGCAAAATTATGTAAACCTAGACCATCCCAGACAGGCATTTATCAAATCTGTTCATAAAACCTCCAATGATGGAGATTCCACAACCTCCTTTGAAAGCCAATTACAGAATATAACTACCTTTATAGTTAAAAAGTTTTCCCTATAATCTAAGTCTCCCTTACTTCAGATTAACTTCTAACTAGAAAGGGGGTGTTATTAATAACCTGATGTATCCAGGGTATTACAGTTATGAAAAAAAACGTTTAGCAGGTTTCCAAAGCAAACTTTTTAACACAGATGGACGTCAAAATACAACTTCAATTTCAGGTTCCATCTCAGAGATTTGGAAGGCTGCTCTTATACTATGCTCAGTCACAACCTCAAACATGAGATTCTTTGAACTTTGGGAAAATTTGCATCCAGACTCTCACTGCATCTTAGACCCAAGGTCTACTTAGAACAGGTCTTGTACTTATGGAGCATAAGCCTGTGCAATGACTAAGCAGAAGCAAAACAGTAATAAAAAGGCAGTAAGATCTGTCCAACAGCAGCAAATATTTACCATCATCAAGCAAAACAAGGTAACATAAGCAAAAAGGAGTAAAAAAGGAGCAAAAAAGAACAACAAGCAAAAAAAATCTTCCCTGATCTTGGGATCAACCCAGCTGTGAGGAGCCCTTCCTAGCCACATGTACTCTCCCCTTCTGCTTCCCAGCAACCCTTCTTATCAACATTTCCTTCAGTATCCAGTTAATGGCAGAGGAAAGTGAAATTGCAGTTAACCCTCTGTGTTCCTAGGACCAGTTTGTGTTAGCGGCCCTACATCTTGTCTCTTGGAGTTTACATCACATTTGAATAATTCAATGTATGGGGTCAAGGTGAGTTATCAGCCATGGCAGGTGGGTCTGATTGCCACGTTGTGGCAGATTATTCCCTGTAAGCCCATGGTACAATTCATCATGAAAGGGGCAGTGAATCATAGAGTCATCTTGCAATCTAGAGACAAAGTTAGCTGGCTTAGGCATCTCCATAATAGACTCCCACAATGATCCAATCTAGCTCCTCCTCTTTTCATCATACTTATTACTTACCGACAACCAAGGCCAAGAAGTATATAAACTGTACGTAGATGACATCTGTTTTGCTGATATGCAAAAAGATCTATACGATATCCAAGCATCACTCGGTGAGCACATGAATGCTTTGGCCGCTTCCTTTCATCCGTGGAGACATACATTATTTGAGCCTAAGACTGTGGCTACAACCCAGCATCTGGCCAACTAAAGCCAATCAATCCCTTACATTTTTTGTGGCCTACTCCACTTCCAACCAATTGTCGGTTATTTAAGAATCAAACTGGACTGTCGTCTAACATTCTGGTCCCCCGCAGACCACAAAGAAAAGGATCACCTCCCACACTGTCTTGATGCAGAAGCTACTAGGAACGTCCTGGGTTTTACAAACCTCCATCCTCGTTCTGGTATTTACTGCAGCAGAGTATCGTGCAGCAGTTTGGAGCTAAAGCTGGTATTTGCAGCTCATTGGTTCAGAACTGAACACAGCCACTTGTATAGTTAGTGGTTGCCTTAGTCACACATAATTTGTGTGAGTGTTGACTCATGTTGCCCTCCCAAGCCTTTAACAAGATGCCATTATCCTTAAACTTGCATGGAGGGCTATGACAGATATAAAACTGCACAATCCCAGTCAGAAATTGTCTTAATAGTCAAGGAGAAAGAACTCCACAATAGGACAAACTTTTGGAATAAGGAACACACCTGGAATATCAAGTCTTTGAAAGTACAGCAACGAACTGTAGGACTACAGAAGTTAGAGAAAGCAATCAATTTTCTTGAAAGGGCAGTCCCTAATTAGATACCAAATAGATACGGTATTTTAGCCAAAATCTGTATTATTATAGCATATTTGGGGTCAGGAGGGGGTTTTCCCCCAGGACAGACTGGCAAAGGGCCCTGAGGGTTTTTTGCCTTCCCTTGTAGTGTGGGGCATGGGCCACTTGCTGGCGGTTTCTCTGTACCTTGAAATCTTAAACCATGATTTGAGGACCTCAGTGACTCAATCATAAGTTAGGTGTCTACTGCAGGAGTAGATGGGAAGTTCTGTGGCCTACATCATGCAGGAAGTCAGACTAGATGATTATATTGTTTCCTTCAGATCTTTACATCGATGAATCTATAAAACTATATGCATAGACTTTTCAGAGAATGGCCTGTGATCAAATATTCCCTCAGCCTGTAGTCTGACCCTGTAGATTTCCAGAGGTTCTGAAAAAGAAGATTTGTCTTTGTCACTCCCCGCACTCACTGTTCAGCAAGACTTTACGGACCTTTATCAGCAGGAGAAAACACAAACTAAAAGTAAAATCTTGGCAACAAGACAACTTATCATATACTCTTGAGAAGAGAAGTCGCTACCATTCATCAACCACGTCTGTTTAAATACAAAGGAAATAATTAATACCAAGGATCCCTCAGTCCCATCCTACTTTCCACTAGGAAGAAACAGATTATGAAGCCATATAAGCAACTCCACAGCTAAGATTTTGACCACAGCTTTCCATTTTAAGCCCTATTTTGATGCCACATGACCATGCCTTTATTGCTGATGAGCAAGTACCTAGCAACACCTTTTAGGAGCACTCAGCAATGAGGGAATATAAAAATTCAAGAACAACCCCAAGGCCACTCCTGTCACAGTCCAAAGGTGGAGTCAGCAAAACCTTTAGCTAGGAAATCATTCTCCACCAATGACACCAGAGCAGTCACCATGCTGTACCAAGGCCTGTATCCAGAACACTAACAGTCTAGAGAAGACCCACAGTACTCAGACCCCAAAAGGTAGTAAATTAGACAGCTAGAGTGAGGTAATGATTTCTAGAGCAAAGGCCGGACAATAACTGAAAAAACCTGGTCATCCGGTAGAAGGTGCTTGACAATCACAACAAATAACAGATCCAGTGCTAGAGCTGTTCAAATAACTGATTTTTTTGTTTTGCTGGCTAAAATGGGGGTGGGGGGGCGGGCGGGACATTAATTGTTTCAGGTCAACACAAAACATTTTTTTTAATTTTGTTGTACCAAAAAAGAATTTAAAAGTCTCATTTCAGTTTTTTAAAAAACTTTTAATATAAAATTGAGGTAAAATACGAAACAAAAAAGTTGCTTTGAATAAAAAATGTAAATGTTAAATTTTGAAAGTGTTAAAATGAAAGATTTCAGTTTATTAGAATTTTTTTTTCTTGAAAAAATTCAGCAAATTCCACATGAGTTTGTTAGATGTTCTGGTGGACTGAATCTGCATCTTTCAGTAAAAAAAGCTTCAGCCAAAAAAAAAAAAAAAAATTGCCCAGCTCTATTCAGTGCTTCCCCACTGGTCTCAATCAATCAGGAAGGACACAGATTCAAAGTAAACAAACAGAGTCCTGTGGCACTTTTAAAGACTAACAGATTTATTTATCACATGAGCTTTTGCGGGAGAAAATCCCACTTGCGATAAATAAATAAATCAGATAAATAAATCTGTTAGTCTTTACAAGTGCCCCAGGACTCTGTCTATTCATCTGCAATAGACTAACACAGCTACCCCTTCGGGTAGCCACGACTCCAAAGGTGGCTCCAATCTCCACTACTTCATTGAGCTTCACAGTCCTGAACTCAGTCATAGAAGATGTAGGCAACTTTTTGCCTCTCCTGAATTGACAGAACGAGAAAGCCCAGCTTAAACCCATTTGGGTTTTTGGCCAGCTTTCTTGTGTTCTGCCCTAAGCTGACACATGGCCTGCCTGTGCAGTGAGGTCGGCCATAAGCTTGCAAATATTCTATAGTCTGAACAGTTTCATTTATTTGTAGACTTGTATTCTTTTCTGTACTCTCTAAATGTTTATTTGATATAATTCATTGGTCATGTGTTATCTTCTGACAACACTTTAATTACCAGTTCTGTATTTATTCCAAAATACAAAAAAAGTGTTCGAAAGGCAACGAAAAAGAGCTATCTGAATAAATCTCCAGTGTAGCAGACACCTCCTATTTGCTGCTATAGGGAGCACTGAATAGTGCTAGAGAGCACTGTATTTTTGCAACTCACAGATGCCGTCTTCCAAAACTGCTATCGCTTTTCAAATTCATAATACAAAAGTGCAGATATCACATTCACATAATATTACACCTTGTGATCTGATTTAACCCAATATGACCAGACACATCATTGCAATGTATCAAGTTTTCAAAGTAATATGCCTACTTCCCACTTATATATACTAACCTGCAAATAAGACAAAGGCTATCTTTCTTGCTACCAGCTACTACAGCAAGTTAATGGCATTTAGTAATGTTATATATGTACACACATACATTATATGCAAACACATCCCACATGTAGTGATAAATTAACTTATGTACTTTTGACTGCTTCTGCTCCTCCTTGTTCAACAATCCATCTCCCTGGGACATACTCCAATAATTTAACCCCTTAAACATGTTCCAACAACTGCCAGTAAAAAAAGAAAAGCCTACAGCTTGCCATTAAAAGGCCATTCTCTCCCATTCTACACTGAGACTATTATACCTACTCAAATTATACCTACCCAAGGCCCTGTACAGGTAAGATTCAGTCTTGGACTAGAACATACCCATTCTGTCAATAAAAGTGCCATGAGTTTAAGTTTGGTTGTGCCACATCTTGCTACTTCAGGTTAGAAATAGAAACAGGAGATTCCTAGCTATTCCATGGGATCCAATGCTCAAGTTCAGTCCTAGATCACCTTGAGATACAGAGTTTTAATGTTGTGACATGATACCAAAAAGATATTTAGTATAGGGCTTTTCTGTCTCCCTTTAAGCCCTGTACAGTTGGACTCAGAGTAAAGAAGGCACCTGGTCTTATAGGCAGAGGGATGCAAACACAAAAATCCCATTAAAAAACCATTTAAAAAAAATCTTAAAATTGTTTTTTATAGTATACTTGGCATAAAGAGATATATCATAATGTAATGTGGCCTGAGGGATTTGGGCACACATCCTCACCACCATTATTATTTGTATTAGAGTAGTGTTTACAGGCTCCCACTACGATTGGAATCCCATTGCACTAGGACTGTATACTCAGACCGGGTATGTCTTCACTGCAAAAAAAAGGTGTGTTCTTAACTTGAGGGAGCTAATGGGAGTTAAAATAGCAGCAAAGACATATGCTTTAACTTGAGCTGAAACTCAAATTACAAGTGGAGCTGTCATGCCTTCAGTGCTATTTTAACCCCCGTTAGTTAAGACAAGATAAGAAAACATTTTTCGCCCCTACCCCTACTGAAGAGAGACCCATCCACAGTATGCGCAATAACCTAAAAAGACAAGGCAGACAGCAGGTAGGAGGAGGGGAAACAGAAGTGCAGAGAAGTGAAGTGACATGCAAAAGATGATAGAGCAAGTCAGTAATGAAATGGGGAATAAATTCAGTCTCCCAAACTAGCATCCAAATATCTTATTCATGGACATTACACTGCATGCCTCGTATCACCTTAAAGTACATTCATATGGGATAATATAAATATTTACATAAGGATTTACAGTGGAGGTGCTGACATTTTTAGGTACTCCAAAATTGGCTATTAAAATGGAGTTCTGGAGTTTCATATTTTTTGCCTCTCAATGGTTTCTGGATCAAATATGATCAATTTTACCCATAAAAAGATAGTTTTTCTAATTAGCAGCTTGCCTGCAATCTGAAAGTCAACCGTATTCTTCTTGGCCTGTTGGTCACCATGAGTGGAAAATTCTCCCAGCCAAATTCTGTCTTCTGTTATATGTATGTGTCTCCATTCAACTGATCCTAGTAACTGGAACTTAATTAACTGTTTTGTTAATTATGTAAGAGCCAGACTAGAAAACGACATGGCTTGTCAAAGCTGTGTTGTCTCTGCAGCACTGACAGGAAAATGAAGAAATAGGAACTTTTTGTTCACACTAAAATGAGCAGCTATGGACCTTCCATAGATTCAGTGTAAAACCGACATAAGTGAATCTTGAATCATATAATGGAGCAGTTCTTTTTTCACAGTCACTTTTCAAATGACTATCACATATGAAACGAGTTGGGGAGGAGTCAGTGATACAATTAAAATATATTGTTATAGTCTTTTTTTTATTTTTACTCGAAGCAAACTAGATGAGTGAGATTCACCCTTTGAAGACAACCAGCCCAAAATCCCATTTAAAGACTATTTTAAGCCCTGATTAAACTTTCAAATGATGAATAGACTTTGAGCTGACCCTTTACACAAGGGAACTTTTTCAAAGTCTGTGCTTGAAACGACTGCATTTCAGACTTATACCAGAGGCGTGACTGCACATCTGACATACTAGCTACGTGCTAGTTTCTAAATTGCAAATTATAACCCACCTTTGTCAATAAGTCAATTGCCTTAAACCTCAACAATAATACTTTGATTTTGCAGGCCACAAAATGGTCTTTATAGATTCACTTAGAGTAGAATTCAAAAGATCTGGGAGACTTTGCTAAAAACAATAATAGTTAAATAATATTATAATTCAAAATTCTATTTTGCTGAGTATACTCATAGCTATGGTTGTGGTAAACCACTACCTCCAATAACCTCTTTCTAAATATTGGAGCTGATGAACAATGGGAGGAAAAATCTATCTACTAATACTCATTCAAATTCAAAATTGAGCTTGAATGTTCACACCTCTCTTGTATTTGCTTTTCATAAAGACTCACTTATTTGAACTTTATGAGCAAAATAAAGGTAAATACTTAGCTCAAATAATCACATACTTGAATTTTAAATTGCATATTCAGTTATAAAAGTCACAGTTTTCATTATGCTGGCTAGTTGCCTAAATCACATTTATTTTCGTTTCTTGTTTGGATGATTTAGGCCCTAACAAACATAGCAAGAATTGGGATTACAACTAAATACAATCCATTTTGTGTGGATTAAATATGTAGCAATTTAAAATCAATGAAAACTGTAGTAAAAAAATTTACAACTCAGACAATCTCTTCCTTTTAGAAATTCACCAATAATTAACAAATAAATTCAAGAATTTCACATTCTGTTCACAGAAAATACACAATCGGAAAGAAAAAGTAAAGTTTGCCAAATTATTTGTTGGCAAATAAGTAGGTAGGGACAGTGGGAATCTCGTTCATCCATTCATGCGCGTCACTAATTAGATGACGAGGCATTTGGCTATTTTCCAAACCCTTGCGAGCTTCTTTTACAGGTTATTAGGGGTACAACTACCCAGGGTGGCCTGTCCAACCCTCACGTCAAATCAGGTGAATGCGATCATGATTCATTTTAATCATTACAAGATTCCCGACTGTATATTCCCAAATCAAGATCTTATTGAAGCATAGGCCAGTTTGTTTTTACCAATGGATGCAAAGATGTTCAATACATCAAGGGAATATAAAAGAGTTCGTCGGCTAAAAAACCTAGCAACTCGTCTTTGCTGTGGGTCGGTAAGTCCTAATGCATTAAGCACTTTCTCACTAGTCCCGGGCCATTTTCCCCGAGCGCCAAGTGGGAAACCATAGTATTCCACCTCATCCGCACCGGTCAGTTCATAAATTTGGGAGGTCAAGGAATTATAATGCTGAATTTTTTCCTGCGCTGCCTCTTCAAAGACTCTTTCTTTGTATTCGAACCGAACGGTTACGTTAACCACTAGAGCTTTCTTCTCCTTAACAAATACCAGATCAGCTTCCTTAGTTCGTTGTCTTCTGTTTTAAAATGCGGCTCTTATAGACTACCCACTTCTGCTTCTTTGCTTCCTGCGTTAAATGGTCATATAACTTATTGCGTCTTCTAATCCGCGCATCCTGGACATCTGGACATTGTCCCAAGATGTGCGATAATGATTCATATTTTGCTGGGCAATGTCTACAGCCCACAGAAGTGGTATTCTTGCCACGACCCTGATATTCCCTGGTGGGGTACACATTTGATCTTAATTTCAATGCCAAGATGTAAAAACGCGCTGAAAATCCTCTATTATTTCTTATCCAGTTGTTACTAATAGGATCATTCTCAAAGTGCTCAATGCCACTACCTTGACATTGCAAGATCTTCCACCACATAAATTCCTCTTTCCTCCAGTTACAGGGCATTGGATAAACCGCTCTTGCTTTAGGCTTCTCCCATTCCGTTAATTCATCCAAAATACCCTGTGGGAGTTTATAATCGAACACCGGATCGGTGATAACCGGAATTTTCTTTTCCTCACCACCGGCCATTACCCACAACTTTCGGAAATCATCATCAATGCCGTTAATCAACGCTATAGAACGAATCATTTCGTCATGGGAATGTACAATTCTATGCAAGCGCCTCACTTGAATGGATGGAATAAGGCTTGCAAGTCTTGGGACTCCAAGCCCACCGTCTCTTACTTTACTATACAGCAAGCCATCACACGTATCCAACGGAAGATGTAGCCACTCCTTGACTGCTCTTCTAATACAATCGTCAAGAGATGTTAACATAGTTTTTTTGCAATCTGTATGATCCGCGAGATAAATAAGCCGTGGCACAGTAAAGGTATTTAAAATTTCCAGCCTCTGCGGCGGTTTGAGAGGGGCCCTTGCAATCCTCTGAAGCCAAATAGCGAGTTTATCTACCAGTGCTGGTTTGGAAAATCCGATCCAAGGATCGACTTTCAGCCCTAAATACTTTTCCGATTTGCCAGGAGCGATCATATTCAGCTCATCGTCAAAGATCTTCCAGGCTTCGCAATTATTAACAGTAAAAGACTCATGTGTCGGGCTCAAGAAAAAACCGTAGCACTTCCGTGCTTGCCCCTTCAAACCGGATAAATCGCAGAAGGTTTCCAAGATTGCGATATTAGATCGCATGCCGTCCCAAGATTCACTTAACATAACCAAGTCATCCGCGAAAGCCAGCACCGTGATCTTTTTGTCACCATATGTATAACCCGTTCCAGAGTTTTCCAGCTTAGAGATCAACGGATCAAGCGCGAGATTGAATAGCAAAGGTGACATTGGATCCCCCTGTTTAACACCAACATTGATGGTAATAAAATCTGTACACCCTTTGTCCACCTTCACCCGAGTTCTGACATTCTTGTAGGAGTCCCTGATGATATTCATAATGTGCTGGTCAAGATTCCTTTCACGAAGAACCCACATAATATGGTCATGGGAGACAGAATCAAATGCCTTGGCGATATCCACGAAGATAACTCCCAGAGACTTTTTAGAACGTTTGGCGTCTCTTGTCAGTAGATGTAAGACCTTAAGGTTTTCGGAGCAGCCAGAGGCCGCTATAAAACCCCTCTGCCTTACATTAATCGGGCAGGCTTTAGTCAACCTAGCTGTTACAATTCTCGAAAATAATCGCAAAACAGTTGACCCAATAGTGATCGGTCTCTAGTTCCCCAGATCCTTCAAAGCATCAGACCCCATTGTTTTAGGGATCAAAATGGTTTTACATTCTTTCACACTCTCTGAGATACATCCCGTGACCAGCCACATATTGAATAATCCGGCCAGTTTCTCGCCCTCAGGGTCTTCCCCAAACAAGTCATTCATGGTTATTTCATCAGGACCAGGAGAGGAATTAGTGGTCATTTCTTTCATGTTTTTAACCACTTCCCTCTTCGAAATTAGTAGGTCAAATGTTGAATTATCGGCTTCACTGTGGGAAGTGAATTGGCCCAGTCCCCTGAAAGACCAACGGGTTTCCCACTTATCCTTATAGACCCGTTGAACCTCTTCAACTACAATGTTACATTGAAGACGTTCCATCCCGTCCAGGCTAATTGAGGCAAGTTTGCACCTGTCTTTCTCAAAAAGGCGCTGATACCTTAAATAGGTGCCACGCTCAATGGCTCTTTTCCGCATCCAGGCCTTTTCATTCCCCACTTTAGCCTTTTTGACCTTTTTTGTGTCCCTTTTACTCGGCTTAGATGTCAAAAAGGTGGAAAGCACCTTGCTAGACGTGTATTCAACTCGCTCGGGTAGCTCAAGATCCCCATCAATCCAAGCACAAAAAACATCATCAACAAAATCTGGGTAGCTCTTTTGGGGCCTGTTGGCACTCAAGGTCCCCAAATTCCCAAGATATTTTTCAATCTCTCGCTTATAAGCACTAGCAAGCCCAGTCGTAACCTTTGGTTCTAACCCCGATGTATCTAGTGAGCTCTTTCGCACTTCAGGTCCCAGTTCGATAGTTACGGTGACATTCTTTTTTAATGCCCCCAGCAGCCTCCTCTTGTCCCCCACCTGTTTGGCCGTTTTGGTCTTCATATCGGCAGCAATCATATTATTAATACATCTGTGTCACAGATATAACAGTTCAAGGTCCTGAAGTAGGGCAACTTCTTCATCTGTCCAACAGCTTTTAGACTTACCATGCTGCGAACTAGGCTTGGGCTGAGAAGCCTCAATACGCTCGGCATTGCGTACAGCAGGATGGGCCGACCTTTTATGCTGGGAAAGTCCCGACTTGGTCCTAAATTGCTTTTCACATACCGTGCATAGCCAGTCGCCCTCTGGCTCATTCACTACAGGACCCTTACATTTAGGAACATGACAGAGTATGCTGTGAACCCGAGGTTCCTGTTTCCCACATTGTCGACAACGGTATTCCACAACCTTATCTCCATGGACACGTTTTAAATGGATGCTCAATGCAGTTGGCTTCCCAACATGGTCTCCACACACTGGACACTCTGGATCATTATTTGGTAGCAACACCAGAAAATTCTTCTGGTCTCTGGATCCACAACCCCCCCTCTATTGTTATAGAGGTTGAATGTAAGCCGATCTTATCGTCGGGCAGTGTCTCAGAACCTTCTTCCTCACCGTCCATCTCTGTAACGACCATAGGGGGCCCCAAAACCTCTGGTTCAGACGACACATTTAGTTCCCCCATCTGCCTAAACGCTGAGTTCACAAACTCCATGGTACAAATTGAGGGGAGTTTCGCCACAGTCATCACAGCTGCATAGTTGTTATCAATCATACTCCCTATTCACCTAGCTCCATTAAATACCACTTACTAATCTTTACCAGTGGATTTTGCTAAAGAATTAAATTTCTAATACATGTTTCCTTTCCCTATTTGCAATGAATGTTTCTTATTATGAATTATCAACCACATTGCAGCTATTATGCAATTAAGACTATAGATTGAGGTGGGAAACCTAATTAAAACAGTCAATTTGTAACTTTTGAGACTGACTACTGATTGGACATGAATGACCATTTATCCCTAACTAACATGGATATCATCTTATGCTGCAGAGAGAAAAAGCTCTATGCATTTTGTCAGTCATTTTTCATTTCTATAAAATGGCACAGAGCTGAATTTTAATGCAGTAAAAACTAAGGAGAAAAAATTTTTTATATGTCATGTGTATACAAAGTGACTCTGGAAACTTTGTTAACAAGGAAAGCAGTTGGGTTTTTTAACCAATCGGGCCTCGTCCTACCTACTGCACCACTGCAAGTCAGCAACATGTGAAGAGACGATCTTGTGAAAAAATGAACTAACCTGTTATTATCCACTTTTAACATTTTCATTGCGTTAACTTATTATTTGCTGTGTAGCCTCTAGTACTTACTGAAAATGACGACTACACTAAGGCTTCAAAACCTCGCATGTAATCTTATTTAAAGAATTTGCTCACTCTTAAATCATTCTGATCTATGTTACCGAAGGGTCAAGAGAATCAAAGAGGAATCCTCCAGCAGACATACGAGGGAGTACTTTTTAAAAAACAAAATCTTTGATATTTCACTATAAATATCACTGTACATGGGAGATTTTCTGAGGTAGGAATGACAGTGAGGCATCCCATAGATTTATTATGAAGCAGGGGTCACAATGAATAATGAAGAATTATTTGGAAATTGGCTAGATTCTTTAGCTATTCATTTGCAGACTCTAATGTTTGTTGGGGCTTTTCTGTTGCTGCCTTTTTTATTAAAAATGAAGAATTTTGAAAGGAAATAGCATTTGGGGGGTATTATCTGATCTCCACTGAAACACTTTTCACCTTAAAAGAAATCCACTTAAAAATAATGGTGCGTTTGTTTGTTTTTTGTCCAAGAAGGGGTGGGTGGGGTGGGGAATAATTACATGAACCTGACTTTTTCTCTAGGCGCCAATTAGGGAAATTCCAAAGAATTCCAAAGGGCCTGATAAAGTCCGTGGAAAAACTCCCATTGACTTCAGCAGGCTTTGCATCAGGCTCAAATGATTACCTCTGTTTAGTACTGGTGTATACAGTGTCCTCGCAATTGTGTTGATCCTAGGATATTAGAGAGACAAGGTGAGAATACTTCTTATCAATTTCTGGTGCTTCACCAGATGCTGAAGAAGAGCTCTCTGTATGCTCGAAAGTTTGTCTCTCTCACCAAGAAATGTTGATCCAATAAAAGATATTACCTCACCCACCTTGTCTCTCTTACATCTATCTAGTGCATTCATCACTATAGTACTTCATCTGAGCTCTACTATAGCTCCCTGGAGCATCAAGCAAAAAGTTCATATGAATATTATTGGCCACTTACCTCAAACCACTGCCCATGTGACTGCATTTTGAGGATGACACAGGGATCTGGCTTGGAAAGGGCATCCCGATCAGATATGCTTTTGCATGCCACTCGCAGCTCCACTTTAGTCAGGCATGGGCTGCTAAAGATTCCCAGGGTATTGGCTGCTGATTCATAGATGTTGCTCATTTTCTTCATTCTCTTTTCTGTGGAGAGAGAAGAAGGTCAAGCAAAAACAATACACTCACAGTGCAAGCTTTCTGTTCACTTAGAAGCTGATTTAATTCTGTACTGTGCAAAAACAGACTCCTAGTATAATGGGTGAAATTCATAGCAAAGTCAAATGAAAATTTGAAAAGCCCGGAAGTGTTCAAAATATAATAATAATAAATAATCCACACAACTCTCAGGACTTTTACATTTATAAATTATCACATTTACCGTGATAGTGCCTAATGGACAATCAAAAACGGGGCCCCATTCTGCTAGACATTAGACAAACACTCATGGTCCTTGCCCTGAAGAGTTTACAATATAAATAGACATGACAGAGACATAATGGAGAAAGAGGTAGAACATACCAGCAGAGCGTACAACATGATGGCACCAAATAGTATGTTAGTTTCACAGTTTATTTTGGTTTTTGTGTGGTAAATTAGGACAGGATTAGCTAAATGGAAAAAGTGAAAAGCAGGCATATGAGGGGACAAACTGGTGAAGGGATTTGAAGAAGGGGAACTGGGAGGGAAAGGCTGGAACAAATAGTCAGTAGAGGGCAGAGGATGTCCAGTCAAAACTAAGTCAGATGGATTCAAACTGAAACCTCAAACTCTTGCCCCAGAACTTTGGGAAGCTTCTGAAACCTAACTTTTCAACTATCAACTTTTTCTATTTACAGTTGTATTTCTGTCCTTTATAAAACATAGCATCAAATATCCCCAGGTTGAAGGGCCCTTAGGATGCAATTCTGAACTTGTCCTCAGAGTTGGTCAGTTCAAATCAATACGAAATTGTACTGAAATGAGTTTAGCCATCGTGGTCTCAGTCTCCATTGTCTGTAGACCACTTAACAAAAGATGCATATTCACTTTAGTATTTCCACATAGGCCTACAAAGAGTAGGTCTATACTATAAAGCTGCAATAGGTACACATAAAATCTGAATTATGTTCACTTTCTGCTTCCCATCCTCCTCACAGAACATAATCTGCACAGGTTAGTGTTAGATGTATGGCACAGACAGCAGAGCAAAAGAATTTTGATTAGTAAGTCTCATCATTATGAATTGTACGCTCTGAGGGTCAAGGACCATGTCTTAAGAGCTTGTATGTGCCTGAAAAAAATGGGGCCTAAGGGCACTCTCTTAATACAAACAATTCGACAGCTATTACCATCCCATAGCTCAAGCTTTTGTTGCCAAGAGTATTAACATGAAGCAGTGGTTATCAAAGCTATGATGTGATTGCTACCGGACCAATAAAGAATACTGGACCATTTTAATTGTTCAGTCATGTCTGAACTTCACAGGTTAATTTGACCTCTCAAATCTGACTCCTCTAATGTGTGGCTTGCTATCTTCAGGTTTTTTTCCAAGTGCTGTAAACAAGTAATTTCACACTCTGCTAGAAAGCATGATTAACATTAACAGATTACCAGTATATTTTCTATGCCCTCTTTAAATCCTCCTCACTATCTTTCATGCAACACCCCTATTTTCAGAGATTAATGTCTGCAGAGAATTGTTTTGATAAAAGCTAATATTTGGCAATTTTGGAAGGAAAATAAAATAGTCCTCCTTTCACTCAAAGTAGTTAAATACAATGTAAAGACATCCACTGTGCCTCCATTAATCTAAATGGCACAATTCATTCAGAAATTTTCAACACTCAGAATGAGAAGAGGACAATGACAAGCCAATACAGAACTTCAAAATAACGCAAATCAAATTTAGGAATACGAGTCTTGACTGAGGTCTATACTCAGAAAACTCTGTCGATCCCTGAGGATAGTCTAGACCAGTGGTCGGCAAACCGCGGCTCGCGAGCCACAAGCGGCTCTTTAGCCCCTTGAATTTGGCTCTTGCTGGTGCGAGCCGTGGTCCCTTTAAATGCAGACTGCTGCTGGGGAGAATCAAATCTCCCGCCCTGAGCATGCGCAGACAGAGCGTGCTCAGGGTGGGAGCGGCCCGGCAGAGAAGCAGCTCTGCCGGCCGTCCCTGCAGCTGCGAGCCGGGGCCAGGTAAGGGGGCTGGAGGGAGGCCTGGAGGGGGGGACGGACGAGGAGAGTGGGTGGGGGGG
>ML685787.1:26904023-26990746 GCA_007922175.1 Pelusios castaneus
GCTTTGAAGACGCTTCTTCAAAGCGTCTGACGAAGTGGGATTTTCTCCCACGAAAGCTCATGCGATTAATAAATCTGTTAGTCTTTAAAAGTGCCACAAGACTCTTTTGTCTTTCTACAATAGACTAACACGGCTACCCCTTTGGAATTTGACAAGAAATCATGGCCACTATAAAGTCAATCAGCATTTCGCCGCTGACTTCTAGAACTTTCTCTCTATTTTGTATGTATCCTTGTATTACCTGACACAAGTCCTGTCAGCTATGGCTGAGAGAAGACTGTGGGTGAGATTTTCAAACGTGTAAACAGCAATTAGGTGGTTAACTCCCACTGAAAACCTAATGGAATTTGCAAGCAAACCTTTGAGTGCCCCCTTAGCCCGGCCTCCCCCAGGAAATTGTGCAACAACCTCATCCATCAGATTTCAAGATATTTTTATTCTTCCCCTATTCCAGCATATAAATTGGTTTGACAATCAGATTAAATTTTATATCAGACACATTTTACATCACTACTGAATTGTTATCCTTTGTGCAGTAATGAGTTAGTGATGATTAATGATTAAATTAAACCAGATGACTTCAAAACTGTGGAGAAAAAAGTCCTGGGAGTGAGAGGTGTATTCTTCCTCCTCCTCCAGCAATCATAGGCTAGTTTTTCTGAATGGTGAGTAACTATAAAGTTATATCCCTTTTTAATACCGCAGCCTTTTCTTCAGTTCTTACAACTACTAAATTTATCAACGAAAAAGATCAAGTTGCAGCCTTATTCTTTTGTTCCATTATTTTCTTCTCTTTATATAATCACCAGTTTGGGCTGCTCTACTGATGTCATGTTACCAGGAAACAGGGGACTCATAAAATAGATTTTGAGCCTATAATATCTGGCTAAAAAAAGTATTACTTTTATGTTCACTTAGAAGTTAGACTCTTATGCAATCTGATAGTCAATTATCCAGATATATCATTGAAAGAGGAATAAATTAGAGTATTCATTTTTTGCTTGCTACACAACCTTCTCTTTTCACTTCATTAGTACTTCTTTATTCCTTCAAAGTTTATACAGTTTTTTGTTCATTGATGAATAGCTACCTTTGAGGGGGAGAGATGGAGTGGATACCAGAGACAAGTAGACTAAACAGAATGTGCAAGTGCTCTTTAGATCACATCATGCTGAATTTTTTGTTCACTGTACTATTCCGTCTATTTCATTTCCTCTTAAGAAGGGTAAAATGGTGTCTTAGTTTGTGGCATATTTCCACTATTTCAACCCATGACACCCATATGAATTTTCATTAGTAGCCAGTGATAAAGCACATGGAACTGTAGAGGTTCACATGCAGGTGAAAACCTGGAGAATAAATTTTCATATCTAAACAAGATTTCTACCTCTAAGAAAAAAGCCACCACCAACTGGCAAACAAACTGACTTATATATTTACTGGTATATTAAACTGTATTACACTTTAAATGTTACCAAAAATAGAATGAGTATATTGATAGCATAGCACAGGGGTTAGCTTCTTCTGTTTGAAATTGGGAAAGCTGGGGAGACGTTGATGATTTTAGAGTCTGGGTTAAGTTTCCCCTGAAGCATTATTTTGAAAATACTCAACATTTGGCACAATCAAATGCATTCTAAGAAAAAAAATAATTTGTTCTTTAGAAATATATTAGAGAGTTCTGGGGATAAGTCATCACTGGCAGAGATGATTAAGCAAACAGTCCCAGATCCATAAAGATGTTTAGATGCCGAAATTCCAGACTTCAGAACTAAGTCTTGTGTTTAGATGCCTAAATCCCATTTTTATCTCAATGAGACCCATAAAAGCTCCTACCGAACCCTATAGGTATCTCGCTCACTCAGCACCTAAGTTTTTTAGGGTAAAATTTTTCTAGGCATCTATGTTTCAGAATCTAAGAATGTGCACTGCTGCCTCTCCAGGTGCATGGTCACCTATCTCCTTCTGAAATCCCAGAACAGTTCATGAGCCAGGGGAAGATGGGGCCTGATCTAATAGGAGGTCTCTGAGCACTCTGAACCACACCACGTCCCATTCGAAAACCAGAGGGTGAGGGGAAGATGGTGACATATAACTTTTAACCTAGACCATAAAGCACTAGCCTGGAATGTGCCCAATGACTGGTCCACTGTAGATATACATTTAAATGCTCACTGGGCAAGAAAGGGAGAGCTTCAGACACTCTGTAGTCTAGTAGCTGGAGTACACACCTGGGAGGTGGGAGACACCATGTCCAGTTCTCCTGCTGCAGTCACTCTTCCAGTATTTACCCAAAGTGGAACAACTTAAAACAAGAGAGATAGAGGGAGGGTAGGATATCAGAGACTCCCCACGCTATACAACTGGAAGGGAGGCTGCACCCCTCACTGTTGCACCTAAAGTGACAGGCTCAAAAATGGGGAATTAGCTGTCTCGGGGCCCTAGCCCTCAGCTGAGACAGACAAGAAGCATCCTGGCCCTCCCACAAGTCAAGAGAGAGTTGGAAAACAGTCTACAGGCTCAGGACCCCTAGGCCAAAGGCAGAGCACTACGCAGTCTATGGCCCCAGACCCTCAGGCAAGGAAGGGCAGAGAAACTAAACAATTGACAACCCAGGCCCTCGGGCAGGGCAGAGCAGAGCAGAGGTGAGCAAGTAGGTCTTCTGGCCTATGATGGGGTAGCTACCACTTCCAGGAATGAACAAGAGTGTATGTAGGCCTGCCCGACTCCACCACATCCCAACACAAGACCCTAACAGCTGTGGAAGATTCCACCATTGGATCAGCAGGACACCCATCCAAAGCACACTGAATAAGTACCAGGCCACAAAACAGTCAGATTATTGTCTGCTTTCCCTGAGCTACCTTTTAGCACTTCATCATAGGGCACTGGATTTTCAGAAGAGTTGTTGGTCGTCTCAGGGTAAACAGGTAGCAGCAGCCCCAACATCTGGGTTTCTTGCTTTTACTTTCTTTCAGACAGCTCAACCGTAGACTGCACCTTGGGCACTTTAATTTGGATGGGCTATTTGAATAGAATGACCATGCCAGTTCTTATCTGAGCACTTTTCGATAGACTCTGATGTAAAACTTGAGCAAACCCCCTTTCAATCAGAGGAGTCACTCCAGATTTACCCCAATGGAAAAGCAACTGCAGTTAGTAGAATTACTCCAGATTTAAAGTAACTCGCATCAGAATCTGGCCCTTTCTCTATGTCACATTGTTGTTAATGACCATTTTATTAATGTTTCGACTTGCACAAAAAGGGCACTGATTATTTTCTTTCTTGAATTAAAAAAATCCAACTCTGTCCCAAGAACCAGTAAGCAGACAGAGGCAGATCATAGCAAGGAGGCTGTTGTGTGGCTCAAGTTTTCTGGCTAATAACCAGATCAGGAAAATCCTCCTAAGCTTTGCCAACTGTAGACCCTATGCCCATTCACTCTTCCCACTTTGTTTGTGCTTCATTCAACCCAGCTGAAAAACTCGGGTAAATTGCATTAAAATCTACAGAGGCTCCTTGAACATGTTGCATTTGAGATTAACTTTATTCAGTAATTTAATCACCAGCATGATGCATTCAAGCCCCAGATTACATTTGAATTTCTGGCAAACACTCCTGGTGTTGAAAGCAAAATTGTTGCTGTTATCCTACAATGGAGTGTGGGGGACAGAGGGTGTGCAAAGAAAATTTGGTAACATGGCCTTGTTTATTTCCATAATGTTCTGGCATTGTTGGTGTCAGGCAGAAATGGGAATTTACAAAGCCATTCCCTGATTGGAATCATCTTTTTTTTAATTAGGATAAATGATGTCATGGAGGCATTTCCTTTTCAAAGAAATGCTACACTAATTAAATCAACACTGTGCAAGGAACTGGTCAACACCTGTATTCCCTAAAACTTCAGTCCTGCACAGACTGAGGCCCATACACATGTTGTGACTCATTTGAAAGCAGTGGAGCTATTTGCAGCATTCAGAATTATGCACATGCATCAGTCTTTGCTAGACTGCGGCCTTGTACACACGATCACTTTATCGCGCATTAACAATCATTACCGCGCGATACCAACAACAGTGTACACACGTGCAATAGGGCTGTTGCGCGTTAACTGCCTTGTTGTAGCACAATACAAAAACCACCTCAACGAGGGTGTTAGCAGTTAACGCGGAACAGCTGTTGCGCCTTTCCACTCATGTGTACGCTTATCGCGCAATGATTGGCCTCCGGAACTGTCCCAGCATTCCAAAGTCATCCTCTCTGGTCTTCCCCCGACCTGCTCTGTGGCTGTGACAAAACAGTCCCCGCCCTGATCAGATTCCCGGGATTTTCGAATTTCTCGTCTGTTTCACTTCCTGTTCTCTTCCTCGTGGAGTGGAGTGCAGCTCCGATCATCATTAGCAATGGCGGCCCATCATGGAACATGCGCACCCCTTTGGAGCACAGCAGAGGTGCTGGACCTGATCAGCATCTGGGGAGAGTCCGCTATGCAGGCACAGCTATGCGGCAGCAGGCAAAATTATGATACATTTGGCATAATTTCTCGGGCCATGTCAGAGAGAGGTTATGATAGAGACACTGTGCAGTGTAGATCAAAGGTGAAGGAGCTAAGAATAACCTATCACCGAGCGAAGGAGGCAAACCGCCATTCGGGATCAGCGCCTGCTACATGCAGGTACTATAAAGAGATAGAAGCCATCCTCAGTGGGGACCCCACAACTGCTGCAAAGAGTCCCGTGGACACATCGGCCCCCCTTCATCCAGTGAATGCCAGATCCGAGCAGGATGAGGACGTGATCGATGAGGAGGAGGAGATGGAGGATGACCTGGAGGAAAGCGCAAGAGCGTGTAGCCAGGAGCTCTTCTGCACCCCCGCTGAGACGTCCACCCAAGACATGAATTGCAGCGTGTCTTCTGAGGCGGCAGAGGGGGGTTCCGGTAAGTTTCTCTTTCGTGCAGCTATGGCTCCTGCTAAAATATCATTGTCTGGGGTCGGGGTGCTTGCTGTCTCGGTCCCCGCTGTGCACGCTCTTTAATCTGCATTCATTAGAAGTGCATCAACACAAGCAGTGATTGTCAAAAAATCATCTGTATTTAGGTCAGTAAAGGTTTCCTCGATGTACCTCCAGAGCCTACTACTCAGGTTAGATGGGAGAGCGTTTGTGTCTACGCTCCCAAAGACGGATACTCTGCCTCGCCAGCTGCAAAGCACAGCCCTGGGAACCATGGCAGCACACAGTGCAGCAGCATACGGTCCTGGCTTGCAACTGGTGGCATGTAGGATATGTATTCTAGCTGGCAGGGGCCCTCTGAGGAGAGAGATATCGGGTTCCATCTGTGTGCCCTGTGCAGAATGTTAGCCCCCAGTAAGGTTTCTATTAGGACGTACCTTGTCCGCTTCAGCGAAGCATAGGATGTTGACTGCCCTGCACCTTCCAGTGGAATGTGCTACTGGAAGGTTACATTGGTTATCTAGGCTATGTGTTAACAATAGCTTTATTATTTTTATTTTTTTTTAGATTCGACCTTCACAAGGCCGGTGTCTACCCCAGCTGACCGCATGAGAAACATTCAGCGGCATGCTCGAAGAAACAGGGAGGATATGTTTCAGGACCTGCTGAAAACAGCACAGGAATCCGCGAGGGAGAATTGAGCCTGGAGAGAGGAATCCCAACAGAGGAGGCAGAAACACAGGGACGAACTGATAAGCGTGATGAAGGAGCAAACAGAACTGCTCAAGAGCATGATTGCTTTGCAAACCCAGGCGATTAATGTACGGGCTCCACTCCATACAGTTCAGCCGTGTCTGCCTCCCACACCCCGTAGTCCTTCAAAGAATTTCTTTGAAGGCCATCCGTCCCCCTGGTACACTGCAACATCCAGTCCCACCCAGAGCTACTTTTTAGAGACCCGCAGCTACACCCAGCTGTAAACCCCCCCCCCCTTTAGGTTTTAATAAAAACAGTGACAAATAATTTGAAGAGTGCCTTTATTTGTACACATTGAAAATCTCATAAGGTGCACCTGATGCGTTCTGGAAGTTAACTAGGGGAGGGCATCATTGAAATGGTCCCTGAGTGCCTCCCTTATGCGAGCAGCTTCTCCTTGGGCCACCCTAATACTCCTAGTGGCTGGCTGTTTGTATGCTTCCTCGAGGCGCTGTGCCTCCATAGCCCACCCCGGGGAAAACTTTTCTCCCTTACTTTCACAAATGTTATGAAGGACACAGCACGACGCAATCACAGCAGGGATGTTGTCCTCCGCCAAGTCCAGCCTCCCATACAAACATCGCCAGCGTCCTTTTAAACGCCGAAAGCACACTCCACGGTCATTCTGCAGCGGCTCAATCTGTAATTGAACCGCTCCTTGCTGCGATCTAGGTTCCCGGTGTATGGCTTCATGAGCCAAGGCATCAGTGGGTATGCTGGGTCTCCGAGGATGACTATGGGCATCTCCACATCCCCCACAGTAATTTTTTGATCTGGGAAGAAGGTACCCCCTTGCAGCTTCTGGTACAGACCAGTGTTCCTGAAAATGCAGGCATCATGCACCTTTCCCGACCACCCAGCATTCATGTCCGTAAAACGCCCCTTGTGATCCACAAGTGCTTGCAGCACCATGGAGAAGTAGCCCTTCCTGTTGATATACTCGGTCGCGAGATGGTCTGGAGCCAAAATAGGGATGAGTGTGCCATCTATGGCTCCCCCACAGTTAGGGAATCCCATAGCAGCAAAGCCGTCCACAATCTCACGAACACTGCCCAGCGTCACCGTCCTCCATAGCAGAACGCGATTGATGGCTCAGCAGACTTGCGAGAGGGCTAATCCGACGGTGGACCTCCCAACTCCAAACTGGTTTGCAACCGACCGGTAGCAGTCAGGAGTCGCCATCTTCCAGACAGCAATCGCAACACGCTTCTCCACGGTTAGGGCTGACCTCATGTTGGTGTCTTTAGGTCGCAGGGCAGGGGCCAACTGGGAACACAGTTCCAGAAAGGTTGCTTTCCGCATTCGAAAGTTCTGTACCCACTGCTCATCATCCCACAGCTGTATAACAATGCGATCCCACCACTCGGTGCTCGTCTCTCGCGACCAGAAACGGCGTTGCACCGTGTGCAGATGATCGGTGAAGGAGCTGAGCAACGTGGTGCTGTTGCTCTGCATGGCATCGATCAGCCCCTGCTCCTCAGCGTCCTCATCTGACTCGGCGCTCATTGCGTACTGAGCAGCCAGCCGAGATGTATTTAGAATGCTGAAGGCGACTGTGGAGATCAGAGCAGGATCCATGCTGTCGCTGTTGTGATTGCTCGCAAGTAGTGCGTCACTGCACTGTTGAAAATAGGCGCGAGTTGCTATTGGCAACGAGGAAGACGCCAGGGGAACACAGTGCACCACGGGAAACTGAGATTTTACCCATGGCGCTTTGCGTTCCTTTTTTTCATCCCATGATTCCAAGCGCAGATTGAGGGAAAATTGAACTATGGGATAGGTGCCCAGAATTCATTGCGCTACACCGCGATATTGCAAAGAATTCTGTTGCGTTACAAGGAGCAACGTGTGTACGCGCTATCCCGCAATAAAGGTCACGTGTTTTTTATAGCGCGATTGCCATGTTGCGCTTTAATCTGATCGTGTGGACATAGCCTTAGGTTGATAACCCTTGTGGCAGGCCTCTGAACAGAGATGAATTTCACACAGTCACATTGCAATACCAGCTCAGAATCTTGTTCTTGCACGAGCTGTGCAGCTGGAAGCAGAACAGTTTTGCTTTACCCAGAGAGTGCACAGGTTTGTTTTACTTGCTGGCCTTTTGTAGAAACTCAACATTTATTGTACTGTGTGGAAAAGAAGAAAAAAACCACTAATGTTCCAAAACAAATTACAGTATATTTTGTACTTTCTCAAGTGTTAATTAAATGGGGAAAAAAGTGAAACATACGCTCTTCTGTACTGATCAAACTGATTAAAATAAAGCAGAGCTTGGCATTGTCTTTATAAGATGTAACTCTCTTTTGATACGCCTTTTTTAAAAGGCAACGGATGCCAGAGAAAGAAAAGTCTTGACTAGATTTTGTCTCAGGACCCTGCTGCTCACATCAAACAGTGACTAGGTGGCTAACATCCTCAACATCTGGTTGGCCCTTGTATCACCAAGCTCCATCTAATTATATGGGCCTGCTCACATAGATCTGATTTTAGGATCAGGGTTTAGGTGGTAGCACGCAGAATTATGCATGTACAACTCTCATTGAATGTGATGGGAAATGTGTGCTGTATAGGAGAAAAAAAATGGGTCTTTCAATCCTTAATATCACAAGGAAGTAGCCATTCATATGGAATAATGGCTCATTTTATCTTGCTAAATAGATAATAAGGCACCTAAATCAGTGGCCCAATTACCAGGCGTGCTGAGCATTTGCAAGCCCCATTCATTTCAATATAGATTTAGGTGCCTAAATTAACTCTAGATTCCCAAGTTAAACATTTGCCCAACTCTCTTGTTGCTTTGATGTATCCCATTGTCATTGAAGTTAATGGGATTAGATGACCTGGTGGGAAAACACCCCAATTTGCTATATACATGGAGTACACTGAGAATTAGCATGGCACTGTGTCTTTGTCCCCTTCTAGCATCAGGAGAACCTCCAAAGGTTTATGAATCCACCATGGCCTTCAAGCAAAAGCTCAATTAGTAGATGTTCATGCTTTTAGAGCTTCATAGTGCACCTGACCAGATCAAGTGCTGTTGCTTCCTGGATTGAAGCTGGGAGCTATGGATCTAAACGCATGAGCCTTTATTGCCTGGAGTAAAGGCATCTGTTCATTTGAAGTCAGTAATAAACTCATAAACCTCTATGTGGTTTAGTCATTAGAGGCTGGACAGAGCTGATTAGTGCACCATGCCAACAACCAAAAACACACATTTAACATTCCAGAACATGACTTGCAAGGTAGATTAAAACATGTATTGATGAGTCATGAACATTAATTCAAAGCTATACTGCACCACAAAATTATAAACAGGGCTTTTTCAGTTTACCATGAAATAAGTCCAAAACGTTTATCTGAAGCCAACCTTTATGTTTTCCTCTGCCCTTTCTGCCTCCTCCTGCCCTCCTACACATGCAGAACAAGTGGTAGTTTGTATTTGCAGCTGTCTGGGCTAAGGGCAGAGGGACTGTTTCCCTACAGCATCTTGGCACAAGCAAGCAGAGAAATATACATAGGCTGCCTTCAGTTCAATTCAAAGTGGATATACTGAACATACGCTAACAAGTGGGCAGAGAATGGGGAAGATACTGAGATAAAAGGCGCTCGTTGATGTGTCCTGCATTTTGAAACTGGGTTTGATATTTAGAAACCTATACTCCAGACCAAAGGATAAGCAGATGGATTTAGAGTTTTGATGTTTTCTCCCACCATATGCTGAGGGTTGTATCCTGAATCATTTCTTTTACTGGCATCCTGGAAGTGAAGGAACGGAATTAGAGCAAGCTGGTAACAGCTGCCTGCTTTTGCATTAGTAAACACAAAGGCTGTGTTTCAAAAAGAGCTAATGACATGTCCAGGCTGTGTGGCAGTGGGGAATACTAATCATGGGCTGTATGAAATGAGGCCTGTTGATGAAAACCCTTCAAATTAGCACTGGAGCTAAAAGCTCTAAAAGTTGCTGTGGTAACTTTTTTCCCAATTGCATATATTTATAAATCATATATGGTAGAAAAGATCAGCATTCAGAATGTATGAGCAGTTGAACTTGAATTTCTAGACTAACAGAGTTGAAGTTCATATATCAGCAGCAAGATAGAGACAATGGATGGAAAACTAAGGTCACTTATTTAAGTCAAAGCATCTGACGAAGTGGGATTTTCTTCCACGAAGGCTCATGCAATAAATAAATTTGTTAGTCTTTAAAAATGCCACAGGTCTCCTTGTTTGTTTTGCTGACCTAGACTAACGCGGCTACCCCTTTGGAACTTATTTGAGTTACAACTTCAACACAATAAAGCCCTCTAAACAAGTAATATGCAGGTAATTATCCACCCCCTTTTTGGTGTAGATTTGATAGCTTTCACTTGATCGCAAGAAGTGACACAATCAATAAAATTAGATTTCTAATATGTAATTTATTTATACTGAATGAATATAGTCAATATACCTACTCAGCCTGATTCAAAAGCCATTCAAGTCAGCGGAAATAACATCCACCATTGACTTCTGTGGGCTTTGGATCAGGCCTTTGGTACCTCCAGTAGAAGTGACTGTATTAAGACAGGTTGCAGCCAAGAAATCGATATAAGCCTACATGCTTTTATAGAACACTCAAAAAGATCAGATCTTATGTATTATAGCTATTATACCATATGTTACCTGGCCCCATGATAATGATGGGAGAACACGGGCATGGAAGGGTCCAAAGAATAGTTAGCAAACCATGTTAGTAAATAGTACTGTGAATTTGGGGCTGATCCAAACCCTACTGAATGCATCCCATTGGCTTCAATGTAACAGGATCTTTTTAGGCTCCTATTGTACTTTCCACTACCAGAAGGCCAAGTGTTACAAAGTAATATAACTAAAAGATACAAAAGAAAGATTGTGACCATGTTGAATGTAAGGTACCAGCATCATGGAACGCATGAATGTTCTGGACGATGCTCTTAAAGCATCAACAATGCAGAGAAATGTGGAAAACACCAGATTCTCATTAGACCATGCTCTAAAGTAATTGTCCAGTTTTTAACTGTGATGATGAAGCATGGTTTCATTGGTAAATTTGAGATCATTGATGATCATAGAGTTGGCGAACTAAATAAGTACAGTGTGATCAATCCCAGATTTGATGTTTAGTCGAAGGACCTGGAAAAGTGTCAGAACAACCTGCTGCTTTCACATCATTTTGGGTACATAGTGCTGACAACCTCCACTGGCACCCGGGTCATGAGGAAGCAAGGCGAAAACACACAATAGGCAAAATCCTGAGAGTCTTTATCTAAAACTTGTAAAACAGGCATACTAACAAATTGTTCAAATGAAAAAAAAAAAAAAAAAAAAACACCTCAACAAGCTGCGCTGACAGTGGGTAAATTGCAACAGAATATATGTAATATACTCATTTAGTAGGTTAATATGGCTCAAGTTAGTTATCTTTTTATTTAAAAAAAAAATTAAGTTTGGCAGATATTACACAGACTAGTGGTGCTCAACCTTGTAGGTAACTAAACCAGTTGCCTAGATGAAGGCCTCAGTATTAAAAGTCAGTGCCTGTCGCCTCCCATTCAGCTGTCTAGCTTCTATTCCATAGGGGAGCATGAGCAGTTTCAAGCCAGGTTTGTGTGTATCCAGACTCCTCTGCAGCTTAGAGCATGTGTTGTAAGAGGTAGGAAGAGATGAGCTATCAACTCACTTTCTCATTAAAGCCCTGATTTACCGGGTTAATTAAGCAAGTGCTAGATTTTGAGCACATGCTAAGTTAGACTCCTGCCTGAGTGCCTTTCTGAATCTGGGCCCAAGGTACACAGAAAGAAAGGATGCCAGAATACTAATTCTACTGAAAAAATAACTAGTACCA
The DNA here is from genome assembly GCA_007922175.1 of Pelusios castaneus. NCBI lineage: Eukaryota > Metazoa > Chordata > Testudines > Pelomedusidae > Pelusios > Pelusios castaneus. The sequence goes on from ML685787.1 coordinate 26,915,596, forward strand.
GCAGAGCCAGCACTAGGCATAAGCAGACTAGGCAATTGCTTAGGACTCTGAGCTGCTCAGAAGGGCCCCATATTAATTATTAGTACGTGTTGTGGGAGGGGAACCCCACAAATATTATTGCTTAGGGCCACCAATGAGCTAGCACTGGCACAGAGTACTAAATGCATACCAGGAATCACCAACAAATCACAGAAAAATTCTCCCCTCCTTGCACTTGTTACTTCTCACTGTAATCACAACACAATAGTGCTTTACACTGCAACTCTTTTCTGAGAAACTGAAAATGATTCACTAAGATTAATGTTAAAACGTACCTCTGTGGTATACATACAATGGAATCCTCAGGTGGAAGAACCAAAGAAGAACAGAGAGGTTAACAGATTTATTTGTTCATTCTCTCTCATTGTGCTTTTTTACTGGTTATGATGGGAACGCAAATCTACCTTCTCATATATACCAAGAGGTAATTTTCATGTATATTTGGTATCAGGCTCTGACAAAAGCTCATACCTGGACCCAAGCCTTATGTAATATACAAATATTATAAATACTTTTCAAACATGCCATCTAAAGGACACTACAGACAATATTTGGAGTTGTATCTGGTGGGTGGTTTTTTTTGTTTTTTTCTTTTACAGGTGTATTAATGCATCACACCTATTTTTGATTTATAGTAACAATCCCCCTGTAGCTCTTTGGCTAATTAGCACCTTCTGCTCTATTTATTAATTTCTTTTGTAGTCTTGATAGGAATTAGATTTTTGAGAAATTGGGAACAGAAGATGGGAACAGAACCCAAGACTCCTGACTTCCAACCCCTTCTCTAACCACTAAAAGTTGCAGATAATTTACCCTTTACATCACAATGCTAGTCAACTTGTACAGTCATAAATTGCTACAAAAATTAAAATGAGAGTTCATAATGGCAAAATGCATTGACATTAAGTTGAATATAAATTATCATTTAATGAGAGAAGTTGATAGATTAAGTGGATCCTTCCAAAGGAGAGCAAATGCTATGAAAAAAAATGTTTTAATCCATCTCTGGATTCTTTGCGACTCAAGCAACAATCCAAAAAGATTATTTCAAGTGACAGTTACTGAAAAACTGAAGGAACTCTCCACAAATTGAGCAACAGAAATAAATTCAGTAAACAAGGAGAATCCTTCATTCTTATTGCTAACATTGGACACATCTCACAGCATAGGTAATGTAATCTGACAGAAAGGTAAAAGGTCTCAGAACGAAGTGCTGACGGTGTAAATGGAAACACACACACACACTGACAATTCAAAAGGACTCATCACAGAACCAGCTGGTTCAGTTACAAGGGTATAAGAGAAAGCCCCTGGAAAGAAATTAAGGCATCTGGTATATAACAGAATACTGTATAAGACTGGATCAAATCTACCTAATACTTTATTTCACCTAAATGAGAGCAAACCACTTGAGTATCTATGGCACTGATCCTGCAAAGATTTACACATATACTTAATTTTATATGGTGTGAGTAATCCCACTGAAGTCAGCAGATCTAGTCTCAGTGTGTAATGTCAAGTGTGTTTAAGTCACTGCTGTACCAGGGCCTAAAGATATACTTTCCATTACAGATGCAAGCTTAGATTTCATTTTGTTACCAAAACATATAATCAGCAGTACTTTGGTCCTTCTCTTCTGAATCAATGCAGCAGTTGCTTTGACCCTGTGCTGTAGTAAGATGTAGAAACACAGAAAATTGGAAGGTATTAAAATCCAGAGGCAGGAGACAATTATGTTTCCCATGGGTCAGAAAATCTGAACATCTCTTACAGAGATAAATGCAGACAAACTGTTAATTCTCTGTAGAAGAAAAGACAAGACATTGATGCTAGACCTGGAAGTGCTGTTACACCACTGGCTTGAAGTGGTTTCCATCATATACAGGGTTTACTGTTTGGTTCAGTGTCTCTCAGCACCCCCACTATATAAATTATTCCAGCACCCCAATAGCAGGTGGAGGGCAGAGATGTCTGAACAGACTTTCAAGCGGTGGAGTAAGTGGGGATGGAGGGTCGTATGGCTTGATCTGGTCTTCCACACACTTGGATTTTTCAAGTAAACATCCAACCTCTGATTTACATTCATTGCTTTTACATCAGTTACTAGATGTACATCTATCTTTCCTGGTCAAAGATAGTTTACAGCAATGGTTCCCAACCCGTGGCCCACAGGAGCTTCCAAAGTGGCCCGCGACTCCCCTCTGATTGGCTGCTGAAGGGAGCTGCTGCCTAAGGACCCAGGTGGAGCACGTTACTATGGAGCTACAAGACCAGTGCAGGCTCCTTGCTACAGCCAAGGGGACAAGAGATTAGCACACCACTCCCCCTGTCTGTAGCAGAGAGCACAGCAAAGCACTCCTCCTTGGTCCCTAGGTGCTGGGGTTCCAGGTGGAGCCAGAGGGAAAGGAGCACAGATCTCCGGCTGCAGAAGGGAGCCACTGCCTAGAGCCCCAGGTGGAATACAAGGGGCTACAGGACACATGCAGTTTCTCTGCTGCAGCCAGGGGGACAGGAGATGAATGAGGAGGCAGCCTCCTTGCTGAACTACTTCCATCCAGCTGCAAGGGGTAGGTCAGGGTGGAGGGGGAGGTGTTGGCACTGCTTGCAGACGCTGGTGGCCCTTCAGGGTTGTAAAAAATGACATCTGTGGCCCTCAAGCCAAAAAGGTTGGAAACCACTGGTTTACCGCATGCGTTACACGTCGGAAGGGTATTTTAATGCATTTTATGTTACAACTACAATTACTCCAGCAGTCAGTGTACAGGTTTTACTAACCAGTATTGTTTGTACTTAGGTTCTCCTAGTATACTGTGGTATTTGAACATGATAGTTGAGTGTATTTGGGGGGGAATATTGTAGGATCCTTTTAGAAAAGATATCGACTTATCAGCGGGATAAAAGAACAAAAGCCAACACCAATAACCACTCTTATGCCTTTTAGTCTTGCTTCCCTGATTCTGGCTATGCAAAAATCTTCATTTAAAGCCCAGTATTTTCAACCCCCAAAAGTATAGAAAAATCATGAGTCAGGCCTCCAAAAATCATGAAGTTGGCTTAAAAACTATGAGATTTGTTAAATAAATAAATAAATGGGGTTCTTTTTATTTTCCTTCTGGTTTCTGAGCCTTTGTGTTCAGTTCTCTCTCCCCAGCAATGTGGGTTAACATGTTACTTTTCAAAAAAAAAATAAAATAAAATAACTAAGATTTTCCAATAACATGACTTCAAGAGCTGGCACATTAAGACATGCACAAATATCACAAGAGTCATGATCAAATCATGAGTTGGGAGCACTGAAAATCATATGACTCCAATCTCTTGATAGTGTGCTGCACTGTCTTTTCAAGCTCCTTTCTGATGCAGAGAAAAAAATAGGTCAGGGTCAGAGAGTTACTGCAGGAAAATCTTAAGGAACCACAAAACTTGGAGAAAAGATTTTATTTTAAACATTGTGTTTAGGGAAAAATGGTCTTTGTGATAACATAGGATAATTCATCACATGCATGCTTCTATTTTACATATATGCTGTACTACTAATTTGGAGCTGCATGAATGCCACCGCACTCTCCTCCCGCCCCCACCCTACTCCCTCACCCCTGACCTGCAGAGGCTTTTTTATAAAATGGCTGGTGTGCACTTAAAGATTCTGAGAAGCTAATATTTCCAAAAGAGTGAAAGTGACAGTCTACTAACTCCCATTTTCAAAAGTGAAAGTCTTTGAAAATCAGTGGGAATTAATCTCCTAAGTGCCTAAGTCACTTTTGAAAATGGGAACTAGGAATCTTAAATGTGTTCTGAACATTTTACCCTATATATTTCTAGGAAGACAAAGTGTCACTCTTGTCAATCTCCTAATATACACACTGCTGGGAAAGAATGATATGCGAGCCTTTTGGAACATTTCCATAATTGGATTGTCCCTAAAACTTTTTTTTAAGAGAATAGATTAACATATATAGCAGATTTACTCTTCCTATGAAATCTGAATGTCACCATCAATCTTTGTTAGCAGGTGCAGTATCAACAACAAAAGGGTAAAGGAATTCAGCTCTGCCGTTTTGTGCAGTTGCTAACCAATACACCCGAAATTGAGTAAAATCCAATAAGAGACACAGGGTGTTATTGACAGAAGTTCCATTGCTGACAGCGACACAAATTATTGCACAGAAAGGGCCCTAGATATTGTTGATCTTGACATTACACATAACACTACTTGGCAGGGAAGCAGAACATGAAAATTCATGTTGAACAATCAATGCCTGTGGGCTGCATTAAGTACATAGCACCCTCTCACATCATGCAGTGTCTCTGCTACGTTGATCAGCATATAAAAGGCAAACAAAAATAAATGGTCAGCAGCTAAGTGACCGAGGCACCGCAGTAGGTTTGATCAAGGTAACTAATGATGCACATGTTCCATGAATTTAGATTTCCCAAGCAGTCCTGAGCTTTCTCCCTAATCCTGCAATCACTGTAAAAATGATTGCCTCTCTCTCCTCCAGCGACTCCATGGAAAATCATTGGCCTTTGAGAGAAGTATAAAAATAGAAACTATCACCTGACAGCAAGTTTTCAGTTCTTCAAAATGTTGCTTTAATATCAAAGACAAGAGGGCAAGTTCTACTAAAAGATCCTTCACTGTTCATTGTACATTTCATCTTTGGAGATCAGGCATCATATTTTAAATGAGAACACGTGATACTGCCTTACGAGGTTGCTTAGCTTTAAACTCTTAACGCTGTACATTGTGTGAGCACAGCTGGAGAGATTTAAGGTATTTGATACACCAGAAACAATGCTTACTGAAGAGAGAAAAATCTATACTCACCCGGCATTAAGGGCCTGATCCTCATTTGTATGAAGACCTCTTTCCACTTCTCTGGTAATGAAAGAGGCCTTGAAGTGGGTGAAAATATAATCCAAAAAGGAATATCTACAAGAAGCTTGGGAAAGGAGGCGCTTTCTCTTGCTTAGATTCTTCTCTCCAAAACTCAAATTTCCCTAAGACGACTGCTATGCAATGTAATTTTTTTCTTTTTGGGGTGGGAGGGGGAGGATGACATAAGAACCACATCTCAGATCAGAATAGTGCAAGAAGGAACTGACACATTCACAGCTACACAACCACCATCACTAGTGCCAACCACAAAAATCAACAAAAAGTTGATTACATCTCTGCGACCATATTTTCAGGATAAAAAGGCAGGACACTTTTGCAGCACCATTATTAGGGTAGCAAAATACTCATGCCAGAGATGAAAGTTCACGCTTAAAAAGAAAAGTTCTCTGGTGTCAACACTATGAACTTCTGACACAACAGCAGTAGAGACATTTTTTCAGAAAAAAACTTTTAAAAAAAAAATATCTTCACATTTGAATTTATGTTAAACCAGTGGCATAGCGATGGGGGGGCAGTGGAGACCAAGTTCCCAGACCCTGGGCTGCAGGGGGGCGCTGGGCCACGGGCGCTGCAAGGCGTGGGATGGCATGGAGCACCCTGGGAAGCACAAATGTGGGCTTGGCCCCCAGGCACTGGCAAACAGCGGACACCCTTGCTCTGGCACTGTATTAAATACAGCACACATCATTAACACTCACTTTGAGCAAAAAAAACAGCCTTAAGACACTACACTCCAACTTTTCACTGAATGCTCATTCCACAGGACTGTTTATTCCTGGTAAATGTAGAACAAACATAGGGCAGCCAGAGCAATGGTCTTGAACAAATAATTCTTTAGTTAACCAAAAAAGCTTTGATTGATCAAATGAAAAAGCAGGCTATTACAGTTATCCTAAATACAGATGCCCCAAATATGGGCATTGGTGCAGGACAAAAGAATAAATACCAGGACATCAGAATAAAAAGTGGGGCTTTCCTGGCAAAACACAGAACATAGCCAGAAAAAAGTATGGAATTTGACTAATAAGCAAACAGGACTCCATCAGCTAACTTAATCCCAAAAGAAAAGGGTAGGCCTCCCATAAGACAGCTATTCGGATAATGGAGGTCAAAATAGACCACAGGGGTAAAGATTTACATTATGTTGGGTGTTGTGCACACATAGAAAGGAGATAATTCTTGCCCTAAAGGGCAAATTACACAGGAATAAGAAAACAACATTGGAAGGAAAATGTACAGCCAGGTTACCTATTGGATTGAAATATATTTAAAAACCAGCTAAAGAAAAATATAAATGAATATTTTATAACCTCTGGGGAAAGAAGATTTCTCTATTTTACAGAAATTCAAATTGTTCCTTTAAAGAGGAAATAAAGGTGTGAAACCAGACAACTAGAAATGAGACTGCAGGATCTGACTCCCAATTGACATTCTCTTCTCCACGTTCAACAGATATTCAGCACTTCATTGAAAGGAGCTTGTAACAGAGGGTTGCCACCCATCTGGTTTTCAACTAGACAGTCCTGGTTTCAGCTTGTGTACCTTGGCGCCATTTGACCAGCCCTGATGTTCATTTTTTTAAAAAAATCTGTGGCAATCCTAAGCAGAAAGGTTGAGGCAGTGTAGCAGCTGCCACCTCTGGGGCAGGCTGCTTGTGCAGCTTGCAGTGACATGTGGCCTGCAGGAGTGGAAATTTGAGGGGAAGAGTTAGAGAAGTAGGTGGAGCCTGAAGAAAAAGGCAGGGAAGGAGTGGGGCCTCAAGGAAAGAGGCAGGGAAGGGGTGGGATGTGGGAGAAGAGGTAGGCCAGGGGCAGAACCTCAAGATCCAGTTACCAGCCATTAGAAAGGTGGCAACCCTACAGGTAACACCACATTCATGCCCCCACTCTCTAAAAAGAGAAACACCAAAATGGTGATGCTCAAAATCCTTATACTTAAATAAAAAAGCTGTCATTTCCAAAATTAAGCTGGAGAAGACTCCATGCGTGTGTCTCCAAAGAGTAACCACGCTAGCTTTCTCACAAAAAACTCCACTGTCGAGTAGGTTGACTTCCAAATATACAGAAGAACTACACAGTACTAAAACCCAGGAACAGTGTATAGCACAGAAATGTAGTGCTCAGATAAATATGTTCCCTATATTGATATTTATGTGTGAATTTTAATTTTAAACTAGCCAACAAGTATGTGCTGTATCTGTGCCTATAATTAACAAATAGTCTACATTCACAAATTCCACTACAATAGCAATCCCAAGACTCAGACTCTAGAGTATCCACATTCCATAGGAACTTCAAAAATGCACTCGATCTTTGTCCCTAACAGTTCACAGATCTTGTGCATGTTTCCAACTGGAATGATGCCAAACTTACTGGTGGCTATAAACCAAAGAAAGAAAATGCAATGCAACGTAAATTACTACTACAAAAAATGGAAAGCAGCATTTTTCTTCTGAATAGTAAAGTTTCAAAGCTGTATTAAGTCAATGTTTATTTGTAAACTTTTGAAAGAACAGCCATAAGATTTTGTTTAGAATTATGAGCATTCAGGAATTACGGACAACCTCCATTCCTGACATGTTCATTACTTTGAGGTTCTACGGTATTATCAGTAACTAGACCACTGAGTAATTGAATGCTCAAAATGCTGACAATATTTCTCTTTCAGTTCTAGACATAACGTGTGCCATCAAACCCAGCTCCAGATTCTAGAGGAAAGTACTAAAAACTCCTAAGTCATTCTGAAAATGTCCAGCCTTCATATATTGTCCTGTTATTTTATTGGCCATAAATTTTGTTTGCCACTTACAAACAATATAACAATTCAGTATTGAACTGATGATTGATGTATATCTGTCACACAGCCATGATGCAAATTTTATATATCTTTTGCCTGGTGCAAAGATCGGGATACATGAACATCCTGATGCTCATGTGCCGAAGCACTGATTCTCTAATAATGTTGAATCCATACCCAGGGTTGTTCATCTTCTTAGCTGTCCTAACTTCAGAGAAAAGACATCAACAGATGACTGAACAGGAGTATGAAGTTAGACTAATACATCAAAGTTGTCCACTGCTTGGATGATGCACTACACTAAAATTATTCCTATACATCAGCAAAGAATTGTTGTTCTAATGATGCATTTGTGTAATACATTATTAAAGTGAGACATATCAATGATAGAGCTCTCTGAAGCTAGCTTAATTCAAGGAAGAAAGAATCCAGGTGCAGGTTCAGTAATTACAGTATAAAACTGAACACACACACCTGTCATAGCTGAAAGACTCCTTCTTGGCACCAAGTCAAATGGATGAGGGTAAAGTAGGTTTTCTGACAATATTTCCAGTGCCTCAGGTTTTGAGTTCTACCCTACCCATGGGCGTTTCTAAATAGGTTGCATGCTGAAAATGGCTCCCCAGAAGTTGAGGGACTTGGAACTTTTTTGAAATTGGCTACTCCAGTTTTTCTTTTGTGGTTACTGCCTCATTACATATTTCTCATTACAGCAAGTGATTTGACCTCACTTTCTTCTATGTGCTGCTCCCCAGTGTTTGAATCCCAACATCTATTTTGATTGGCTGTTACAGCCTGACCTGATCCTGCGTCATACACTCCCCAGCATTTCATTTCCTCCCATTCTGTAATTTCCCATCTTCAAAGCATCTGATAAAGTGGGATTTTCTCCCCTGAAAGCTCATGCGATTAATAAATTTATTAGTCTTTAAAAGTGCCACAAGACTCCTTGTTTGTTTTGCTGACCTAGACTAAGACGGCTACCCCTTTGGAACTTGCCTCAAATATGAACTTCAGCCTGCATTTTCCCTTTCTCTTCCTCCCCCATCCTCACATCTGTGCATTTTATGTTATTTCCTTCTGCCGTTACACCTGAAAATGCTACTTTCCCCAAATTTAGTATCTTCTTCTTGTTGGTCTTCTGTAGACATACCAGTACTACCACTTGGGATAGGCTCATAAAGATAAGACTCAGGCCAACTTCATTTAAATTGCATCAAATCTGATTAACATAAGAAACATAACAAAATGGGCACCAGAAATCTCAACATACACAAAATCTGTTAATTCAGGTTGAGGATATTGCGGTCTGACACTATCCTGCTACCCTGGATGTCCTAGCAGAAGTAAAATGTAAGCTACTGTTTTACATCTTTCATAGAGCTGACTCAGGCAGATTCCTGTTGAATGCTTAATCTGCAACTCTTTAAATTAGCCATTGCAGTACCTAATAGAAGCTGCTGAAAGGAAGCAGGTAGCTTGATCTGTTAAACAGGTTCCAAATTAAGAAAGAAAGAACTCACCACCATTTCCTCAACTATGGGTTGATGATATAGCTGGAAGAGAGACTTTTTTGCTTTCTGGGGAGGACTCCAGACTCCCCTCCAGACTTTAGATAAGGTGAAACTAGAATGCATCATTCTAGTATTTGTTGAGAGCTGCATAGATAAATCTGTACTTGGAGAGTCAGTTACCAAGCACAAAAACAACTTTGATTGGTACTGCACAACCTATAAACAATGTTGCACATTCTTGAATATCATCTACTAGCACATTTCCTATTAACATGCATCCACCATCTCTTTTGTGGAGCACAACAATCCACAAGTTCTCCAGTCTGGGCACCTTTACTTGGGAATACTTAGGAAAGTTCAACCGAATTAATTAAAGATGTGAATTTAGTGTCCACTAGTTAAAGCACATTAAATCCCTGTGTGGATGCTCTCATTTAGAAGTTAAGTGGTCTTAGATTGATTTTGCTTAATTATTCACACCAACCTTTTTGAGTGTCCCTTTTCCCACACAATCTTGGAGGGCTAAAGAAACTGATCATCTCTTTCATGGTCTGGGGAAGGAACGAAGAGAGAAAACACTGCGGTGACTTGAGGACATGTATGAGGATTGTTAAGAGCCATTCATATTCTTCTGATAACACCCACATGTACACTGCTCAGTGGGCAGAGCAGGGAAGGCTGTGAGATAACACAGGAATAGCTGGAAGGTTTGGATTGGTAAAAAGAATAGAATACTCACTCTCCCTTTTCAGGAGCTCATATTCTACTCAAAAGAAAAGAGAATGAAAAGAAACACCATTTTTTGATATGAAAGTTCCCCAGGACCTTCCCCCTCTGCCTCTTCTTATTTCAAATAGATTCACCTAATAGGACAGGTCACCTACCAATTCACTTTAGGGAAATTGCTGCTTACACACATTTGCATCACACAGAATTTTTCCACACCCCAATACCATTAGACTTACATCCCTTTAATTCCTGGATGCATATCTCCTGGCAGAAGGTTCAGTAACTGCCTTTGGAAAGCTTACTGGTGTAGGTCTCCGAGGAGAATGGCAGCTTATTATGATAAGAAGAAAAATAAGGGTCATGTTTAATTAATTTAAAGAAAAAAAAAACAACTCTCATACTTCCATTCATTTGTGGTTTTTGATTCTTGAGTATTCACTCCAGGCTGAGAGCACTTTTGAACTCAGAAAGTTTCTGGTGATTTTTACCCCCCTCTCAGAATTTTGTTTAGTCAAAGATCATAATGACAAATGAAATATTTAAATTTGCTCTTATCTTCCAAGTGCTTGAGATGGATTATAATTTATCTCTGAAACATTTTAAAATTAAAATTTTAATTATAAATGCCGCTCAGTTGTAAATGTTTTAATCTTTCTATGTTACCCTTGTTCATCTGTCTAAATCTGCTGCTTTTTACAATTAATATTTTCTACTATAGTGACCAGACTATTTTGGGAATTTTGCACTCTCTTATTAGTGTTAGCGTCTTAGGCTATGTATACACGACAAACTTGTCCCACAACAGCTTATTGCTCGGCTGGAGCAGTGAAATTGACATATTTGACAGCTCCAATGTCCCAGAGTGGCCTTGATTGGCACTCTGGGACATTTCCAGAGGCTGTGTACATCGAAAAACCAGTACACATGAGCACTATGCTGTTCCGCAGTAAGTCCAACCACTCTCGATTTGAGTGGTTTAACTGTTGTGGGGCAAGAGTCTACAGAAGAGAAGACTGAGGGGAGATTTGATAGCAACCTTCAACTACTTGAAGGGTTGCTCCAAAGAGGAGGGAGCTAGGCTGTTCTCGAGGGTAACAGAGGACAGAACAAGGAGCAATGGTTTCAAATTACAGCTGGGGAGGTCAAGGTTGGATATTAGGAAGAACTTTCTCACTAGGAGGGTGGTGAAGCATTGGAATGGGCTATCTAGGGAGGTGGTAGAATCTTCATCTTTGGAGATTTTTAAGGCTCGGTTAGACAAAACTCTGGCTGGGATAATTTAGGGGGAGTGGTCCTGCTTTTTAGCAGGGGGTTGGACTAGATGACCTCGTGAGGTCCCTTCCAACCCTATTATTCTATGATTCTATGAACAGGGAAAATGTACGCTCAAAGCCTTACCGTGCGATAAAGTGATCGTGTGTACATGGCCTTAGTTTAGAACTGTTGTGCAGAGGCCAGTACTCTTAAGTCGTCCAAGGAAACCAAAATCCAATTCAATCTGTTATATAAAATTGTTTATGAAAGTCAGCAAAAAGATGGGGGCAAAGAAAGTACAAACCGTATTTTTTAGGTTAAAAATTGTGATAAGGAGACCGAGGTTCTGGGTAAAGTTACAAGTTAGCAAGACAATGAGCTGAAAGGTTCTACAAATGTGATGAAATGTTTATACTCAGAATTGCTTAAATGTGTTTTGATTGGTTAATTTTAATGCGATGAGGTTGCCACTGCTTCTTGAATATTCTTCATCTGATGAACTAACACCACATGTGGGAATTAAAAGAAGCAAGATTTACCATCATGGTTGCTACCCCCACTGTGTCCCTTCAGGATCCACCAGGCATTCATTGTCCTGATCCTGAAAGATGTTCTCACCAGAGAGAGATAATCTGATGATACTGTCACCTCTACCAGTTTCAGCTAAATTCTCACCAACACGTGGTATGTGAGACTCAGGTTCCTGCTGTCACCCCCCTCTCCGTACATCATAATCTCCTTCCTGCTTTATTTCTTCTCTTTTTCATTTTTCTCCTTTTGTCTTTTATCTAAAGAGTGTGCCTTAGCCAGCCAAGACAACTCCTTCTTTTGCAACCCTGCTGTGAGCATGTGACAAGAGAGGCAGCTAAAAACAATGCTTTCAATAGCCCACAAATTTGCCTGGTCTTAGAGTAACTCATCAGACTGTGCACTGGACCCAAGTTTCTGTGGCAATGAGAACACCAGAGTGAATCCCAGAGACAGAAAATACACTTTCTAGCTTTGCTATTTTTTCTCTCCTCTATATATTTGTTGTATATGGTCTTCAAGAAAACGGGATTAGACTCCCATAATAACGCCAACAGTTCCAGGCCACCTAAACTGACATCATCTCCTTTTCCCAAAAAAGGCAGCTAATATCACCTAAAAGACTGTCAAGAGGGGAATTTCTCATATAACAACTCTCTACTCCTAAAAGAAAAGGGGGATACTGATCAAAATGAAAGTCTAATTTAATATTTTACATTTCAAAATGCCTTGACTGTTTTGCCTTCTCTTTCTGTGTTTTTAATTACAGCTTTAAAAGATTTCTAAATGGTGGTTATACAGTAAGGATATACTAGCAATAAGTTGCCACAAACCCTAGACCACATTTAACCGTTTAATGGAACTCTGAAGGGTTTCATTAAATAATTTATCCTATCTTGGACCCAATACACCCATTTTTCAGCACAAGAGACTTCCTCACTTAGAGCTTCAGAGATTATCATACAACTAGATTGTGAAAATGCAGATATTTACCTACATATGTAGAATACTGCAGATGGCAAGACAGAGAGAGATGGGATTGGAAAATCCTACTATAAATACATTGTCTGTACACAGACAACCAGTCTGGGGGTAAAATGGCCTTACTACATGGACTCAACAATCAAGAAAAAGCAGTAAAGCCACTGTGTTTCATGATATTGTGTCCTGATATTCATGCCTGCAATTACTGAGGTTGAAAGATACCTCTATTTGCACAGAGAATATGCTCTAAAGACAGCTGGATGTGGAAGAAAGTTAACTTTGGATCAACAGAAACAATTTGTTATTATTTAGGACACTCTAAAACACAATAAACCCCAACAGCTTTCACCTTCAGTAAATGATCCCAAATGTTGGAGACTAGTTACCAACAAACCCCTGGGAACATGATTCTTCATCTTCATCTTTCAAAGTCTTTTCTTCTGCAAGAACTTGAACATTGCAACATTCAAATAGTGCAAAGTTCTAAGAAGGAAGATATAGCATATAGGGCTGGTCAAAAATTTTCCATCAAAACCATTCTTCAATGGAAAATTGCATTTTTTTTTAATAAGCTGTTTGCTTCTCTGCAATAGGGCTACCCTTTTGGAACCTAACTTTTTTTAGTTAATATTCAATTTCCAAAGACAATTTTGATTTTTTCATCAGAAAGTGAGTGCCAGAATACTGAAATATTTTGGCCAAATATATTTAAGTTGTCATTCCCAGTTTCTGATTATTCATATTTTTATTCCCCTGAAAAAATCCCAAATTGTCAGTAGGAAAATAGATCACTTTTTTAAAGAAAAAAACCAACTCTGATAGTATTATCATATTCAAGAAAAAAATAATCTCACTTTACACAAGCCTAAAGGCAAGAAATCTACATATGAATGATCCATACACACGCTATCATGCTGCAAAATGCAAAGCTGACAGAGCAGAGACATGAGTCAAAAGCAATTCAACTCTCAGCCTGCATCTCTGAAGTAGTCTTGCCAGAGAGGTATTTCAGACTGACAGGACTAAACCAAATCTTCAGGGAATCTCATAATTACTTAGTACAGAGAGCAGAGCAATCAGAGTTACAAAACTAAATGCTCTATAGCAGTTTTGCATTTGTGAGTTATTTATTAATGCTAAAGCACCATAAATTAAAGAGGTGGAGACCGTGGGCCCAACCTGGTCAAGACACTCTTAACACAGAAACTGGACAATGAGGAAGGCATTGCCCCAAAGCCACCTTTCCATTCCTACAATGCCTTTAGGCCCTGGCGTAATTTAGAGCAGAACATTCCTAGGAAATTCTCAGCTGCCTTGGTCTAGGGCGATGAGAGCTGCCTAAACAAGATGAGGCCAGGGTATTTCTCTATTAACTTGCACCAAGTAATCCTCAGCTCTGACTATGTGGTTAACACAATGAATTACTTAACAATGTACCCCTGGCTGCTCTAACAGTGCTAATAACTATTCATTCGAGATCAAATCCAGGATCTAGGACTCAGCCAAAGAATCTTGTAAATTTACTACAAGTAAGAGAAATTTAAATCACAAAAGAATGGTGACTAGTAAAACTTTTTCTTACCGAAAGACTTTTGGTTGAGGAATTATCTAACTGTGTCTGTTCGGATCTTGCATTTTCTTCATAGAAACTGAACTGAGTCATTCAAGTGAACCTATGAAATTGCTATTATCCAACCCGCAGCTCAGCCACTGAAGTGGTTCAGATGGGACTGAAAACACATACTTTTCAAGAGAAGGAGGAAACTTTTATTTAAGAATGACTCAGTTGGTTATGTGACCTTAAACGACCTGGTGCCCAATTAAAACTCTCGTACTTGCATCATCACCATCAGGATCAGTCACTGAATGCACCTTTTGTTATTAAATAAGAGTGATACAATTTGATCAAAGAAGTTGAAACAGAGAAAACAACTGCCCAACAGTGCAGGATGATTTAAACTGTCATAAACAGGACATTTGGCTTTATTTACCTAGACATTTCCACCATCCAGCACCTTTGCATCCAAGTACCTTACAAAATTCAATACCAAACGTCCCAGAGAATCTTATGTTTCTTTCCTTCATTCCCTCCCCTATTGATCAGAATCAATTTGTTTTGCTTGGTGATGATGTTGTTGATGGCTTGGGGTGGAGACTGGTTTGCTGTGGAAAGGCTAGGTCAGTGAAGCGATGTATGCATTTTTTTACTGATGAGTTTACTGTCCATTTTAATCTCTGCCAGAAAGTTCCCTCTCCCATACTCATTTTCATTTTTCCAGTGAAAGGTAGCTGTCGCGGGAAGTCAAGGTTGTAGAGGGAGTGATTCCTTGAGTTAGCTTAGTCCAATCCCATTAAGTACTCTGAACATCAGAGCTGAAACTTTGCACTTGGATACGTGGTCAATGGGGAGATGCTAGTGAATGAAGCTGAGAAGTAATGTGCTGTCAGTAGCTTGTCTTGTTGAGTAGATGGTTCACTGCATTCTTATCAAATTGGAGCTTTCTAATGGTTGATGGTTTCGTTCTTCAATTGCAACAAACAAACCTAAACGTCACAAATGCATGAAGCAGCATGGCTAAATCCAATCGGATAGGGCACAGTGTTTTGGTCAACCCAAGACATAAGCAGGGCTGGACTAAGGGGCCCCAAGGTGTCCACCACTGTGCCTCCCCCCAGCATGGGGCCCCAGTCCCCCACCACCATGGCCTTAACTAGACTTCAACTTGCCTGACACTGAGATCCTTCCCATCTCTTCTACACATTGGCAAAAGACTCAACTTCTTCTTGTGGCAATATGCTGAGCTCATATTGCCAACTTTTGACAGATGCTTTGCTGCTCTGGAATTAAATTCAATGAATAAGGAGTGAGCATTCTGAGGACACAAAGTGGCACTGTTGTTCTCCATCTTCGACAAAAATAGATGCTGTTCCACATGTGATGTGATTCACTAAGGCAGCCAGAAAAAGAAGCAGGATGTTTTAGGCTGCCAAGTCACTGCTATCCAATCACGTTAACTGCTGGAATTATTAATTTATTTTCCCATAATGTACATACTGCCCCATAAAAGGAATGATTACTACAGATTCTGTAATCACAATACTGTGAGGTCCAATGGCTCCCACTCATCGAGGAGGGTAAAAGCTGGGATGTTTCTGCAAGATTCTCCTCTGGAGATTTATCCCCAGTTGTTCTGTCTGGACAGGAATTTCTTATTTGATGCAGTGAACAGAAAATTCATTTTCTGTGAGATTTTGCTCTAGAAACCAGATTATAAAAATCCAGTCAGAAAACAGAAATACTACTAGTCTCGGCTAAGCAACACTGATCAAATATCAAGACTCAAGTAGCAACTGAAACCCTCAATACGTTTCACTGAACAGCAGATAGACCTGAGAAAACAGCAAAGTGCTTCATGGACATTCCACAATGTAAAAATGCATTAAATAAGTTGTTTCCTGCAAACTCTTTGTTCGGTTAAAAGCATATTAAAGATGCTTCTTCAGAATAGGTTAAAATTCTAGGCTTCTCCTTAAAGTCTCAGTTTCTTTGCCAACGCTCTCGTCTCCTCATTTGTTCTGCCTCACTTCCCACCCCTCAACTGATTCCCAGTCCTTGTCTCATTACCCCATTCTTCCTCTTGATTCCTTATCCCAGTCTCTTTGCCCAGTCAGTCTTAGTTTTCATCCTACACTCCAACTCCTTGTCCAATCTTTCCCCCATCCTCTTTTCCTTCTGTCTGGTTCTTAATCCTACCACCCGTATCCAGTGAGTCCCAGTCTCCTAGAGTCTCATCTAATTTCTGGGCTCTCCCACCTCGGCTCCCAGTATCTCCACTTCCCTCACCCAGTTCCCAGTCCCATTCTCATCTCCCTACCCAACCAGTCCCAGCATCAACTCTCAATCCCAGCTTCCAGTCCCAATTTCCTTGCCCACTCCATTCCAGCCTCCTCTCCTCACTCCAGCTTCCCATCCCAGTCTCTTTGCCCAGTCAGTCCCAGACACAGTTTCTTTCTTCCCTCTATCCAACCACAGGCTCACCAGGTTCCTGGTCCCAATCTATTCCTTTCCTTCTTCTCTTCTCTGGTCTTGCTTGCTTTCATATCAGATGGCTTTTCTTCTTCTTCCATCACCCAGCCTGAGCTCCAGTAGTGGATCATTGAGAGTCCAGAAGAGACAGGCTCCCTGCTCTCAGTTCCAGTGTCAGGTCCCACCCCAGGCAAGGAGGTGGTCTGGCTTCACTGCAGTAGCCTTGGGCCAGAGCATGCTCAGTTTCACTGTGGAGATAATTCATGTGCAGTCTCGTTCAGCACTAGGACCTGTGAATGTAAGTATTCACAGGTATAGAACCTGGGGTTGAGGGTCCTGGGCAACGGAAACCTTGACCTAACCACTGAGGAGCCAGGTAATGCAGCACCCAACAATTACTAAGGGTTTGTCAGCACAGGAAGTGCTGTCTGAAGAAGCGAGAGCAACAGAATCCTGTGGCCACTTGATTGGTCCTTACCAATTACTTAAACCAGGAAGTTACCCCAGGGAGGCATCTGAGCAGAAATACAGGCTCTGGCTTGCTACTGCTATGGATCTTGTCTTATGTCCCATCTTGCTCCTAATTCTTGCCTTCAACTCTCCACCCACCTTGGCTTTGGTATCCGTCTCCTGTCCTCAATTCCAGCCCTAGCCATCTGTACCCCATTACACTGAAAGCTTCAAGAAGTCTCAGTAAGGACAGAATCTTCAGATTTTAGCTGCTAAAGTTCAAATCTCCACTGAGCATGTGCAAATTGTAAATTTTTCCAAAGCTTATAACCTGGGCAAATTTGTGTAGATTTTCACTGGGATCGGAAAAGGCACACTGCTGACTCAAAGGCCTTTCCCTGTGAAAACTGTGCTCCATAGCATGAATGTGCCAGTGTTGTTTAAAGAAAAGTTGCCAGAATCTTTTTACATGGGCAAAACAATGTATAATTCTTGGTTTTGGAAACAATTAAACCACGTTGGCTGAAATTTTTCAGAAATATTTAGCTTGAGGCAGAGACCTGGCATTTAAAATTTCAGCCCAAATGGTTAAAGTTTGGCAAAGTTATAAACAACTAAGATCAAGGTTTTACAATGAGACACGTCAGTCAACCTTAATAATAAGTAGCCCTACTTGCCCTGCCTATGATATCCCCATAGAAAGTCAACTGATATGAAAAGGCGATATCCACTTTCTTAAGCTCATTGAAATTTAAAACACATTTGCATCATGATGCATACAGCAAGAAAAGCAATGCATGCAAGAATGATTTTTAGGACCACAATAACTTCAAATTTGACTTTCACTCCATAAATTATTAATTGTAAAGAATGCCTGTTTAACTGAGGTATTTCCTTCTCCTATTCTCAACTCAACCGAAGAAAACAACCAAACATACCTGAAAATTCTTTAGCACTTTCAGTTTTTTAAAACATTTTAAAGAAACATTCATCATCTTTCAAAATAAAACTTGGCCTATTTTACTGCCTGAAATAATTGTCTGTGACTCATCAATTTGTACAGGACTCTCTGAAATACACTCCATTGAAGAAATTAAGTGCCTAATTTAATCCACATGTCTTCCTGTGGGTTTTTAATTATTCATTTCTCCATGAAAACAGAAGGTTGAAGGTCTAGAGTTATTTATAGGTGTAGAATCAGAGAATGAGACAAAAGTCACTTGCATTTTTTTCAGGGAAAACTCAATTCTGTCTAGGTGAAATGCAAAGTATATTCAGGCTCAAAACCCAAAATCTCAAGCAATCACATTTCATAAGAATACAAAAATGATCCCCTAATGTCAGAATGAAACCTGGCAGCTCAATCAGTACCTTTCAGCCTAGTTAGCACACTTATCCAGAATGAAGCGGAGATACCATCAAATTGTTCTGACAGGGCATATACATGAATCTTAGCAAACAGGATGACGGTGACAGGAAGTAACTACACTTTTTACAATCATGGCAGAACACCACCAAGCTGTGATTTTAAAAAAAAAAAAATGAAAAAGAAAAAGAAATAATAATCAGTTTGACAGCTAGGAAAAGATGCGCAAAGGTGCCCAATCAGAAACAAAAAATCATGGGGGTTTGGGTGCAGATGACATTCACCAATATCCCTCCTGGGTTTTTTTGTCAGATTCCTTGCTTGGCGTATTGTTCATGCAACCCACTGGTGAGTGTTGTGACAGGTCCCCCTGTGCCCAACACTTCAAAGTGAACGTGTGTATCGTAGCAGTTCATTTTACGTGATGTGGAACAAAACATGCTATTGCACCGATGACCAGGGTTCATCCTTAAATGTGCAAACTGCACTTGCTTTAGAGAAATGAATTCAATTCCAGCCACCTCATTGCTGACACAAAGCATTATTGCTTTTTGATAAAATACAAAGTAGGGCAGCAAGGTTGTTCCTAAGATTATAGGATTGGGGTTATTAGGAACCATTATAAAAGTTTAATTTATGCTGTCTTCCCGACTAAAGGAAATGCCACAGGGACTCAAGCTATGTGTGTAGAAACCTTAATGATATATCAACAATAGGGTTACTTTATTCAATCCGAAATGAATGATAAAAGTAGGAAGATTAAACTGTAGTTGTACTGTGTAAAAACAATTATCTCACAAATGCAAAGCACCACTTTTACATTGGAAGATAATTTATTTGTCCGCTGTGTAAGATAACAAAAATGTATAGCCTAGCAACATGAGAACAAGCACAGTGCAGATAGAATTTCAAACAGAGTTGCACTTACTTATACCAGCTATGAATATAGTCTCATAAAGTTAGTCTTGTAAAATTCAGAATATAAATTGGAACATTGTATTAATTTTTAAGCTCTTTTGTGTAAATGTACTATGAAGACCCATATGCATCTACCTCCATCTGAAGAGATGACGACTGACCTATACATGGTACTAATAAACTAAGTAAGCCATGAAGAGCTATAGGTTATAATGTGTATAGCCATTATATGCTTTGATTAGCAAAGGGCATTACAAGTATAACTGATCCATTCCATTAAACATTTTGGTATTAATGATTGGAATCAGCACAGTCAATTATCACACGCTGATAACAAGCAGACACCACCACAGAAAGATTTCTTCAACTGTAAAACCATGTTTAAGGCACTCCTTTAAAAGACAAAGTCAGGGACCTTTGCTGGCCCCTATGCCAGCCCCACTGCTCCCCCCAACCCTCAGCAGGTGCCGGGACAGGGCCAGCAGGTGCCAAGGGCATGGCCAGTAGAGGACAGGAGCTGCAGCATGTGCACAGCTCTTGAGGTCTCAGGCCCAGCTGAAGGTGGGGCCACAGGGGGATAGCTGCGGCACTGCAGAGCTGGGAGCTCCGTGTGCTGCTGTGAGTAGGCATGCATGCCAGCTTTGGCATGTGCGCCGATGGTTCCTGACTCTGGGAATAAATCAATTGTAACATATAGCTTTAAGGTAAGCCCATTGGTGCTGTGAGTTCTTCACTCTTGTGCTATGAGTAGCCAGAAAGAGATGATCCTGCATGAAGTCTACAGGAAGGCCATTACTGTCTCTGCACTGGCTGGGAATGTATGGTGAGGTTTCCTGTACATCGTCTTCATCTGAATTATTCTCTAGTTACGTGTGCATGCACACCGCTTTGGCTACCTTCCAGACAACGAGTTCTAACTCTGAAAGGATGGAAGTCTCTACAGCATGTTCAAGCAAAGATCTTCCAGTGGTATCTACTGACTCTGTCATTTGTGAGCTCAAAGTGACTAAATATTGTTTTTCTGTCTATCTCCTGATCTAAGCAAGAAATTCATTTGCCTTTGCATCTTATTTATAACCAATCCCCCTACCATACCTCCTAACTAAACCCTCAGCCAAGGTCTTCCTACTTTGTATTAGAAGATAGCACAATTACAATGCAATTGCATTGCTCCTACACCTAATGTGCACCTTGGGACCATGAAAGTAGAGATACATACTGCAGTTTTGCTCTTATTATAACATTATAGCATCACTCACTTCAGGGAGACTTTGGTACAAAAATGATTAAGCAGAGAGTCAGTGTTTTTACATTTCATTACTTTAAGTCAATGAAGGCTGGTCCCGACCAACACCATATCCACTGGGACTCAAGACACCTTGGTCCAGTTTAGGGCCCAGCCACAGACTTTCTGAGTGACCCTGAGCAAGTCAAGATCTACAATGTACCTCACTTCTCCATCTGTAAAATGAGCATGATACTTTAATAGATACAAGAGTGATTGCAATATCTTGTCTGCTCTAGGATTTTACAGGCTAGTTGACATGCAGCAATTATCCTGCAGTAAAACCACACACACCATGGATATGGTAGGTGAACTTGGGTTTGTGAATGAGATTACCCAGAGACCGGATGTACAAGGAGAAGAAAAGAGACCTGTGAGGGAGCTGAGCAAAGGGGCGGGGAGGAGGGCAGTAAAACAAACTAACAGAACAAATATGTCTCCTTTTAGAAGATCTAAGGGCAGGAGCATTCCTAAAGTTCAGAAGGCCTTTATCTCAGCCTCCCTTCTCCCCATCTTGGAGTCAGCAAACAAAGTCTAGCTAAGGTCAGGATAGTTCCCTGGAACCTGAGGCAGAATAAGTCCATAGCAGCCTGCATGTCCCCCCTACCGCTCAGTTTCCTCTTCCAGTTTAATAGATAGCCCAAGGGTGGAGCTGGATTCCTGAGTAATCCCAGGTTTCCTTGGGCTGTAAACTCTAGAACGTTCCCTAAAGCAGTAATATACCCCACCAGAGGGACCAAGGACAGAGCCATGTGGAAACCACACAGAAAGTTGGAGGGAAAGAAAAACGATGCTCCTAAAACACACATGGAAAGAGTGAGACACAGAAATGTTGCTGAGCTCTACAAACCATTTATTCGTTTTTCTCTGCTGGTAGCCCTACCCAGATTTACACTTGGGTTCTTGCCAGTGGAACAGTATTTTCAAACCAGTATTGAAATACAGCAAAAAGTGTAGTCACAACATGCAATTTTCCATATTTATAGTTTTTCATATTCATCTGTAAAAGGGCAATGCTTTCTGCTGTTCTTTCAATCTGCCTTGTTGATATTCTTATATTTTTATCTGTCATCTGTTCTACCCTTCACTGCATTGTTTTAGCGAGAGATTTCCTCCATAATTCACAGGTAATAGGTTTCACAGCAATAAACAGATAACTATTCCCGTTCTCAAAAAACAGCATATTGCCTCCCTTGCAGTATTTCAGGCTCACAATGCAACCTTGCAACAAGGACTTCACTGTATAGTTTCTGCACAACATGAAATTATACTGACCTGCAATGTACACTAGAACCCTGAAAACTGTATTATGCAAATACTTGGCTATATTGTGAAAATTACTATAATACATTTTCTCTCTTAATTCCTCAAAATCTTTTAAAATTGCTTGGTTATTTGGCTTTTTAGAAAGCAATTTTCCTCTTTTTTGAAAAGAAATTATTAAATTAGACCAAGACTAACATTTCCCTACAATCAAGTTCTTTGGAACTTCTGGAAGCACAAATTTTCTTGATTGTACTGAGGAATTCAGTTACTTGATTAAAAAGATTAAGCTGCTGACAAATAGGAGCACCAAAGAACTTATATTGAAGCTTTCATGTGCCAGCTCACATTTTCATTTCAAGACAGCATGCAGTAAGGTTTGTGAATTAATTGATCAAAGTAACTGCACCACTGAGCTAACCTAATTTAAAAACAAAAAACAAAACACACACAGAGAAATAATGTACACCATATCCTCCCAACTTTCAAAACTATTTCAGTGGTTTAACATGAGGAGAGCATCAAAGAAAATGCTTAACATCAACCCAAGATATTCTATACCATGAAATAAAATCCATGATTACTGAAAAATAAATATACATGCAGTGGCTACAAAGTGAATTTTAGGCAATTCTCCCTTTTCTGAGGTAGACCCAGTGCAATTGTACCAGCAGCATCACAAATATTTCTACCACTGTGTCATCTAGATTGGCTTTAAAGACAGAATAAAAATGCATGTGTCCAGTCTTCACTAATCTAGACTACTGAGGTTAATCCATACCAGGCAGTATGGCACCAGTGCCAGACCAACATGGAAGAATTATCTAAAGTTCTCAGTATAGCCTGGGTCAAGTACGGTTCAGGGGTAATTCAATTAGCTTCAGTGGAATTACACCAGGGATGAATATGGTCCACTATATTTACCCTTAAATCAATTTCTAGCTTAGACTATGTCTACACACTACAGACATACAGTAACACAACTATGCCATTGTAAAATCTCCAGACTAGCCGCTCTATGCTGAGAGAAGAGAGCTCACCCATCAGCATAATTAAACCACCCCCAATGAGTGGTGATAGCTATGTCAGCAGGAGAGTACCTCCCATCGGCATAACGTTAACTACAGTGGTGCTTCTGTCAGTCAGGGACGTGTTTTTAGCTTAGTGTCATCTGTGAACTTGCTGAAGGTGCAATCCACCCCATCCTCCAGACCAGTGGTTCTCAACCACAGTGTCGGGACACATTAGTGTGTCATGGAGAGCCGGGGATATGGCTGGATTTAGCCTGGAGGGAGTGGGCTAATGTGTCCTGTAGAGTCGTGATATGCTGCCAAGTGTGTCGCAAACCACAAACGGTTGAGAACCACTGCTCCAGACCATTGATGACAGAGTCAATCCTAGACTCATGGAGCTCAGTCTATTTATCTTAGTAAAGAGAATGCTAAGGGGTGAATTGAGCACAGTCTATAATTGCCTACAAGGGCAACAAATATATGATAATGGGCTCTTTAATCTAGCAGATGAATGTACAACACAATCGAATGGCTGGAAATGGAAGGTAAGGCAGAAGCTAACACTAGATGATCACAGTGGCCGCTCTGGCCTTAGAATTTATTCATCCACCCCTTTTGAACTTTGTGGTTTGGGTTTTTTAAAAGGCACCTTTTAACCGTTCAGTAAGTCAGGGATAATCATCATCAACACATCAGTGAGCATTGATACTGCTTCAGCATAACAGTCGCCTGCTGCCAACCTGGAATTTACCTTCTCCCCATTAAACCTTCTAGCTGATTCCTGGAAAGATGTTTCAGCCCAAGGAAAGGAAATCAAGCATTGTTGCCAACCTCTCTGACTGTGTCCTTGGCAGTGTTTCAGATCAACCCTTGCTACCACCCACAGGCAGACAAACCATACACTTATAACTTATAGTTATGTTGGTTAAGACTGTGATTTTTTTTTTTTAAACATTTTTTTTTTTTACTAATCCAGCTATGCTGCTAGAAAACCTAGTGTATTGGAGTTCGACCAATATAAAAGTGCATGTGTTTTGTTCAGCATAAGGCAATTCTGGCATAAGGCCTTGTTTTCAAGTATGGAGAGTTTTGCTCGTATAACTATGTGGGCAAACCCTTTCTATTGTAAACAAGCTGCAGTGATGATTTTCATCCGCCGCCTGATAATTTTTTTTTAAACCTCCTGCATAATCACAGTCTATAATAAACGTGGCCACACAGGGAAGATTTAATCTTAGAACACTTTGCTGTGACCAATCTGGGAAGCTGAAAGCTATTTCCAAGCAACCCAGGTTCTTTAAAAAGCTTTGCCTGCCCCAAAAACCAGCTATCTCCCAAGTATCTTAGCCAAACCTCTTCCCAACCCAGAGTCCCAGAGCAGCTAATTTTGTCTTATACTGTGTTCTGTGCCTGTGGGTTTCCAGCATCAAACTGCAATCCAAACCAAAAAAAGCCTGTCATTTCCTAGCTTTTACTATTGTTCTTACTTGGTGTTTTTCCTTGTGTTTCCTTATAAAATGGTAACAACAGAACCTCTGGGCCAGAGATTTCCCATCTAAAACCAAAAAATGCTTTTTCTCAACAGGAACATTTAGAATCACCGAAAAAACTAGTCAAACAAGGTCCCCTTCCCCCCTTTTTTATTTTTTAAAAGGAAAGAGGTAAGTTTTTAAAATGAAACTTTAACCCTTAAAGTTTCTTTTTTTTTTTAATGTGCATGGAATAAATACATTTAAAATTGTACTGTGAGCAAAATCACATCTCTGGCAAGCAAACGCCAAACTCAGTTTATGCTATGTCAGTGAAATAAATGAATAAAACAACAGGGTAACTTAAAAACTCTAACATCCATAGGGCCAAATCTGTTATGAGATCAGTGCTCACTTTTAACATTGATAGTAATTAACCTCTGGAACAACTTACCTACGGAAGTCATGGATTTTCTATTACTTGAAGTCTTCAAATCAAGACTGGTTGTTTTTCTAAAAGAGATGCTCTGGAGCTCAAATAGTTGTTAGGAGCTTCTTGCAGAAATCACTGTATTAAGGCCTGGAATGCAGGAGGTCAGACTCGATCCTAATGGTCCTTTCTGGCCTTAACCTATGACTTTTGTTGCAGGATTGGGGCCTCAGATTGTAGCTTCCCAGGGCAGGGACAGTTGCTTATGATGTGTGTGCAATGCCTACCTCAATGAGACCCTGACCTGACTGAGGCATGTAGCTGTTACAGCAGTATAAATAAAATAATAACTCACTCAGCTTTTCACAGAAATAGTAAAGCTTCCTCTATTTATCACCATTTATAGTGTTTCCCGTTAGCTGCTAGAGTTTGCTTTTCTGGTATCTGAAAAGTGGTAGCACTTGTGGTCTTCCTGTTCTTACACAGAGGACTCTAATCAATTGCTGTCCATGTCCATTGAGAGTAGGATAAGTAGGAATTAGCTTAATCTGTAGCAAGTGAGATTTAATTTAGATATTGGGAAAATTGTTCTAACTATAAGAGGAGTTAAGCTCTGGAATAGGCTTCCAAAGGAAGTTGTGGAATCATCATCAATACAGGCATTTAAGAAAAGGTTGGACAAACCTTTCAGGGATGGTCTAGGTTTACTTTGTCCTGCTTCAGGACGGGTGGCTGGACATGTTGACTTTCCGAGGTTCCTTTCAGCCCTACATTTCTATGATTCTTACACTGATGGATCCTGTTTCTGGCTGCATCCACACTGAGAGCAACATAGCAGGGAGACTGAAACAAACAAGGATTCAAGTAGAGTAGCAGAGGAAAGTTGTATTGAGCAGGGGTCTGGGGATTAGAGGATAAATTTGCTGCTGACTTCAGGAGGGAAGAGGAATATCCAGTATGCAAATCCCCTGCCTCAAATGCTGGGGTGGGGTAAAAGAAGATCAGTTGGTTCAAGTATCCTGGGCCTGTTGATCCAGAGCTGAGGAAGAGGAGAAGTCACTATCAAAGACCTTTGTGGTAGATTACATTTTTGGGCCTGGATTGAGGAAGGGTGGAATTGGTGTACAGGTTTGGGAGGCTGGCGTAAGATCCAGAATGGGGAAATAGGGAGTTGAGGAGGATGGGGAGGGAACTAGTGAAGTCCTCTGCACCCCTTTCTTGTCAAGTCAGGCCATCCCAGATGATTTAGCAACTAACTATTCTATAAAAAATCAGGAATGGCCCATCACTCCTACATTAATTCATCTTGCTGTATTTGGCAGCTGATGGAACCATTCTTGGAGCCCTTATTTCTAGTTTCTATCCAATCTATTGTTGTGTCTGCAGTAAATTGGATAATAAAACTTGAAGAAAAAAAAAAAAAAAAAAAAAAGTCTCATTTAAAGACTTCTTGTTTGTAAAGTGACAAGAGGTTTTTTCCCCCTCCCTCTTGTCCCGACACTTCATTCCACAAATGTATTTCTGAAGATCAGTTCTGCAGTCTTTGTACTTTGTTGATTAATGTAAAGTCATCAGTTTGCTTCAAAAATCAACATTTTCTTTATACAGCGGTTTACTCTGGAGAGCTGCAAATTATGAGGGAAAGATAAAAGCCCACAAGGGACCTCAGTTTGTAATTACTTGATTTCTCTGGAAACTTCACACCACTGCTTAGCGGTGCGGTACCTGTGTTGAATTAACATCAACGTGGGTATTGTTGTTTTATTACACACAATAATAGCTCTGTGACAGCATCCATTTGTTTAGATTTCCCCTGATATAAATCTTTCTTTCTGTAACAGAAGTATGTTTTAAGTAGTGCTCCAAGCATGATTTTGGCAACAAGCTTCTGTAAATTGTGGAACAAATGCTCTTTATATTAATTAATTTAAGTAAGGTGCCAGACATTATATGGGCTGGTACTAGGGACTATAGTTCACAGCCAGGCTTATTTTTAAAAAGTGATAATTCTCAGGAGAGATGGTGCTTTTATATAAAGATAAAAATTTGCCCATCAGTGTAAATAGCATAACTCTCCCAGACGGTTGCTCCTAGGTCAAGGAAAAAGGAGGTAAAGAGGAGTGGAAAGGGCTAACATTTAAAATGTTGGACACGTGGATTATATCAAATTAAAAACAATTCTGAATGGCCAAACTAGTTCTATTTGGTGGCTCTGGAGATTACACAGAGCCTAATTAGCACTGTTTGATGGATTGAAATCCCAAGTGTCAGCTTTTGGTTTTATATGGATTTACTGAACTGCAGAAGACTTGGCTCAACTTCTGAGGTAACTCTCAATATACACTGTAGGGTGAGATCATATACCCGTCTTTGCTGGAGCCGTTTAGATGTGCATGTGTGTGGTTGAAGGGAGGTGGAAATGGAGTTGTGCTGCTGCGAGTCCTAAACACATCATGGGGATATAGGACAAGGCACAGCAGAGGCTGGAAAAGGTGTGCCTAAAATTCACTTTGTAGCTATGTCCTCATGTAGGTGCTATTGCATCTATATTTATTTTTCAGTAATTGCTGGCTTTATTTCATGGTATTATACTTTGGGTTGATGTCAAACATTTTCTTTGAAGATCTCCTCATGTAAAACTGCTGAAATAGTTTTGAAAGTGGGAGGATATGGTAGCCATTAGCGTGTGGTTTTGATTAATTCATGGAATGCACAAATTGACAAGATAGGGGCTTGACCACACACCTCACCCAAAAAACCATACTTGCTTGGGACTCACAGGTCACCCGCCTATCACTTTCTTGAGGGCCAAATGCCTGATGGGCTCCATTAGAATCCTTCCTTTGGTCTCAGTTGGCTTCATCTGGAGATCCAGTAACCTAAGCCTCACGTTTCCCTGATATAACTTCATCTCTGTTCCAACACCTGTTTTCCAATTAGAACCAGCAGGAAGCAGTTGAAAGTTTTCTCCTGGGATTTCCACAAGGGCTGCTATTGTGTGTGTGTTTTGGGGAAGTAGAGGAAAGAGGTTCCATAAACCCTCCCCCTACTGACCTTGTGCTGTCTGTGGCAGGTTTGGGTCCATGTTCTGCAGTAACGACATATCACTACCAAAAGCTCAACTTTCCTCTCTTTTCAAAATGTAGATGTTGTTCTTGGCTGTTAATGGCATTCCAAGGTGCTTTTTGTTTTGGTGTCATAGAGATTTTTAATGCCTGGCTTGAAAAAGCCCTGGCTGGGATGATTTGGTTGCGGTTGGTTCCCGCTTTGAGCAAGGGGCTGGGCACTAGATGATCTCCTGAGGTCCCTTCTAACCCTAATCTTCTATGATTCTAGCATTAGGAGGCATGTTTTCTAATCCTTTAATTATTCTTGTGGCTTGTCTCTGAACCCTCTCCAAACAATCAACATCCTTCTTGAATTATGGACACAATATTCTGGCAGTGGTCGCACCCATGCCAATACATCCCAAAGTCATTAAGAAAACCCGAATTAAAGCTTCTTTGTTCTGTACTTTATTTTAAGCCATTTAAAAAAAAACAATTTCTTAGTTAAAGTGACCTTTCCTCCACTTCAAATAATTTAATAATTATCCGGGATGGATAGGATTGAACAATACTTCTTCCTATCCAGTGGGAACAGAAGTAGCAAAAGCGGGGATCTTTGGGCCACTGGCCAATCCAGTCAAAACTATACATGGTTCTGTGACTTTCTCTGCCCTGCACTGATCGGCTGGTTGCTGCAGTTTTCTGCTTCCCCTCTGTTTCCCCTCACATCCTCCTTACCAGTTTCACTCATCCCCCTGTTCTGTTCCATTCCCCTCCCCTCTCTATGGGGAACAAACAGGATCGCTGTTTTCTTCTTTTGTGTTCCATTCCTTGCCCCACCCTAGACCATGATTAGGGCCCCTGGGCACTACGTTAATACAACTAATAATAATCGCTTCCTCTCCTAGTTTGAGAGCAATGAAGCTCAGCAGTAGCTTGTTTCTCACCTCTATTCCATGGAGAAGTCTGCACTTTCCATCAATATGTAAGGATGCTTCCCAACCTCACACACTGTTTATCACTGTGGGCTTTACTGTCAGACACCAGAAAACCATCCTGTACTCTAAGAAGGAGGACACAGTAAATGTGCACATTACATGATAAAAGCACCATCCTAAACATCCTGCATTCATTTGGCTGGCCGTCTGGAAAATGCCAAGGTTCTAAAGGTTATTAAGAACCCATGGTGGATTACAATGTAAGTGGGAAAGTTTGCAGTCACAATAACAGGTTCAGTTCTAAAGAAGAGGACATTTTAAAAAATGATTTAAAAAACATGATTAAAAAACAAAACAAATCACATTCAATCTGACTGACCATTTGTGCTGTTAACAAAAGAACCTCCTCTCCCATACCAAAACCCTCCCCGTAAAGAGAAAAAAAACTCAAAGCAAAAGAAAAGCTGAAAGGGAAAGAGAAATTAAGTTGCCCAGTTATGCCAAAGATACAATACAGAATCAATTTTAGTCTACAAAAAGCTATTGCTATTTACCTAAATTGACTGTCTTATTATAGTTCTTTAGAGGACTGTACTCAGAATGGATGTTTAATAAATCTTAGAGCTGAAAGCAAATAATGTGCGAGACAAATGAGTCAAACTCTTCATAAATAGTAGATTCCTCCACAGCTGCTACTATATAATCTGAAATGTGTCCTCATTGCTATGAAATATTGGTAGCTAATATTCCTTCCAAGCATGCAGTTTTGTTTTTTTTTTTCAAAAAAGAAATTAAAAGGGACATTATCATATAGGTTAGGCCCACATTTTCAGCTTTGTTCAAATAATTAAAAATATAATTGGAAGGTTTTTAAGACGCAAAGATATCTTGTGATGTTGGTCCTGGAGTGGGATTCAGACCTGAATTCCAATTTCTGGCTCTGCCACAGACTCTTTGTGTGGCCTTGGGCAAGTTACTTAACTATTCTATGCCTCAGTTTCCATTAACAAAATGGCAGTGAAACCAATATCTATCTTCTCACTTCCGTTCAGCTGCTGCTTTGAAAAGGTACAAACAGTGGCAAAAGCATCCAATCACCACAAAGTGGTGGAACAGACAAATAAATACTCCAAGGTGATGGGTGTGTGAACTTGGAAACACTTGAGATGCATCGCCCTTTTCTAGCCATCAGGAGAGGATGGCAAAAGGGGAGAGAATAGCTCAACCCTAGAAGCAGCCAGACGTTCATCCCTTACAACAGCCAAGTGAAGGACAGAGAACTTCCTCCTCTCCACAGGCGTGAGGCAAGGAGCAGAGAGCAAATCTGCTTTAATCAAGACCACCACAAAAAGTAGCAGCTGAAGGCAAGTGTCGCTCAGATTCTCACAGGATCCTGCCCTGGGCCCTACTTTTCCCTGGATCCCACTGAGCCTCCATTTTTCTCTAATCTTTTGGATCAGCCTCCAGTTAGTCTGCTGGCTAGTACGTGTCTTGTAAATGCCTCCAGTCCTGCCCTGAAATGTTTGTGCAATAGCACATCTCTGTGAAGGCATCAGGGATTCATCCTATTGCCTGAGCTGAAAGACTCAGGAGCAGGCTACACTTAAAATGCTCCACCATGTTAATGCTTCAGTGAAGATGCGAGCACATCAACAGGAAAAGCCCTCCCACAGGGGTAGTTAATCCACCTCCACAAGAGGCAGCAGTTATATTGGTGGGAGAAGCGCTCCATCAGCAAAGGGCTGTCAACAATGTCACTGGGCTAAGTGGATTTACCAGCATATCTTTATTGTGCAGACCTGGGCTCAGCTCTGTCAACCACAGCCGAAGCAGGCTCAACTGTCTCTACAAGTAACCCAGCCACATGGCAGGGAGACACAGTGCCACATCCAGCGGGCACTGCTCCGTTACATCTCCACCCCAAGCACAACAGCAGTTTCCTAACACATGTCAGCCAGAAAGTGAACTTGATTCAGACCAGATCAATGAAATGTAAGGAAACATTAAAAACAAACAGTGAGATTTAAAAATTCTTTCCGTCTTACTCTAGAATATCATTGGTAACACAGGTAAGGGAGAAAGAAAGATCAAATTTTTCCATTTTACAAAGTTATTAGCCGCAAGAATTTTGTAGAACTCAGCTAGCCATTTTACGAATGCTAGAAATCAGATCCTTTTATCTCATCATAAAAAGCATTAGGAATAAAAAAAGCAAGTTACTGATCTTTATAAACAAAATAAATCCACTTAAGAGGACACAAAAGCCTTTGAGTTTTGAAATGTTTGTAACCTTAATTTCCTAATGCGCTGTTCACATTTTTCATATTTAGCAAGAAATAAACATGAGTGTGCAACTCATACTATACCCCTAAATTATGTTATATTGAACAGCTTTTATTCATCTTCTTCCCTTCCGGTTCTTTTTTATGGTTTGTGTGCAATGCATTAGTTATAGAAGAATTATTATGATATATACCAGATCTTGCACTCCTTTAGCACCCAAAACATCCATGGACTTCAGTAGGAGTTTTCAATGCAGAAGGAATACAGGCTCAGACCCTAAATGTGATGCCATAGACTCACTGACTTTAAAGCTGGACAGGACCATCAGGATCATCTAGTCTGAACTCCTGCCAATTGCAGCCCACAAAACCTCACTCACACACTCCTGCTATAGGCTCATAACCTCTGACTTACTGAAGTCCTCAATTCTTGATTTAAAGACTTCAGGTTAAAGAGAAGCCACCATTTACTCTAGTTCAAACCTGTGCTCCATACTGCGGAGGAAGCTAAAAAAAACTCCAGGGTCTCTACCAACTCTGACCTGGGAGAAAACTCCTTCCTGACCCCAAATATGGTGATCGATTGGACCATGAGCATGTGGTTGAGGACAACCAGCCACACACCTGGGAAAGAATCCCTTTTTCAGAGAAACCAATAGAGACTAGGTGCTGTATATTTCAACAGTTGTAAACTGGTTTAACACCCGTGACTTCAATGGAGCTGTCAGTTTATAACAGCTGGATATCTGGTGCTATACAGGATAGAACAGTAACAAACACACATGCTAATCTTAGTCCACATATGAAAGTCCCACAGATGTCACCTTGGGAGTTGCATACAGAATATAAAATAGCATTACCATCGGCAAAGTGCTCTACATTCATTAACCACTCAATCCTCACCCTTAGACGTGAGATGAATTATTAGGAGCTTTTTACAAATAAGGAGCCTCCGGCAAAGAGATTTGCCCAAGGCATGCAGAAAAATCAATGCCAAAGTCAGGTTAAGGTTTAGGGAGCCGTAGACTCCTAGAGCAAAATGTGGGCCTCCATAAAGTTACAGGAAGTTTTGCCGCTGACTACAATGGGCCAGGATTTTACCCCGTCTTCCTTTTTCCTTTAGAGCAGTGGTTCTCAACCACTGTGTGGGGACACATTATTGTGTTGCCACACAATGGTTAGTGTGTCACGACAAGTCAGGGAGATGGCTGCGGGGGGGGGGGGGGGGCGGCGGGGGTGTCCTGTAGGGTCGCAATATGCAACCAAGTGTGTCGCGACCTGCAAAAGGTTGAGAACCACTGCTTTGGAGCAATGGCTTCTAACCTTTTTAATACCATTAACCCATATTAGAAAAGAAAAGTGTTTGGAACCTCCAAGCTGTGTAGCTATTAAGAAAGGGAAGGGAGTTAATGAATTAAGTTATAGATGTAAAACATTTGGAAGTCAATGGGATTGTTCAGGTGCTTAAAGACATGCATGTGACTATGTGTTTTGCTGGATCAGGGCCTAAGACTTTCCTGCAAAGTGTAAGTAGCAAGAAGGAAATTACCTACATACTGTATAGTAACAACAATACAAAGGGGTAGCCGTGTTAGTCTAGTTCAGCAAGACAAAAAAGGAGTCCTGTGGCACTTTTAAAGACTAACGCATTTATTTATCACATGAGCTTTCGTGGGAGAAAATCCCACTTCGTCAGACACTTGAAGATGGGGAACTTCCAGAATGGGAGCAAAATAAATGCTGGGAAGTGTAAGTCAAACGTGTGGAGTAGATCATGTGAACAGCGAGCATCAGGTAACACGCTCAGCAGGATAACTCTTGGAACACATCGGATCTTAATAGACAGCAGACCGCACAGCTAGAGCAACCTTAGCTAGCCCTCCTGCTTATCATCAACATACCTCCACCATTTGTAAGTTCCCTTTGGAACACAGACACCAAGCCTTGGCTGTGTGCTCCTCTCTCACTGCAAGGGGCTCAAGTACACTTCCATATACCCTTTCCATTGGGGGCATTTATTATGTGTAAGCAGCTATTTAGCTGGCACACCAAGAGTCCTACAGCTTGTGGTTCTCAGAAAAGAATTGGCTTTTTGTAAAAAGGAAAACAAGCATAACTAACTGTTCTGCATGCTGTGCCTACTAAATCACCTTTTCACAGAGGTCAGCTCCTATACTACATGGCAGCGTAAGATCTTAAGAAGAGTGTGAATTGATCTTTAACTTAGCAAAAAGCCTTCAGATGTACACTAACTTTGCCTCCACCGTATCTGTTCTCATAGAAATCTGATCAGGTTATCATTATTAGTATAGAAATATTTGCCCACTTAACAAGTAATTATAACTGCTTTAAAAACTATTACAGTTCTTCATTACCAGGAAAGAGATTGGTCACACAATAATCAGTTTACACCAATTTAATGTCTGGTCTCACTTATATCCTCACTGAGCCAAGAAAACCATGATCAGTAAAGAATTATTTTAAACTGAATTTTCCTGACAACAGCTAATTTTAGGGTAACTCAGTCTTCTCACATCTTTCTGAAGCCACTGGACACCGCCCCTGTTGCAGACCTAATAGATCCTTTGGTTATGCTGTTGATAACACGGTTGCACACAGTGTTTTTAAAGCATAGCTCATACATTTTGTGGTGAAAATAATATGGACCATTCACTGAATATATCTTCTTTCCTTCTTCGCTTTCACTGCCAGATCAGTAAACCATTTCCAGTTGATCAAACCCTGAATATTCTCTCCTAACAGCTTCACTCAAAGCATCAATTGAACTACAGAAATAAAAGCTATGCCTTCCCGAGAATTAATACCCATGCCTGACAGAGGCATAGATGGCAGTCAGGAGCATATACAACAGTATTAAAGAATTATTCTTCTGCTAAACTGGTTATTATGTACAACTACCTCCACAATAAAGCCTTCCCAAAGTATATAAAAATGCAATGCAATTTAATTCTAACAGATACTATTAAACAAATAGATCGTGCAGTAACTGTTTATACACAATATGTGTTGCACTTAAAAAGGCAATAAAACCCAAGTCTTGTAGAAATCTGCTGTTCTCTAAATATGAACAAGTATTCTGAGCAACAAAAAGCTTTCGCTATTGTGCTCATATGCCTATGGTATCACCTGTGTCAATGGTGCTTCCTCTTTGAACAGAAATTCACCGTGGGCCCACTGTTCCAGTCTGACCCAGGTTGAATAGTGCTTACTCTACAGTTACTCCCATTGGGATAATCAAGAGTAAGTGAACAAGGCTGGCAAGAAGAGATCATACTAGGTCTTTAGAAAGTTAAAGGCCATAAATATGAGGAACTGGAAAAGGAGCGATACATTGATAACACTGCAAGTAACACCACGTACAAACAGAGATTTGGTTTAATAACCCAGCATACTCCAGAACATCAAATGCATCACTGTCAAACAACACTCATGCTGGAGCACTCGAGCCAAAGAGTTTTCCACTGTAAACTCAATAGCTCTCTTTATAGGCCTTTAAATCTACATTTCTTGCATTCACTGTTAATCTGTAGTTTTAAAAATGTATCTCAAGAAACTTAACTTTTTTTTAAAAGATGTTTTAATTATATTTCTTCAAAGGCACTCGTATAGTTTTACTAACAGTCTCTTGAGAGAAGTAAATGTTTGTACAAAAACAACGTCTGAAAAACTAGACAGCAAATCTGACCGAGATCAGGCAAATGTTTTTAAGGAAATTTGCCATAAGAAATTGTGACTTCACATAAGAACAAACTATGCTGTTTTTCTAGAACATGAACTACAGATCATGGATTAGAAAATAAAGCCCCTCATAATATGGTATAAGAGAACTGAAGGATTTTGGAAATTATTCAGTCAGGTGCTCCAATACATTGATTGTTCCCAAGAATGAAATGAGAAATAATAGTCCTATAAAAAGACTCATCACATTTAAAATTAGTTTATTTAAAAAAAAACAAACAAACAAAAAAAAAAACTCAAGGTCTCTGACCAGATTACTTACATTTTATTCTAGAAATAATTAGAAGACGACAGATGTTTCAGCCACCTTGAGGATTCCTGTTATTTGATGGTTGTTTCAGCCGCTGTGCTCCCTGCTTTTTCACTGACACCTCTTAGGAGCAGAGCCCACAGTCTCCTTCCTTTTTCATGAGAAGACGAGGATGCCACTCACATCACATTTTACCTGTCTCCAGCAGGACGACGCGGGGAGTTACCGGCTTTCTGACAATGTCAGATGGCATTCTCATGCATACAAAGAAGCCACAGTGGGCTCACTTTTGATAGTCAAAAACTCCTTTCCATTACATAAACTACAACAACTGAAGCATCCTGACAAGTGCAAGAGTAATCACGCAACAAACCAGCCTTGCTAAATTGCTGCACATGAGCATAAATCGCAGCTTCAATAGTAAAGACTAAACAGATTTTTCTTAAATTTTGTCTATTATCTCTTCTGATCTTGACCCAGAAGAATATTTGCATATCTGCTGAGGGTAAATCTGTCAGCCTGCAGAGGGTCTAACACAATTATTAGTCAATTCTGTTGGAAGACATGGAAACATAAAATGGGTCAACTTCTCCTTCTGATATTCATTCTGGGAGAAATTATAGACCCAGTAAAGTCAATGGGTGTTTTACCATTGACTTCAGTGGCACCAGGTTTTCACCCCGGACTTTTCATTAAAAATATCTTAACTTCAATTTTATTTCTCCTTTCCCATGCCTAGCATTTGGATACTTCCTACAGAGCTCCACCCGCTCCAAAAATATTCATTGTCTATCCCTTATTACAAGGCCCCTGTGTACTTACAGTATGAACCTCTCCTTGTTCTCACAACCCCACTTCGTCTTGTATATTATGTAGGAAATCTACACAAAGAACTAGAACAAAATAACTCCTGTTTTTCCTCATACCACGACATCCACTGACCTCTAACCATTATCCCCTGCCAATACCTTGAGCACATCCCTTGCTGGCTTCTGTTTATGCTGCTGAAGCATTTTCTGCAGTGGGTTTGTACCTCCAATTTAACTGAACCAGCAAAAACCTAGACATAATTAACACTGCTGTCGGAAAATGTATACCTTATCCCGGTGCTAGGTATATGCAATAGCAGATCTATGCTTATGGGTAAGAGTCCAGCTTAGACAAACCATAGGAAGCGCATTAATATCCCTTGGAAACTAAGTAAT
Source organism: Pelusios castaneus (assembly GCA_007922175.1). NCBI lineage: Eukaryota > Metazoa > Chordata > Testudines > Pelomedusidae > Pelusios > Pelusios castaneus. Next base: position 26,952,042 of record ML685787.1, read on the forward strand.
GCAGGTAAAACTAGGAAATTGCATTCAGTTGTGTCTTTACACTTTTGAATGCTGAATGTTTTTCTCCCAAACCAGGAAGTGTTGGATGCGTTGGTCCTCAGCAATAAGCGACATCAACAATTCTGCTTTACAAATACAGAAACCAAGAATCATAATACAGAGAAAGCAACGGAGACCTTGACCATGACAAGACATAGCCAGTTAAATGATTAGGTCTCATGCACAAATCAGCAGAGTGGGCAGCATCCACTGGGGGATGTTCCATGACTGATCACATGGGGTTCAGTTCTTACACAAAACTCCCACAGCAGTCAGTCAATGTCACTCAGCATTTGGATTTCAACATGCATTTCAACTTTATTTTTAACTTGCAGATTTGAGATGTATAAGTATTTTAAGTCAAACATAAAGCAATCATTTTAGCTAATCTCTGGCTTGGCCTTGCCAGGTGTCATCTGTTTTAGAGGCACAATTGAATGTGGTCAGCTAACACGCAGCATCCATAAATCTCACTCAAAATGGCTTTCCTTTTGTGGCACTTGGTTTTCCATCATGCATTCTGTCAGAAATAGCTCATAATAGTCAATATTTAATGTGTAATCCCAATAAAATCTGTCTTTTAAATGTCTCTCAGCTGTCTTTATGTGGACACTTTGCTAAACTAGCCATTCATTATAAATCCAAAGGAATGAGATTTTAGCCTTTTGTTTCTAATTATAAGCTACACTGGACATTTTAAATTGCAACTCTAAGAAAGACATAAGTCAAAAATAAAAATAAAGCTTTGAACTTTATCCTTTTAACTGGGAGATGCAACATGCCTCATTTTTGCCACTTCAGATGGCTTCGGCTAAAGCTATGTCCATCACCCAGGCTCTCTCAGTTCAGAATAGATGTTCATTAACAATACAGATGTGGGTTTCAATTCTTTCACCTTGAAGACAGCAAGGTTTGCTTTTGGCTTTTTCTTTTCTTGTTTTTTAAAAAAAGTAATTTGTGTGTGAGCCTTTACAACCCTAAAGCAAAGTTTACAATGCAAAATTATTTTCTTTTGAACCTCTTAAAAGATCTGAAAGTTAGGAGGGCCATTAAAGTCAGCATGCTCATGAGCAGAATTGAGACTTAAGGACAGCTAAGCAAGTGGTAGTTAACTGAAAAGAAAAGCCAGAGTCACCCTCCAATGTACGCCATCTATTCCTAACATCATGAAAGAGAAAAGGAAAGCCTTAGAATCTTCTATAAGCAATGCAAACAGCCCTCTTAGTGCCAATTCCCATTTGTACAGCTGTTTCCACACACTATATATGTATTTTATATACATGAAAAACAGCATAAAAATAAGGGGTAGGAATGTGGAGCAAAGTGACTACAGCTGCTTCCACAGAAGCGAAACTGAACGCAAAATGTCATCCACAAGCTTAAAAACATGACAGACTTTGCACAGACACAAAAGAATGTACTCTTGAGAGCTAGCTAGCTGATTGATTTATTCTTCATAACGCTCCCCCACTGTGAATTGTATCCTAGTTACAGCAGTCTCGTTTCTCTCTCTCTCTTAACCATACTTCATCTAAACTATTTTCTAGCCCATATAAAACAAAAAGTATTTTTCATTTCTTTGATTACCATGTAAAGCCAAGCCCTGTTTGGAAAGAATTCTGTATTACTTTTGTCTTCTTCACTGAAATTTAATGATCCCATAAAGCTTCCACTGTAAATTAACAATCCCATTAAAGCATCTGCTAAATGTTTATTATAACACATGATGTACTGAGGCAAAATTTCTACCAGGAGTCAGCAAATGATGCGTGCCCCCATCAACTAGCAAACACAACAGCAATAAAGAGCAGTTTTTCATAGTAATTAACAGAAGACCAAACAAGAAACAGCTGCCTAGGTTATTTAAAAGCTTGTTAGTTATAGGTTTGCACAATTATTTATATCAGAATAAAGTTGTAAAATGTTTTGCATCTTTAAGATTTGTCTTGTCTCTTAGTTTCCAAGGAAATTGACTGTAGTTAATGCCCCAGATAAGGCAACTACCAACCACTTGCATAGATGGAAAATATTCTTTTAACACTACAGTCCAGTTCTGGTCTATCAATAAGTCCTAGCTGCCTATCAACCGAGTCACTTCAGACTGTGACTGACATATTAATTCTCATACCTCCTCACGGTGAAATGAGCAAAAGCTAAAAATCAGTGTCAGCAAAAATGATCCTTCATCTACAACTTTGGTAAACTGCAGAAAATGAGAGAGAAGTTTACAAAAGCAAATCAAGATATGATAAACACATATACAGTAAACTAATGCAGTTCCAGCATCACAAAGGCCATTAAGCCCAGAGTCACAATGGGAGAGAGGCATTTGTTTGCATTCAAAGTTGCAGGGCATTTTGCCTTCCTAACCGAATACAGTTCAGCTGAGTAATTATTAAGAGATAATTCAGGTAAAGGAAATTGCAATAGACAGTAAGGTGGAAGAGTGAGCAATATTTGATTCCACAGGTGGCATAGCAGAGCTGGGTCCACAATGCATAGATAAGTCACCCAGTAAAATTGAGGAAATTTTCTTTTCTGGCTGACACATGGTCTCTACCTGCTCAGTTCTGACGTAAAGGATGCTATTGAACCCCGCATCTGCACCCCTGGTCTTCAAGCTGTTCCTTCATGTTGGTGCCCATGCCATCCCTGACTGCCTTAACCCTCTGCAGCCTCTTAAAAGGCCCTGCATGGCACACATTTCTGACCCACCAGCCAGGGCACCATTACGATTTACATGTCTTGGTGAGCTACCATTCCAACCAACAATCTCAGCAGAGGAAGGCAGCAGACCTTACGTTTCCCTCCATGGAGGACTGGTGCGGGACACAGGGAGGATGACTGAGCAAAACATAAAGGGACAGGGCAGAAAAACACGGAGGGAAAAAGAAGAGAGTGAGGGCTAAGGGGGAAAGTTGCAGATTGTCTCATTTCCTGGTCAACGTTTGTACAAGCAATAGTATTTTCTCCCCAAGGAACTGTGCCTTCTGCCTTTATGGTTCCTCCAGATGCCAGTCTGCCAACCGGGGCTGCGCAACACAGGATCCCACTGGGGAGAGCTGCCATTCACACGTAGGAGCAGGCACACAGGAGCTGGGCTGGCATGCACTTTAGCACACTGATGGCACACAGTGCTGTGCAAGGCACTCAAGTCCCAACCCAAGGGAGCCTGGTACCCTGATTGACACCTGAGCACCTGTTCTGGAGATGGGCTGGCACTGCCAGCCCCAGATTTCACCCCCTTCTAACGTGGCCCGACAGGATGGGGGGGGCTGCACGGATTCAGGGGGTCTGTGCAGGCCGGGGTGTTGTACCCCAAAGCTCAGGGGTTTGGATCCAGGGTGCATCGGGACCATCTCTCATCACCGCCCACACAGGTGCAGATCTAGTTGGCAGGGCTGGGCGCAGCATCCCTGCCAACCACACTCAGAACCGGAGAATCAGCCCCAGCGTGGGGCCGGCCGGCCGGCCGCGGGGACTCTCTTGGGATCGGCTGCGACTCACACAGCGGGGCCCACGACTGCCGCTGGGGGCAGGTCCAGCTGGGGCTGCCCCGAACCATCGCCTAGCGGGGGGAATCCCCATCGCCGCTGCTGCTGACACAAGCTGCGGTTCTGCTTCGGCTGATGCTCCGGCGCCCTCTAGCGACCAGCCTGTCTAGCGGCGTCTATTGAGGCTCCCCACCACCCTTCTGCGTCCCCCACTCGCTGGATTCTGCTCCCTGCCTTCCTCCTATTCCTGTTACCAACAACGCCCCTGCTACTGGTCATTATCCCTCTCTTCGCTTCCACAGCAGCTCTTTGCTCCTTTTAGCCCTTCCAGCATAACGCGGAAGCGTTTTAGTGAAACTGGATCTAACTTCTTGCCTGACAATTGTATTGTCCTCTACTTCTAATTTTTAGCAGCTTGAGCCTTCAGTGGCGAGACTGTAAAAGAGGCCATTTATTGTTTGGGGGCACTGTTTACACACACCACTTTATTTAAACAACATTTCAAAGAGAGATTTTGTTAGCCTTTCAAAGCATGTGCAGGGTCTCTCATAACTCTCCCTTAATGACTCAAGTTAACAAACTGACAGGTAACACAATGATGCAATATAATTTATACCTGATTCATCATATTTTCTTTTAAGACTAGCTATAGAACCAAACCAACAGCTCACACTGTAACCAAAAGTCTATATACCATCTAAACTGAAACAATTCCTTCTAGTAAGCAATAACCTACAGCCCCCTAAATCAGGTTCACTTACTTCTGTGTGATCTTTTAAATATTACGGGCGAAATCTTTTCCCTATTGAAGTCCAGAGGCGTTCTGAACTAGGATTTCACCCAGTAGATCACTTCATGCAGAGAAAGTGAGAAACAGTGGGTAGATTTTATACCATAACTTTTGAATGAGGTCACTTACCAAATTGTGTTTTGTTCTTGTAATATGTCTGAGTGGTTTATACTTCAGGTTGTCACCAGAAAACAAATACTTTACAGCCTTATGGCAGAGTTGACTTGAATGTTGTATGTTTTATATATGTGCGCACACCAGGTAAGGGCACTTATGACTGATACAGAAAAGCATTTAGGCTTAAATTCATCCTTCATCAGGACAGCACTTGGGCATGTGTTTACTTTTAAGCATGTACTTAGCACTCACTAGAGTTAGTGTAGATTTTCAAAGGCATCTACCTCCTACGGAAAGTCTGACTTGTGCAGCTGCTGAACTGTTGTCCTGAACAGGGGTACAGAGCTAAAATAGGAAGCACTATGCTCAGTAGTGTTTGTAGTATTGGCCCCTCAAATGGCATAGCAAAAAATCAAAAGAATCCTATTCATTTTCACCAGTTTGTGACTCATGTGATAGAATAGAGGGAGAGCTACCCATTAATGAGTCAGGTCACCTAAAGCCTAGTCTATACTGCAAAAATAACCATTTGCTGACAATTAGCATCAGGAATGGATGCAGCTGAATTGATACTGAACATTTTAGCGGTAAGCATAAACAACCTTCTCACAGCTGCAACTGTTGAGAGCAACGGGTAAGTTTCAGGGTGAAGACAAGTCTAAAGAATTAAAATAATTTAATTCACACTTTAAAGTTGTGCATTGCATTTTTTCAATGTAAAAATACAGTAATGTGGTATGGTTGAGAGCGTCCAGACACAAATTAAGAAAGTCAGTTATGGTTCCCACAGCAACCATAATTTAGCTCTTTGCACATATGTGTATTCCCCTTCTCTGTATTTTTAAACTTCATATTTGTTTGGAGCTGCCTAGGTAGTGCAATGCATCACATTATATGCTGTTACATTCTATACCTTCATGTATATGTGAAGTGTTGCTGAGTAATGGTTGCTTTGGGAACCATAATTTGGAATACTCTGGTTTTTATGCATTCAGATTCTCAATCCTAACACTGCATTAATATAGTGGACTTTTTCTTCTGCATTTGCTTGAAGTGTGAAAAAAATGAGAGAGGAAAATTATGACAGCACATTCAAATAACTACATGTATTTTTATTGGAATATACTATGAGACACTCAAATATAGACACAAATGTACAGGTGTGTCTGAGAGAGAGAAGTCAAATACAAGACATGTAGCATATATAATGGAAATGTTAGGGAACATTGTGTGTCAACTCTTATGTATCATACCTGGAAATACATAGGATCATGTTTATTTTATTGTGGAATATCCCTGATGTTGTTACAGATAAATGATACAATCAGTGAGAATTGTATTTGCCTGTATATATGCAGAGCTCTGCAAGTTGGAAAACTGTTTTAAAAGTTAGTTAAAACATTTATAGGCTATGCTTTTCTGCCTAAAACATCTGGATGCCTGATTCTCATTAATGGCATTATTCCTCCATAATTCACCTAATTGCAAGTTTATACAATGCAGTAAATGTGACCCTGACGCCAAACCAATTTCTGTCCTCATGCATGCAGATTGATAACTATTGTAATTTTATCCTAGCTAATTGAATTGCTGATACTATTTATGTTCATATTAATTATCCCTTTTTGAATTTTATTAATCTCTTTGCCTGAATAAATTAGATAGTTGAGTTTGAACATAGTAATAAATGCACTGCCCTCTATGGCCCCAATTCAGGAAAGCACTTAACACATGCTTAGACACACTCCTATTCAGAATAATAGTAAAGGCACTTAAGCATCTAACGCCTCTCTTTGCTTACAAGATCTCAAACCTAGGATGCATGATGTGATTTTCAAATGCACATTCTTTATTGGACCAGATTCTTAGCTAGCGTAAATCAGCATTTCTCCACTGGAATTAAAGGAGTTATACCAACACGTGCCCATTCACAGGCAGAATCTGCTCCATTATTTCGAATGGAAATTGTGCCCCACATTACAGGTGCCTGCCTTCAATTTGCTAAGTTTGAAGTTTTATTATACAACTGGGTCTGAGTTTCCTAGAGGGCCTTTTCATCCTTGAAGAACAGCTAAACTGACTTCACCCAGGGTTTCCCTCCAGAATTCTCCTGAGCCAACAACAAAATTGAGAAATATCAGTTCAAAAGGAGTTTCCATGCCTCCAAAATATGTGAGTTCCATGGTAAAGAGGTTTACAATGAAAGCCGCTCTTCAAACAAGGAGGCTCCTGTGCTGCTGCAATACTAAACATGGGCAAGATTTATTTATTGTACTTTTTTCAGTTTTAAAAACAAAGCCAAGCTATTTTTGCAGCCACACTCTCTGAAGCTTAGCAAGTGGCCCTGATGTGCTGTGAAGCTCACTGGACTCTATCTGCGTATGTTTACTGTCAGGTATTCTAGCACCAACACCAGAAAAGATGAAGTAGGAAACTGGCGGATCATTTCCTAGCTATGTGCTCACGACATGGGCTGAAGCCTTTTCTACACTATGAAGAAACATTGTGGTGATAATAGCACTATATAGGAAACACCTGTTCTTGCTTTAAGTTTTCTATCTAAACATCCACAAATGGCAGGGACCATCTTTTTGTTCAGCACCTGGCAAAATGAGGTCCTGATCAACCCCTAGCACTCATACATGCACAAACAATGACCATAATAATATGAATGGCAATATGTGAATCAGTGCTTTTTTCTTTGGCTTTTATACTGCTACTCACCCCTCTAGTATCTGAGCATTTCCCTCTCAATACACCCACCAACATTACCTCTTCCACTGCTTAACTAACAAACTCGTGTGTTCTCGCTGTTAGTCTCTACTGCATTTATATCTCTGATGTACAGGTCTCATTCTTTCAGAAGTGAGCATCTAAACTGGTTCTATTTGAATGCAGAAAGTGAATGGCAGTGTGAAAAGTCGATCAGCTGTAAAGTTATCTAAATCAATTGCACACACAAACCCAATTATGTAGTAAAGGGGCACTATCCAGGAGACACAAATCAGCCAAAACTCCCTATTGAGATCAGTGGGGCGGATTAAAGGCAAGATCAAGTCCCATTTCTTTCTCAATTCAAATGTTTATTTTGAGCGCTGAAAAATTTAGCTTATATGAACTAGACAAAACCATTACTCACACTTCAATGAAAATGTTGCTCTATGCTTAATCTATCATACACAAAAATTAATCACATTAGTGCTCTTTATCATATGGAATACCAAATAAATAAGTTGTTCATGGAAAGATTTAACAAATACTGTGCATGTTCTCTAGTTGCAAGGTTTACGAAGACTCTAAAGCAAATGTGGAATTGTCAGTGGAAGATTTATGGCCCTTCAAATATACTCAACTGATCTTACACTATTCTATCTACCAGGCACTTTTAGAAGATTAATAGCAAACTCCCTCAAATCTTTTTCTTGAAGCTGACTTTGAAAACAGTACTCATGCCACTGCAAACCAGCATGTAGCTTCCAATTACAGAAATGAATCCAAACGGAAGTTATATGAGCTAAAACTACAGAATTAAGAAGTAAGTCTCATGAACAAAAAAGTTCAAGGACCAAATTCTCCCCCTCAGTTACATTGGTGAGTTTAATTGAATTGCCCTGTTGTAAGTGACAGAAAAATCTGAATTAAGGAAATAAAGAATTCTTATTAGCTGACAACAATTTTGTTATTCAAAACACGCAAATTAATATTTTAATGTTAACAGACGGTAGTTTGCATTTGCTTGTAACAAAAGGGTAAGAAAAACTCACCTGGCATTTTTTGAAATTCTTAATGAAAATTCTTATTTCCAACCCCATACAAAGATGGGGTTGGAATATGGAACATGTGTTCATCATCCTTCTATATTGTGCTGCATCTTGTCCTGAGTGCAGCTACTATTAAGATATGCACCATATATCATATGCAACTCATTATCTATGTATGAGTCATTTTTGGTAGTTCTACAATATTTTACTCTAACATGGGCCATTGTTTTGCATGTTGAGACACTTTGGCTTTACCTCATCATGAAGTTCAGCACCAGATCAGGCAGGCAAGAGAGGCACCAAAGACCCGCAAATAGAAATACACACCCCTCCCCCATGAAATGTTCCTGGCTAAATAAAGGGGGTTTGAGGATGATCGAATAAATATTGTTCAGGCACAACAATAAACCCTTTTCCTTAAGATCCCAAAATCCCTTCATTCAGGCTTGACTGTGTATTGCCCCCTAATATTATCTGGCTGAGGTGGGTCTACTTTGCAACCCAAGACACATTATTGTTGCTCTCCAAATACTTGCAGCATTTGCAGTGGCAATCTTCAATATTATTTAACAAACTGCTGCTGGATTGCTCTTAGTGGAGCCCCATTTCCCTTTTACTTTAGGCACCTGCCCTCCATCTGGCTACACCAGAGGAGCTGGGGGATAAACACACACCCAAGCACACATACTATTGATCCTGTTAATCAGAAAACCAGCACACACACTAAAATATTAATCTGTGCTCAACTGTAAAAATAACAGACACACATTAGCATCCTGCACTTTAGCAGGCTTCCTCCAACTACCTTCCTATCAAGCAAGCAAATAGGGTTTATATGTATATTTATTTACACACACACACACACACACACACACACACACACACACACACACACACACACACCAAGGCCAAGGCTATTAGGAGGGCCACAACAGCAAGATTGAGTGGAAAAGCAGCAAAAAGAGGTCCCACCTGGAGAAGCCAGTAGTGCCTAGGTCGTGGGCAAGCCCCAAAGCAGGCTCAGGTTGCAGGTGGCGGGTGAGCACCACACATCCTTGGAAAAGAAGTGGGATTTTCTCCCACAAAAGCTCATGCCACAAATAAATGTGTTAGTCTTCAAAAGTGCCACAGGACCCCTGGTTTGTTTTGAATGAAGTTGGGTTTCTGTTTCTTTCCCTGAAGGAAAGCTAAATCTTTCCGAAGGAAGTTGGAGCCCCTGCCGCAGGTGGGACAGACTTACCTATGCCAGCGATGGGGAGCAAAGGGAGGGTCCTCCCAGGTTTTCAAGGAGCGGGGTGAGAGCGTCCCTGGTTTGGTCTTTAAATCCCTGCTCCTGGGCTTGGCTAGTTCAGAGAGAGAAGAGCGGGGAGGCGCTGGCTCCCTCCGGAACAGCCGGCTCCATCCTCAGGGCATCTGCAGGGGAAGGCAGGACCGGTTAGCGCTCCGGTGCGGCGTGGGAAAGGGGAACAGCAGCCTCCCACGCGGAGAGATTTCCACCTTCTGAGCCGCCTTGCTCGCAAGGCAGAGGCTGGGCTGGGCTGAGAACCCCGCTCCAGCGCCCCCTCGTGGTTCCGGACAGCCTCACTCCCAAGCAAGGAAATTCCCTAAACTCTCTCTTTCCCTCCGGCAACTTCTCAATCTACAAAGCCTACGGCTCCCACAGGCGCAATTGGCATTAATATACATACACTCAGTTACAGCTCTTCCAAGGGCATCCTCTAAATCGCCACGCTGTAAGTACAGTTAAATACCTGGAAAGCGGAGAGTGATTATTCAAGTTCCTAGTCAAGATTAGTCCCAGATCAGACCCAGCACGGCTTCAGTTACATGCAGACAAACTCCTGCCTCCTTTAGCAATACAATCCGGATCCACTCTTTGCACATACAAGGGAACTTGTATGGCCAGGATCGAATAGGTTGTGCAAAATTAGCCTGCCGGGGGGTCACGTTCAAAAAGAGTTCCAAAATATAAACCTTCCCCCTTAAAAGAAGGGTGGGGAGGATTAAAACTGAGGGCTACATTGGATGTGTTAAGGTATCCACAGCTTCAGCGCGTTCTCCCTGATGCTCAGTCAAGGAAGAAATTAACCACTTTCCCCAGCCAGATCTTTCTAAAGGACTGATTCAGGCAGCCTGGCTGGTAAAGTGAATATGCGAACCTCACTGTACATAATCTCCCAGTAGCTCACCAAAAGCTACAGAACCTAAAGACAGAGTCTCTGTAGATTAACATCTCCAGGTGCACGCACTGGGAATCCAGGCACAAATGAAACAATCAGAGGGAACAAAAGACTCTTTGTACTTAAAATGATGGCATTGCATTAGCAACCCCATGGTCAGCTGGGTACTTGCAACCTGCAATAGTTTTGGGAAAGTGGGGGAATTCAAGCCAAAGAATTGATACCAATAACAACCTTTTATTATACATGTTTTTCCCCACCCAATCCCTGCAGTGCCCTATACACATTCCAGACTGTATAAACAACAATTACAATTGAATCTGAACCAGTGTTCATATTCCAATCTGAATTTCTTTCAAAGCACCGGTGTGTTCAGATTTGGGATTTTGTTTGGGCCTATCTCTAAAAAAAGAAAGGAAAGCTTAGGGTGGGCAAAGGCCCCAGTTTGGAAAGGTACTTAAGAACATACATGCTTAAATTTAGGCACATGCTTAATTAGTTTTCTGAACTGAGGCCATACTTTCCACATATGATCCTAAATTTGGGTAGGAGGAAACCCTCTACTAGGGGGAAGAATGGTCTTGTGTAAGAGAGTAGACATTGAGTGATGGGGGTTCAGTTCCTGGTTCTGCCACAGACTGCCTGTGTAACCTTAAGTAACTAGTCAGTTAAGCATTTGCAAGACCAGGACCTAGGTATAAACAGAACTTTACTCCCTTGAGTATGTTACTGACTTCAGAAAGACTCAGGCTCTGACCCTACAAATATTTAAGCATATTTGCAACTTGATCTGTACCTGTCAATTAGGCCTATGTTTAAGTATTAGCAAAATCAGGATCTTAGTCTCTCTGGCCCAGACATGTAAGATATTTAGGCCTTGCTGACTTTAGGAGCATAAATCACTTAAACACTTCTAAGTCACTTTTGACAATGAGACTCCCACATCAGTTAGAAGATGCAACGCTGAGTGGATCCAGGCCTAAATACCTTTAAAAATCTGGGCCTCTGAGGCCTCAGTTCCCCCTCTGTAAAATCTAAGCAGGAGTATTGGGAAGACAAATTCATCTGCTTCTTGTGGGGCGCTCAGATACTACAGTGATGGAGCTCCTGTAAATATTGAGATAAACACTGCAGTGATTTTTCCCCCTATTATGAAGAGTAGATATCAAGACATCTAAAAGAGGATTTGCAAACAGATTTCTCCAGTAATGCAAATTCTTCAACGAAAGGGGACATGAAACAGAGAGAGTCATTCCTATGCCCCAAAGCTACTCATGTCAGGTTTTTGCACAACTGGCAAACCCCTTCTAAGTGCTCTGAGGTGTGAAGTACAAAAAGCAAGCGATGGAATCAGATTCTGTAGCCAAAACTCAGAACTCTCATCACAGGCCTTGCATGTTAAAAACAAAAAAAAACCAACAACTTGTAATGGAGCTGAATCCCTCTGCCAACAAGCCTCGGCTCTCTAATTAGAGGCACTAACATAACACTGTCAGTGTTTGTAGAAGACATGTTAAAACGTACACTGTAAGCCTTGATTTTTCTCAGCGCGGATACAGTGCAAATGAAAAGCAGCGTTTTGCTGAGCACATTATAAAAAACACAGTGACCTGAAATTCACTCCCAGCACAAAAATCAAAGATAACTCATTGTATTTAGGCACTCTCAAAAAAATAAACTTAATTTACTTCTATAGCACAGAGTCAGATTTACACAAAATTCATCAGACCATAATCTGTTACAATCAGTGATTTCCCTTCTCTTTTCCACTTACCTTTTCCCTGTAACTATTTCTCTCAGTATAAAGCTGTGTTGTCTTCCTTATTTAGATCACCTAATGCATAACAGCATGGCCATGTAACTACTCGAGTTCTCAAGAAAGCCAAGACATCCCTATCTTGGTTTCATTTGATCACGTGAGTCTTGAGTTTAATAACATAAGGGGCAGCAGCATCACGTTGTCCTGTGCTAGTACTGATGGAGCCTCTCACATCAGTGAGGAGGAAAGCACTGGCATATGGCCAAGGAATGAAAAAGAAAGAATGGGGATTTACTAAAGCAATTCCAGAGAAACTGTAGGGGTTAATGACAGGCAGGACCACATAAAGAGTTGCTGCTCAATTTGGGATACTTATTTGATTGATTTGGAATGTACATTTTTAAATTAGATTTCTGCTTTCTTTTGTTTTCATCTTACATCCAATGTTCAAAGCAGGCTTTTTTGTTCAAAGATATTGCAAGAACCTTCAATATCATCCTGTTGTTATTTATACCTCACTAACATGCTCCTTGCCGTTTTGTCTGTTTGCTAGCATTAACTGCTAAGTCTCCTGCTAGTGTTGCTGAAGAAACCTCTGTTGCTGAAGCTTACAAGTGGGACAATTTATTCTTGAAAAAGAGAGTGACATGGCTTCCGAAAATTCCTGCTTCCTCCTGTGGGTGGCATCAATATATCTTTAGTACACAAAGGTCCGTGAGAGAGAAAGAGAAGAGAAAGAGAAGATTTTTTTTTTTAATGTAATTATGGTGAAAACAGCTACTTGTGCTAAGGCATTCAAATAGTCAATTAGTTATTTAAATTAAGTTAATGATTTAAAATAATCAGTATTGGTATCACTCACTTGGTAACATTCCTACCTCCAAGACACAAGCCACATATTGGACATACACTCCAATCATCAGCTAGCCACGGATCAGCCCTGAGAATGAGGACTTTATGGCCAAAAATCACAGGCCTGTACAGCTTGAACAAAACAAGACCCATCTTTAATTTCACTAGCAGTAGGGTTATATCCCCATATTCAGGCCAAGCACTAGAGACTGAGACAGTTACAAACAATCAACATGAGCAGATCTGACATAATTCATCTAGCAGAGCACAGATGTTCAAACAGAAGCCAGTACTTTAATGTCCATAGGTTCAAGCAGCATGCCAGAGTTTCACCTCATAACCAGTGCTGACACTGCAAGAGTGCACTGTGCCCTTTAAGTGTGCTGAAGATGACACACACAGCAGAGACCACTTCTATTTCTGGAAAGATCTCGTGGCACTTATAGAAAAATGTAGCATTGTCCCAGTCAGCGTTCTCTCTTAAACAAACAAATTCCAGAGTCCAAGGCTGTGGGTGGGCTACTGTTGAGTGAATAATGACTGACAGATTCATCTACACAATCACTACCCCCTCATTATTTAGCTCTTTGATTTGTACTTTTCTTTGGGATATTTTGAGCAAGAAAGGTGCTAACACAACACTCAGATCTATCCTATTTTTAGAGTTCTTGCTTTGTAGTGAGACATTTTGTACCATTAAACCATAATATCAGATTAGGCAGTTTCCCTGAGCCAGCAGTCATAATAAGACCTACTCCAATGGCACATCCAGCTGCAAAACATGACAGATCACCAAAACATGTCAGGAATTGGTTTTTCCTTTTTATTGCTTCAAAAGCATTTTGAGGAGAAGGAAGTAAGTGGCTATAGTCTTTACAAACACTGACATCATGCCTGTCATCTCCTGATACATTGGTATGTTTCTGTTTGAAATTTTGGGAATTGCACATAGGGTTTGTGAAAGGTTCTAAACTGAGAGTCTATGGGTGCGTCTACACTTACAAGTTAGGTCGACTTAAGGAGGCTTAAGTCAACCTAAACTACTCCACTTCCACACTGGGCTTTCCTTAAGATTGCTTAAGGAAGACATCTCGTTTTAGGTCGATTTAAGCCAGTGTGGACGGGGATTAGCGCCTAAATCGACCTTATTAAGTTGACTTAACGTGTTAAGTCAACTTAATAAGGTCGAAAAGGGGCTATGTCTACACTAGAAAAGTTAAGTCGACTTTTGTTAGGTCAACTTAATAAGGTCGACTTTAAGTCAACTTAAAGTCAACTTTATTAAGTCGACTTTAATAAAGTCGACTTAACTTTTCTAGTGTAGACATAGCCTTAGAGACCAAAATCCCAATTTTCAAAAGTGAATAGTGGTTTGGGAAGTATCAGGTTTTGGGTGCTTTTTTAAGATATCTTAAAGAGGTCTCATATCCAGAAACTGCTGAGCACTCACTCACCTTCTTAAAGTCATGTTCCTTTAGATGTCTGACATTGAGCACCCAAAAATCAAGGAACCCAAATACACTAGTTATTTTAGAAAATCTTGGTCCCAATTCCTATTTATTCACAAAATTTACAATTTCCATCAGAGCAGTAAAAGCTTCTCTATTGATGGCTGGGGAGCTCAACGTTGATCTAAGCATGAGGGAGGAGTTCATTTCCAACATCAGATGTGAATTGAAAAACAACCCTCAAAACCTGTTGTATGGGGGCAATGCAGTCCATTCCAAACCCAAAATATTTTCTCGTCAGACACATTATTATGCTCTACCAATACAAGTCACCCCTGTCAGAAGGCATGGAGACATGGACTTTTTCAAACAGAATTGATGCTGCGCTCAATTTTGTATATGGTGCCCAGGTACTTCCCGGTTAGGCATGTCAGAAATGCAGACACAGACTTAACAGTATTCAGAGAAGAGTTGAATTCCACCCCGGCAGGAAATTATCCCAACCCTCTCTTCACTTTATCCATACAATTTTAATGTACAGCTCCCAAGAGCTGTTGCCAGAACATTATCGCCTGTGCAGACTTGAATCAACTGAATGTATTAAGGAAAATAAAGAAGACAGGAGATTTTTGAATTAAGAAGCTGTGATTACATCTTGGAATCATGGTGATTGTGCAAATCAATCAGGCTTTGCTGTTAAGGGGTGTAACAACATCTGGCCCCTTTATTTGAATTATAACCCCAGAATTCAAGTTTTACCTGTTATTTATTCTTCCCATAGGTGTTTCCCAAACCTTTGAAAGTTGAGTCCCACTTTAGGAAAATGAAATAAATAGTGTCCTTCACTGCAGTCCAACCCCATGTTGTTAGAGGACTATGCTTCCTAGGCTTTATCTACACTGCCAAAATAAAGTATGTTTTTACTGTGGGATAGCTAATGTGTATTAGCTATCTGACTGTCAAATTGTAGTAGAAATAAGGCTCTGTAGTTTCGCCATGAAGTAAATTAGGCAAAGTCAGCTGGGGCTGGGGATATATTGCTGACCTCACCTAGCAGCCTTGTGGTAAACATGACAGGTGCCTTATCTCCAGAAGAGCTGGTTGAAAATTTTCCAGTTGAATGTTTGCCTGTCAGAAAATACTGTTTCATTAAAATTAGGAATTTTGCACAGGAAAATGTTGATGACACTTTGTTTTGGGGAAAAAAATGGAAAAAAGACCAAGGCTGAAAGACAGATAGCTGAGGAACTGTTGTGGGGGTGGCATGCTGTAGGAGCTCTGGACTTTGAGCTGTAAAATTTCTGGTTATTTCTGTTGCTAGTCAGTATACTACACAAAAAGGCAGCATTGTATGATCCATCGAGCAGTGTAGTGGTACATTCAAGAGTCAATAAAGGCCTATTCATCTTCAACATATAACAGTAGCAGCAGTAAAACATCCAGCTAATGCCCAGCACCTCACATACCTACCTGCAACAGGTTCTTAGGAAATTAACATCACCTATTTGGTGAGATTGCTTGTTCTTTTATTATTTACCTTAATTTAGCTATATCTGTAAAGAGATGTCTGGCAAAAAAAAAAAAAAGGCGAGGGGCGGGGGGAGGGTGCACTGCATCCTTAATGCCCTAAGAAAAAATCCTGCTGTGGAAAAAGTGAGGGAAAGGTGAAGAGTTGGTGATTCTGAAATAGCTCCAATACAGCCCATCAAGCTTCTTCATGTATCAGTTTTTTGCCCAACATACTACCATTACAGTTCTCCCAGTATCTCATAAGCTATTGTGTTGTCTTATAAGGATAGCCTAGCTTACAGAAGAGATATTCCATCAACAGGAACAGGAATAAAAATTAGCCACCTTCTGAAAAAAGAAACCCTGTCACTGCGTGAAACTTAAAAAATGAGAGACCAGCATCCCAGAAATCCCAGAGAAGTTCTGTGATGGGATTTGGTGACATGATGTTAAACCATGCTGCTGCTTTTATACGGATGCAATTCAGATGCAGAGACTAATGTGGTCACAAGAGGGAGGAGAGCAAGAACATCATACATGAGCAAAGGAATAAATCTTTACTAGCCAGCTTATTAAAAAGCACAAGGCAGTTCAGCAGTGACCATTGTGGCCAGCCCATTGACTGCTTTCAGATTTAACACTGCTTGTAGCAAGATGGAGTATTACAGGTTGGGAGGTGTAGTGTCTCCGGGGTCCTATTCCAAAAATAGCTACACATAATACAATCATTGTTATGCTAATTAGGTGCAGCCCTGAGGCTCAGGCCAAGTTCTCAATAAGACCCTCGGATGGCCAACTATTGGGCACTCTAGTGTAGCTTTACATGGTTTCCCAGCCCTCGGGCATGACCCCGAAGAGGACTGGAAAGACCCGTCAGTGTGTCACAACCATGTTGCCCTTCCTATATTGTTAGATGGGAGGGTGGGTCCTGGCTAGATCCCAGCTAGAGGGAAGGAGAAGCCAGGAGGGTCCTGATACAAAAGAATGGGGTGACCTGTATGTAAAAGGTTGAGAAGTACAGCTCTAGCTTATGCCTGTTTCTCTACACACCATTAAATTTGGAACATATATAAAGAACCAGTGTAATCACAAGTTCGATAGAGGTAGCTGTGTTAGTCTGTGTACAGCAAAAACATTGAGACTCATGTGGCACCTTAAAGATTAACAAATTTCTTTGGGCATAAGCTTTCATGGGCTCCAACCCATCTGACGAAGTGAGTTAGAGCCCACAAATAGCTTATGCCCAAAGAAATTTGTTAGTCTTTAAGGTGCCACAGGACTCTCGTTATTTTTAGTGTAATCACAGTTTGTTCATCCATGGGTTAAAATGTATAAAGAGGAAATTCAGTGCAACTCATGTTATTTCAGCCACTGAAATTTGCTCTCTTTTTTCCCTACTCAGTGGTTTGTAGCTACTCCAGAGTGCTTGCATTTCTAGTACTTTTGTCAAACAGCACCTGATTATGCCAGTCTCATGCTATTTTCCTTAGAGAGGAAAAAAACTATAAAGCTTGTTTAACAGTGGTGATCTGGTGCTTTTTTCTCAACAAAATTGGCTGAGAGGGAGAAAAAGCATCTTTTATTTTTAAAAGTTTGCTTAAAAACTCCCAACCCCTTTGTGCTGAAGTTTCACACACAGCAGGGAGTATCTCCATGTATCACTAATAGAAAGTCTCTGCTGATGGGGTCAGAGCTGTTTCCTTGCAAGATGTCAGAGTTTCTGAATGCAGCTGTAGACCTGAGATCTCTTAGGATATTAAATATCTCCTATTTCCTGAATCCTATAGTTTACACTATAATTTCTTCTGGTATTTTCATGCAGGTATGTATACAAAGGAAGGTATTGGAACTGATGAGCATTGACCAATGAACAAGGTATCAATTGTCCTTAAAAAGCTTGGAACTTTCTTCATTCAAATGCCTAGTTTAATGCGAGCGTATTCTGTAACAGCCAGAAATCTGGGAGGTAAGGTCACCTCTTAACTGCCACTTGGGAGGAAATCTCATCTCCCAAGTACAGGATGTTGAAAGAATATGGGTTTCGTCCTTTTTATGGAGGCCTATGTTTTAAATAGGAACAGGAGATTTTCTCTGAGCACAGTTTTGCTAAGGTACCCATCCTGACTGAGGGAGGTTCTTTTATGTTATGTGAATGTACCAGTGGAAAATACAACCTGGTCAGTTCTTCCAGCATTAGACACCTTATTTTTTTACTCCTCCTGTGGGCCAAAGCCATCTCTGGTGTAACTTTCCTAAGGTCATGCTGTTAAGGGATGCTCAGTCTCCACCTGTAATTCTTGTGGACACCACGCCTTGCTTCCCATCCTTGCTTTGAAGTAGGTAGTGATATACATGATAGACAGAAGATGATTGTGAAGGTTAGTTATTAAGCAGTTGAGTGCTTGACTATAATATGTCTCTTTCTGAGTTTGTATGGGAAAGGGAAGAATATCCTCGGCTATTTTTTCCTCTTCATGACTGAAGCTTGAAAACCACTGAGGTTCTCTATAAAGAGGCTGGAGGAGACATGGGAGAAGAACTTAATTATAATGAGAGTCCTATGGCACCTTATAGACTAACAGGTTTTCTTCGGCATAAGCTTTCGTGGGCTATAACCCACTTCGTCAGATGCATGAAGACAAAGTGGGTTATAGTCCACAAAAGCTTATCCTGAAGAAAATCTGTTAGTCTATAAGGTGCCACAGGACTCTCGTTGTTTTTGCTGTACACAGACTAACACGGCTACCCCTCTGGAACTTAATTATGTCCATTACACTCGTGACACCATTAAAGAATCAGAACTAAGTCTGCTCCTGTCCATGTAGTGAATACACAGAGCAATTGCAAGCCTGACAGCTGCTTTATTTCACTGCCTCAGTAACTGACACAGAAGCATTGTTTGGGTTTGATGTCCGTATTTTGCAGTATCAGCAAATTCCCTTGGAATGCTACTGCTGCTTCTATTCCTTACCCATCACTCTTCAAAGAAAGCGTGGTTGACTGTGAGCAGATAAAGGGAGACAGATTCCCAGAGAATGAGAAAGAGTAGGGAGAGCTCTTAGGTAGGTTGAGATGCTCTTGGGGCTGGTCTACATTGCGTGAGGATTTCAATGGCTATCAAAGGGAGATATGTAAAGTACTTAAAATACCTTGTGTATCTCCCTTTGACTACCTAACGCCTACTCACTGCAGGAATCCCACAGCACTGAGTCAATGGGAAATGCCTTCCCATCAAATAAATGCTACACTATTTGCCAGGTAAATCTTAACAAATCAACCTCTGGCTAATTCTGGGTTTGATTGAGCATGTCTTTACAGATGTTCAATCAAACTCACACAGTCAAAGCTACCAGTGCTTTTTTTGTTAAAAAAAAATAGTGCAGTACTCATATCTTGATAGTAAATTTGAAAAATGCCTCTCCCACTCCTTTTCTTCCTGCACCACCCCTCTTTTCCCAGCAGCGCGCTTCTTTCCCCTGCTGACCCCATCCCCCCAGCTGGGCAGCGGGGGCCAGCCAAAAAGGTGCTGGTTCTCCGTACCTCTGCGTACCATCACAAAAAAAAACACTGGATGCTACACTGTTGAAGATGCTGCCACCAGTGGGGCCAAGCCCTTGGAAAAAGAGCAACAAGTACATGGGGGATTTCCTCTGATTTCTTAAAATATGGGATCACATTTAAACTTGAAGTTAAATCCCGATTGTTGCAAGTTCTGGGCAGGCTATTAGCTGCACTTCTGCCATGAAAGTCAGTGAGAGTCAGTATTAGTAACTGGTATTACAATAATGTCTAGAGACTCCCACTGAGATTGAAACCCTGTTGGGCTACACATTGTACAGACAGGCGGTATGAGATGGTGCCAAATAGACAATACAGATGAGGTGTGAAAGGGGAATCAAAAGACATAGGCTATGTCTACACTTGGAAATTTAAGTCGTCTTTAGCTAAGTCGACTTTCAGTCAACTTAGTTGAGTCAACTTAGTGAGTCTACAGTTAAATTTTAAGTCGACTTTGGGGGTAACTTACAAAGTCGACCTACAGCGTCCACACTGGATGCCTAGGTCGACTTCTAGGGACTAGGGGGATCTAGGGTAGGTCCACGGGGGCAGGGGGGCACCCCTTGCCCAGTGCCAGGTGGCTCAGCCTTTGCCCCATTGTACCTAGGTACAATGGGGCAAAGGGGGACAGGGACCCTGGCAGGGCATAGGGGCAGGATGGGCAGAGCATGCCAGGGTCCCCCTGTTCTCCCCCCTCTCTCTCCCCGGCAGGGAGGGCATTGGTGCAGTCCTGGGGTAGCCTTAAGTCGACTTAGGGCTACCCCACGTCTACACTGGCTTAAGTCGACTCTAGGGAGTCGACTTAAGCCCTAAATCAAACTAAATCTAGGTTTAATAAAGTTGACTTAATTTTCATTAAGTCAACTTTATTTTCCTTAAGTTGACTTAAGGAAACTGTAGTGTAGACGCAGGGTAAATTAATTCGACTTAAGCAAGCTTAAGTCAACTTAATTTACAAGTGTAGACGCAGCCATAGAGATGGGCACAACACGCCCAAATGGCTTATCACAGGGCAGGGCAGCGTCAATGCTGAGAGAAGAGAACCTAGATCTCTTGACTCCTCATCCAGAGCTGACCCACTAGCGCCCACACTATCTCCTTAAAAGAATCCAAAGTTCAAATGTTGCCCAATGCTTTAAAATAGATGGAAGGGTTTATCCCTAAGCACCTGCTTCTCATTCAAGAAATAATAAGTTTGAAAATATGAAGGCTATAATAAACCTCTTTTTAAAGCAACTCTATTTTTACATATTGACTGGTCAGGAATAGACCCAGCTTTTCAAAAGTGAATGCAACCAAAGTACCCATACAAATGCATGTGTACATGCCGGATTTGCAAAATCCCACATTTGTGTATGAAAAAAAAAAGACCCATGGAATCAAGCCTGTGAAATGAGAACTTAGCTGATGACTTGCCAAGCAGCATGTTTTCCAGTTTGCTCTTCTATTGATTCTGCAGTCTTATCAATGGCCAAAGCTTTTTCTTAGCAGTAAACAGGTACAGTATGACTCAAAGACACATGAGGAGCAGATGTAGTATGATGAGAAAAGACTGATCTTGTAAAGTGATCTTTGTGGGCAGACACCTTGCACTGTCATGTTATTCGGATTATATAGGCAGATCGGGGTCAGCCCACAGAGGCCATAGTCTTAGATTCCGAGGCCAGAAGAGACCACTGTGATCATCTAGTTGGACCTCCTGTATATCATAAGACATAGAATGTCCTCCTAAGTAATTCCTAGAGCAGATCTGATAGAAAAACATCCAATCTTGATTTAAAAGTTGTCTGTGATGGAGAATCCACGGTGGCCTTTGATGAATTGTTCCAGTGGTTACTCACTTTCACCATTATAAATTTACACCTTATTTCCAGTCTTATTTCCTTATGTTCATTACAGGATGGGGGCCCAAAGAAAGTAATGTGTTTATGACAACACTTTTTTGACTATGTGATTTTAAAAATTGAGGTTTTTAGAAGGAATATAAACTCTCATACTTCGGGGCATTAGCCAACCACTAAACAATGGAAGGTAGGAAGAAACTTTGCCTTTGGATAGGTTATTTCACAACCATCCACCCTCTGAAACATCTGATCCTAATCATTCTCAGACAGGATACTGGAATAATATGGATCACTGATCTCATGTCTGCTCTGGCAAAGGACCACATTCATCTGTTTAAGATTTGCCCAGCCATGCTGCCTTTTACACAATATAACTGTAGTTCTAAGTCATAAAAAAGTAAAGCATTGTTCGTTTAGCAAAACAAAAAAAAAAAGATGACAGTGTCTTTCTTAGAAGTATCACTGTTCGTGTAGCTTTTCCAACACATAACGGAGCTACCTTTCTAAAAATGGGATTTGTAATGTTTCCATTTTTCAGACATTGTGTGTCATAAATAAAAGAATGAAGGAGTCCTTAGATTTCCAACAAGAAACTCTTTCCTTTGTACCCTAACCATCTATGTCCAACACTGCCAAGCTAATATTTTTCTGCATAGCTGCTGAAGATGGTAGGTGAAGGTAATGAGAGACAAACTTCAAGGTCACTGTAATTTTATACCATTTTTCATGAGGAAGGGTTATCTCCCAGTGTGCCCCTTTCAACCTTTTTTGCAAGTTAACAAAACATTTAGAGGAGGCTACCCTGATGTACCTTAAATGCCTGATTACTTCTGCAGAAGGCATTAAATCATTCGCTAAAAGCAATTGAAAAAAAAAGCAGCCTATCTAAATAAAACATTATTCAAGATAACTTATTAACTTATAAATGGCATGAAAACCTGAGATGTCTGCTTCTGTGCCTGAAGTCAGTTCTGTTGTTCCACACAGGAAGCCTGAAACTGAGAAATCAGAAACCAGGTGATTTATTGTCTTTTGATCCTATTTTGTCTTCTCTACATGTATCCTGACCATTTTAGTGCATTATGTCTCATGTACTCCTTCTCTCCTCTTTCACCTTTTTTTCTATTCATCTGCTAACTCATCTTTTCCTTTTTCTTTCTCTCTAACCTGTTTCTATTTTTTTTGTTTTGCCCAGTAAGTACCCAGGACTACAAAAGTTATCGCTAATCACATATTCCCTCATTCTATTAGCAGCCTTTTATTATGCATCTGCTGCACTGTTGAAGTTGATTATGAAAATAATTACCTTTTTGTGAGAAAACAGCAAGTTGGCTTGATGCCAGAAGACAGGTGTTCCCAGGAAGAGTTCCCACTAAATATTCGTGTTCAGTATGCACTAGTCTAAATACTATCTACACTATTTACCAAGCCCTTAGTCTATAACAGCTTTCCTTTTCTGTAACAAATACATTGCTAGTGATGAATCACTGGAGCCAGCAGCTCTCACTCAAAAATTTGCACATGCTTATTCAAGAGAGTCCCACATAATCTGTTATTCACAAATTTCCCTCATGGGTCAACAATAGCTATAGATAACAGAATAAAAAGGAGCAAGCATTTCATATATTCTGTAATCTAGTCATAAATTATGTAATTACTGGAACAATATCTTTACAGACTTCCCCAAGTTCTAAGCTAACTGCCATCACTAAAAATCTGTGTGCCAGGAGTACTCCAGGAGCTACAAACACAACCTAGCAATGATATTTTAGTTACTTGATTCTGTTCCATAAGAAGTGTCATTCTTAGGAGGTGGAAAACAAGCTCCTCCTTCCTGTATGGAGAAGATAAGTGAACTGCCCACCACAGCTTTGGTGAAAAATAAATATAGTTTATGGTGAAGAAAAAACGGGAAAATATGATAGGATTTCCCCACACCTGAAGGAACTACAGCCACCAACTCCAGCCATGGAGCCCATTTCCTTCCCCTATTCAGTCGAATGCACATAATGGGCCCCTACTCCACTCCTTATTAACACTGAGGCAAGCAAGGTCCCAATGATTTTCTCTCTAAGAGCCATTCCAGGTTGAATGTAACAGAACAATGCATAGTTTAGTGTTTGTACAATTCCTTATTTAAATGCCTATCTTTAAATATATTTGCTGTGTCATTGTAGTTGTATTGGTCCCAGGACATTAGCAAGACAAGTGGCTGAGATGACATCTGTTATTGGACCAACTTCTATTGGTGAAAGGAACAAACTTTGTAGCTACACAGAGTTCTTCTTCGGGTCTCAGAAAGGTGCTCAGAGTGTCACAACTAAATACATGGTGGAACAGATTCCTTAGTATAGATAGTTAACACATATTCTAAGAAAGCATTTGAGCTGAAGTGGCCCCTTAAAACGTCTGCAGTTATGGGCCAAAACAAGGGGATTAGCATGTTACAGGTTGGTCTAATACATCCAGTGTCTTTATTAAGACCATGATTTTCAGTGTCTAGCAAAGTTATGAATTTCTTTTGATGAAAGTATCATACAGGTTTCCTCAGAGGACAAGGATTCATAGGTGAGATATGGAGTGATCATTTTGTGAAAAGCATTTGCCTACACATGATATGATCTTTTTGTCTTTTATCGTGTTTCTATGTCAGTTCATTTGAGAATGTAGTCAAATTCCAAAGGGGTAGCCGTGTTAGTCTATTGTAGAAAGACAACAGAGTCCTGTGGCACTTTTAAAGACTAACAGATGTACTGATTGTGTGGTTTCACCCACAAGTGGTTGGAGCATTTAGTGCACTGGAAAAGATACACCACATCTTGTGATAGGCATATGTAGGGATCTTGAAAGGTGTGCTCCGGTGGGTGTGGCTCATTGTAGCAATGTAGATTTGTCTGCAGATTTGAGATTGGTTGTTCTGGCAGGGTCTGGTGCTGCTTTGAGCTGGTGTATCCTACTCTCCAGAGAACTTGCTTCTCATGAGGAGCTTGGTGGACCTGGGAGATGTTTGAAGGCTGAAAGAGAGAGTGTGGGAAAGATTTCTTTCATGATGGGGTCCCCACTGAGAATGAGTTATAACTGTTTAATGATACCCTATGTGGGTTCCAGTGTAGGGTGGTATGTGACAACAAGGAGTTGGAGGGGTTTTATTTTTATATTGAAGCAGGGTCTCAGAGTATTTGGGTGGCCTGTTCCATGATACGCTCTACTGTGGTGGAGTGTCCTTGTTTGATGAAGGCAGTTTTGAGTGTGTCTAGGTGTGTATCCCAAAATTTCTACTCAGAGCATATACTGTGATATCTGAGAGTCTGGCTGTAGAAAACAAACTTCTTGCTGCATTTGGGGTGGTTACTGGATCCGTGAAGGTGTGGTGATCCATAGAATTTTCTATATTGTTATCTGTAGGGTTCCACCGCTGAAGCAAATTGTGGTGATTAGGACATTGATGCTGGTGCGGGAGTGTTCTAGAGTAACACAGCTGAACACCTCCTGTGGGGTGCCAAGAGCCCACAGTCCCTCTGAATACAATGGGATGTGAAGGCACTCACAAGACTGCAGAAACTGGGATCCAATGGAATCAATCGCAACTAGAGATTTGCCTTGGGTTTCCCAATATCTGTCAAGGACCTTGTGAAAAGAAAAGGCTAATTTCTCCCCTCTGCAGATGGAATTCAATTCTCTATAGTGTCTGTGTCTCTTCTGCCTCACGAGAGTGGAGTTCATAGAATCACCAAATCTTAGGGTTGGAAGGGACCTTATGAGGTCATCTAGTCCAACCCCTTGCTAAAAGCAGGACCACTCCCAGTAAATCATCCCAGCCAGTCTAACTGGGCCTTAAATGTTTCCAAAGATGGAGATTCCAACACCTCCCTAGGTAATCCATTCCAATGCTTCCCCACCCTCCTAGTGAGAATGTTTTTCCTAATATCCAACCTCAACCTCCCCAGCTGCAACTTGAGTTATAGGGCTTCTTATATTTTAGCACCGTAATCTTCACAATCTCTATTTATCAAACAGGCCCCTTTGCAGGTTCTGTAGTTGAATTTCTTTCTGATCCATTTTCTGCTGCTCTGGCAAAAGGAATTTTATTTCCAGACTGTATAACTGCATACTGTGTTAGGTGATCCTTTCATGTTCATGAACACCACTCCCCAATGTTTTCTGTTCTGATGGGCTCTCCTCCGATTATATCCTCCCTTGCACTTAGAGGTCTTTCAATTAGAGTAGAGGGAGCCCAGCATACACCACATCTGAATCAAACATTTTTAGTGTTTTAATAATTAATTAAGTTTTAATAATGTTTATTAATTCCTGTTGATACCTTGCCAAAAGCATTCTTTGGAGAATGGCAAAATAATTAGTGGCTATCCAATCTAATTTTTTTTTCCTGGAAATGGCACAAATTGAATATTAAGGGAAAGTGTAATTCATTATCCATGAATAGTTCACAACCCACATACATTGCCACCTGCACATGTCTATTTTCAGTAATCTATTCAAATATTCAGCATGCTAAAGTTCTTCATATCTGAAGCATGACACCCAAAAATTGCTGTGGAAGATTGAGGTCAAAGATGATGAGCAACCCTAACTCCAGTGCTGGGAGATGCAGGTAGTCTGCATCTTATTATCTCTGCTGCCTACATTGCCGGGGAACAACATTCTCCCTTGAATCAAGTGTTGCCATTGTAGTAATAATGATAGCAGTTCGTAGAGCATACTTTCCATCTCCAAAGAACTTTCTGTATATTAACACATCAATTCCCACAACAGTCTTGTGAGGCAGGGAAGAGTTATCAGCACAAACAGGGAAACTAAGGAAAAGACTATAAAAGATGCCATGCAGGAAACAAGTATCAAAGCCATAATTAGATTTTCAGAGCCCCTGACTTTCAGTTCAGTGCTCAAACCATTAGCCCACACTACTCTAGTTTTTGCTACTTTTTTTGTACAGTTGGATGCTTAGTCAGATAATACAGGTGTTCTTCTAGTTGCTCTTCCTCCATGCAGGCAGCCACTTTTCATTTGCAAGCAAACCAATAATCAATGTATATTTACTTCTCTGGCACGCCATGCTTGAAGATTTTTAGGTGTTTAGCAGAGGGTCTAAAAAGTAAAAAAAAAAAAAAAATACAGCCAAGCTTCAACATAAGACAATACCAAAAGAAGTACAGAAAAAAGTCCTTAAATATATAATAAATATCTCACCCTTTCATACACACACCACGTATCACACTCCAACGACACAAAAGAAAATACTTCCCACTCCAAATGCAACACACAAAATAGGAAACCAAAATTATGACAGTTTTGCTCAGAAGGAAGACACAGATGGAGTCTGGTATATAGTCAAAAGGAAAATGTTTCAGAGTCAGAGGCTCTTGATGGAGAATTAAAATGGTGTAAAGGGCCATTCCTAAAGGGGGCTGCATTTTGTTTGTTTGTGTCCTATTAATACTCAAACCATTTCCATTCCAACAGGATCTGGAAGAGCTGCCTGTGATTTCACTATCCAGCTCCCCAAAGACCTTTCCAAAGTTCTCCCCACCTCCAAAAGGCAAGGGGATTCAGGACATACAGTATTAGTCATAAACAAAAGCGCTTCTACCACTTTAAGAAAATCCAAAACAATTACACTTTTCGTGGCTGTCTTTATCATTCAAAAAGGAACACAGTATTAAAGTAAAACTCTACTGCTGTCCTCTGTTGTTGCCTGTTTTGCTATTCACTAGTATTAAGGTAACTATGTATTAAGGTTTTACATACTAAGACTATAACCTTGATGTATACTCTGTGGATAAAAACAAGAATTAAGTGAAGAATTCTGCTAATCCTGAAGAAACATTTGCCCCAGAGGGGCACTCACAGACAACGGATTCTCCACCAATTAACTATGCTCTGTTTAATTTCAGCAATTTAACAAGTTTTGATTAATTATTAATTACTCCAGAACTGCATATTTTAAAAAACACTTTTTTTTTTAGCTTTCCCCATCATCTGGGAAATGTAAGGTATTGATTTGCCTAGTAAAAGAGGTTAATGATGTTTAGGTCAATTATTACGTTTTTTATTATTTTAATTACCCTGTTTTCAAATGCTCAAATGCATAGATCAGAGCAGGAAATGGTTATAACGAAGTTGCAGTTGTATCCTGTCTGTCAATTACTAGTATAGAATAGATATCTGGAATATTTAAGGCTTCATTATCCAGTATATTGTATATAAAATTTAATTAGGGTTTGATTAAATTCTGCTTCAGCTGTTTAGGGTTGGCAGGTCCAACAGGAAAAAATCTCTTACAATTCCTTGCAAACATGCACTTTTAATGCATCAAGATTAGACACTTCAACCTGCATAGGCTTGAAGACTGAAAATGGCCTTTCATGGAGAATGGGAATGGAGAGGTCCAGCTTGTGCTCCAAGAATGTAAGGATAATTATTTGGCAGCTCACATTTTTATCTGTTGGTTTAAATTATTACTCGTAGTAGCAGTATTATTATCTAAGCTTGGAGCCTCTTTGTACAAGGCAAAGTATAAACACATCATGAGAAACAGCTCCTGCTCTGAAGAGCTTGCAAATAAAATAGATAGTCAGATAAAAGCTGAGAAAGGAAACAGAGGCACCGAGAGGTGAAGAAACTTGACAAAGACACACAGCAGGTCAATGGCAGAACCAGGAGTAGAAGCCAGGTCTCCTGGCTCCCATTTCAGTGTCCTGTCCACTAGATTAGTGATTCCCAACCTTTTCAATAACATGGCACACTTTTTTCAGCTGAATTGATTGCTCTTAAATGTCACATTTACTTACATTTATTATGGTTATGGTCTTACTTGAGAGGTTTGCAACATAGTGCATATAACTAGCTAAAGAAGGATCAAATGCATTAATGTTTCGAATCCACCAGAAAAAAAAATACACATCATCTCAATTTTGCCCTTTGGCCACCTGCATTTAGAATGTTCACGTTTTAGAATCAAAAGACCAATACTTCACTTTTAATTTGATGAGTAATTTGCACGAGTTTTATGAGTTGTAATTTTGGTTGGATAGAATATCATTATAGATGAAACAATGTTTGTTTTACATTGATTTTCATTATCTTTGTACAAAATTTCACAGCACACTTGAACAGTTCTCACAGCACACCAGCGTGCCACAGCACACCAGTTGAAAACCACTGCACTAGATAGAACACATTGCCTCCAAACCAAAAAATCTAATTGTTATGATCATTGAACATGTGGCAGGAGGGGAGAGATCCCTCCCATGGAAGCTTTGAAGTATACCAGAAAAAGAAGGCCGTGGTCATTTTCTCTGTGCAGGCAAACACATGCAGGGATTTAGGGATCTTAGGAAGAATTGGAGAAGCCTCAGATTTAATGCCACCAGGAAGTCAATCAGCATGTTGGAATTTTGTTAAGGACCAAACTTCAAAGTTTTAAGGAATGGAATTCTGGAGTGACTGCTTTGTGACGCACTCTAGTAACTTGTTCCAATGTTTTGAACACTGAAAAACAGAAAAGTGATTCTGAAAAACATACTGTTTCAGATCCTAGCTGAGGGATATTGTAATCAAGCCATTTGCTGCAAGTGATGATAAACTGGTTTCATAACCTTTCATAACACTGACATGTTGCTGCAGCTACTCTGTAGGGTGGGTTGTGGATGCTAGCTGGATGCACATAATCCTTTGCCCAAAATTAGTCATAGCAAGATGCTGATGCCAATATTAATAGACTAGTAATGTGCATGCATCCGAGTGCTGTACATCTAAGGAGATTTTCAATGGAAAGAATTTCAGCAAATACATAAATATTTTGCCTTGGGTTAATTTTAAAGCCAAATTGTGCCTGTAGGCACCATCCTGACCAAAAGGCAGTGTAAGATGGATATCCCAGGAGGCACTGTGTCTCTGACACGCACCTCTAAGCCACAATACCTCCCCTGCTTCAGGGAGGAATCTATGAGGTTGGTGGGGAAGAGGGGAAGAGTAAATTAGTGCAGCTCTTCAAAGGGTGTAGTTTAATTCACCCCCTCAGACCTGGCTAGTTCCTGGGACGAGTGAGTAGGATAAAGCCAAGACTCAAGCTACACCCTCACCCATTCCCACTATCTTGCATGCCAGTAGGCTATCTGGGGGGCAGGGGAAGATTGCACTTCAAATCAGGACCCAAGGTGCAGGCTGGTTTGAGAAACAATCCAGCCCTTAATAGGTCTGATTCTCCTATCATTTGCACCATTGTAAATTATGACTATATCCAATGAATTAAAAGGAGTTACACCAGGTTGATACATAACAAAAACAAACAGGAGACACACCAGAATAAATCCAGAGAACAGAATCAGGTGCTAGAAATCAAGTTGTTTTCCTTTCATTTGTCCCATGATTTTTACTTGATACGCTCTAATCATGGGTATTCATGGAAGATTTAAGGTTACAGAATGGTCCCATCGGGCTTAATCACATAGAAGAGGGAGTCAATAGCTAACATATTTATTTGTGTCATTTATTTCTAGGCATTTCCAGAAACTGCATTCCCATAGGATCTGAGTATCTTAACTGTATCTCCCAGCTCCATTGTTTAAAATGGCTAAGAAAAGCTGCCTCTCTTTTATGCCTTCCTTCTGTTGAGAGGCTTTTGTTTTTCCATAGGATGTTAGCATATCAATAAAAGCTAATTGAAATAAGTTAGAGAGTTGGAATTTGGCAAGGGTATTAACAGGAATTAATAAACCTTGAAAGTAACAGCTAAAAATGTTTGATTCAGAAGTGGTACGTGCCTAGTTTCCACTACTTTAACTGATGTAAGAGCTCCAAGAGTAAGGGAAGATATATTGGGTGGACAGCTCACCTGAACAGAAAACATTGGGGAACAGTATTTATTTTGCAAACAGGATGTTAGGGATCATTAAAAAGGGGATAGAAAATAAGACTGCAAATGTATTATTGCCCTTATATAAATCCATGGTACGCCCACATCTCGAATACTGTGTACAGATGTGGTCTCCTCATCTCAAAAAAGATATTCTAGCACTAGAAAAGGTTCAGAAAAGGGCAACTAAAATGATTAGGGGTTTGGAGAGTGCCTCGTATGAGGAACGATTGAAAAGGCTGGGCCTCTTCAGCTTGGAAAAGAGGAGACTGAGGGGGGACATGATAGAAGTATATAAAATTATGACGGATGTGGAAAAAGTGGACAAGGAAAAGTTGTTTAAATACTCCCATAATACAAGAACCAGGGGTCACCAAATGAAACTGATAGGTAGCAGGTTCAAAACAAATAAAAGGAAGTTCTTCTTCACACAACGCACAGTCAACTTGTGGAACTCCTTACCTGAGGAGGTTGTGAAGGCTGGGACTATAACAATATTTAAAAGGGAACTGGATAAGTTCATGGTGGCTAAGTCCATAAATGGCTATTAGCCAGAAAGGGGTTAAGAATGGTGTCCCTAGCCTCTGTTTATCAGAGGATGGAGACGGATGGCAGGAGAGTGATCACTTGATCATTGCCTGTTAGGTTCACTCCCTCTGGGGCACCTGGCCACTGGCCACTGTTGGTAGACAGATACTGGGCTAGATGGACCTCTGGTCTGACCCAGTACGGCCTTTCTTATGTTCTTATGTTCTTATGAACATGAAAGGATCACATTCTTCCACAATATATAGTCTGGCAATAAATTCCCTTAGCAGAGCAGCAGAAAAGGGATCAGAAAGAAATTCAAAATTTAAAAATAGCTAGCAGTGTGTGATGTGCATTTTTAGAGAGTATTGGGCAATGCTATATTTTGGGTGATACAACATATGCCTTTTCCCCATCACTAGCAAGGAAGTTACACTGGGGTTCATGTGACATATCCCAGAAGATTGGAGGAGAAGGAGAGACACACAACAGAATTACACCATTTAACAGTTCCTTACATAAGCTTTGCTTTTAATCAAAAGAAAAACAAAAGCCAAATATTTCATCATTTTTATTATCAGGAAAATTTATTTTTCATTAACCTGAAGTCTAATGTTGCTCCCACCGAAACCAATGGCAAATCGCCAGTGCTCTTAGTGAGAGTATGACCCTCGTTAGTTCTTATGTGGTTTTAGCATGAGAGAGAATGGAGTTCTTGTAAATTGTCTCCATACACATATCAGCGGCCAAGTCTATACTAACTGGGGCAAATTCAGCACTGTCTGTTCGAACTCCCTGGTTCGATTGAGCAGTCAGTCAAGACCTGCTCACTCGATCTGGATTTCAAATCAATAACTCCACCCCTGTAGTGCTGAGTCAAAGGAATGGCATTTCCCTTCAACTCAGTGCAGTGGAGCAATGGAGGTAAGTGGGAGTTAGAGTCTAAGGGAGACATGTAAGTTATTTTACATTTATTTGTGTATCTCCCTTTGACTGCTGCCAAAACCAGCAGCAAATGTAGACCAGTCCAGTGTGATGAAGTAGCATGGAGAAGCTGTAATGTGGGAACCAGTTTGTCATTAAATGGCCAGAAGTGTATGGAGTACATGCATAATACATGCATAAGGACTGTGTTATGATTCGCACTGAAAATCTTATTGTAAACTCAGAAAACATTTATTAAGGTCTAGAGTGTGTCTGTTTGTGGGGCCCCAGGGGTGAATGAGTGGGAAAAGGAACCTCCTTGCATGGACAGCCTAAGGGCAACACACAGTTGCAGTCTCTACCCTCACCTCCCTATTTTCCCAAAAGAGAGGACATGGAGGTGTCTGAGGTAGGGCTCTTTCTCCATCCACACCTCTCCTATCTCTGGTACACAAGCTAATAGAGTAAGCAGCATGCCACAGAGGATATAATAGCAGATGCTCCGCTTTTGCTACATAAGTAGAATGCTTCTCAACGCTTGCCCCACACCCTTCCTCAGTTCAAGGTTCTGCCTTACGGACAGACTGAGGCTTAGTGATTAGTATTTTAATTTTAAAAATTCAGTGGAAAAGATTCCCAATTAAATCCCTAAATGACTCCATCACAAGATGTACACTAATGTCTCAGGCTATGTCTACACTTGTAAAGTTAAGTCGACTCTGTTTAAGTCGACTTAAAGTCGACCTTGTTAAGTCGACTTAACAGAGTGGCTACACTTTAAGTTGACTTAACAGTAGACGTAGCCGTCCACACTGGCTTTAAGTTGACTTAAGAAGTCGACTTAAGGCTTAAGTTGATCTTCAGAGTGGTGTTATGAAGTCGACTTAAGGAAGCGCTTAAGTCGACTTAATAAAAGCCCAATGTGGATGCAGCTTTGCGCAGGTTGACTTAAATGTCCTTAAGTTGACCTAAGTTGCCAGTGTAGACGCACCCTCAGAGAACAACGCCTGGTACATGCTGAAGCACCCACACAGCTGTTCCAAGAGTGTGAGCAAGGTGCAAGGCTGCAACAAATAGGAGCTGAATGGCTGTTTGGTGTAAAGTGAGAAGATGTTATCTGTCCGGCTCCTAGTGGACAAGTGTTTACAGCACACACCCATTGGCAGTCTCAGCAAAGATTCAAAGGGTGACTAGGCCATGGAAATTGAATTACCCTCTGATCCCACCATGTCAGGTCTGAGAGAAACTGGCATGGTAAAGGTCCAGAGGGGTAGCCGGTTTAGTCTTGTTCAGCAAAACAAACGAGGAGTCCTGTGGTGCTTCTAAAGATTAACAAATGTATTTGTCACATGAGCTTTCATGAGCAGAATCCCACTTCAGCAGGCACATGAAATGGAGGGTGCAGTAGGAAAGGGGAATATAAATGCAGAGAAGGCTAAGTCACAAGGTCAGTTGTTTTGGAATGATAAAAGAGCTCTGGTAGTTAAAGAAAAAAACCCTGATATCTTTTTACAAAAACAAACTGTTCCAGCTCTGATGGTTGAAATTTAATACTGTTCCAAATTCATCCTTGGTGAAATGCCACTGACTTGAAAAGAGTTACAGTGGGGAAGAATTGGCCCCATTTATTAGGAAATGAAAAATCAGTGAGTAGCCAGAAAAGTATTTGGCCCAATCTGTGTATCTAGGTGGCAAGTGATGAATCAGTATCCAGAAAGAACTCATGTAGCATACACCAATAGTCACATATTGTACATAAGAATGGTCATTACTGGGTCAAACTAGTCCAGTATCTAGTTTACTATCCAGAATCTAGTTTACTAGTCCAGTATCTAGCATACACCAACAGTCACATATAGTACATAAGAATGTTACTGGGTCAATCTAGTCCAGTATCCCGTCTTCTGACAGTGAGCAATGCCAGGTTCTTCAGAAGGAATGAACAGAATGAGTGATCATTGAGTGATCCATCCCATGGTTCATTCTCAGCTTCTGGCAAACAACAATCCATGCCTGTCCTGGATAATAGCCATTGATGTACCTACCCTCCAGGAACTTACCTAGTTCTTTCTGAACCCATTATAATCTTTACATCATCCCCTAGCAAGAAGTTCCATAGGTTGACTGTGCATCATAGGAAGAAATAGTTCCTTTTGTTCATTTTCAACCTTCTGTCTATTAAGTTCTTGTGTTATAAGAAAGATACTTCCTTATTTACTTTCTTCACACGAGTCATGATTTTATAGACCTCTATCATATTCCCCCCCATTCATTTCTTTTCCAAGATGAAAAATCCCAGTCTTATTAATCTCTTCTCATATGGAAGCTTTTCTATACTGCTAGTCATTTTTGTTGCCCTTTTTTGTACCTTTTCCATTCTGATATATCTTTTTTTGAGATGGGGCAACCAAGAGCTATCAGCTAATGTGAACAATTGGGACAGGATGGAGGGTGATAGGTGCCTATATAAGAAAAAGCCCTGAATGTCCAAACTGTCCCTATAAAATCAGGATATCTGCTCATCCTAGGGCAGCGGTTTCCCGCCTGTGGCCTGGGGGCCAAAAGTGGCTATCAGGGGTTTTCAAAGTGCCCTGAAGCTTCTCTCCTGATGGGTGCAGAAGGGAGCTGCTGCCTAAGGACCCAGGCAGAGCGCATTTCCGTGGGGCTAAAAGATCAATGCAGTCTCCTTGCTGCAGCCAAGGGGATGGAAGATCAGCACTCCCCTCTCCTTGTCTGTAGCAGGGAGCATGGCAAAGCATTCTGCCTGGGTTCATAGGTGCTGGGGTCCCTCCTGGAGCCAGAGGAGGGGAAAAAGCACAGATCTTCCAGCCCCCTGGCTGCAGAAAGGAGCCATTGCTTAGGGACCCAGGTGCAGCGCATAGGGCTACAGGATGCATGAAGTTTCCCTGCTGAAGCCAGGGAGATGGGAGATCAGCAAGGAGGCAGCCTCCTTACTGAATTCCTTCCATCTGGCTGCAGGGGTTGGGGGGGCGGGAGGGGGGTCTGTTGGTAGAGACTGGTGGCCCTTCAGGCCCTTTTGTAAAAATTATATCTGCAACCCTCAAGCCAAAAAGGCTGGGAACCACTGCCCTAGAGCGACCAAATCCGCATGCAGTATTCAAGATGTGGGAATACTGGAGTTTTAAAAAGGCAATATGATATTTTCAGTCTTATTTATCCCTTTCCTAATGATTCCTAATGTTTTGTTAGTACTTTTAACTGCTGCTGCACACTGAGTGTTTTCAAAGAATTATTCACAATGACACCAAGATCTCTTTCTTGAGGGCTAATCGCTAATTTAGATCCCATCATTTTATAGGTATAGTTGGGATTTATGTTTTCTAATGTACATTAGTTTGCATGTATCAACATTGAATTTCACCTGCCATTTTGTTGCCCAGTCACCTTTTGTAACGTCCCTTCACAGTCTGATTTCAAGTTAACTTTATTGAATAATTTTATATCATCTGCAGATGTTGCCACCTCACTATTTACTCCTTTTTCCAGATCATTTATGAATATGTGGAACTGTATTGGTCCCCCCTGGGAACATCACTATTTACCTCTCCATTCTGAAAACTGATCATTGTTTCCTACCTTTAAACCAGTTACTGATCCAGGAGAGGA
This sequence comes from Pelusios castaneus, assembly GCA_007922175.1. NCBI lineage: Eukaryota > Metazoa > Chordata > Testudines > Pelomedusidae > Pelusios > Pelusios castaneus. The sequence goes on from ML685787.1 coordinate 26,987,347, forward strand.
TCTTCCCTTTTATCCCATGACCACTTACTTTGCTTATGAGTCTTTCATAAGGTACCTTATCAGTGGCTTTTTGAAAATCTAAGTACACTGGAGCTACTGGATCATTCTTGTCCACATGCTTGTTGACTTCCTCAAAGAATGCTAGTAGATTGGTGAGGCATGATTTCCCCTACAAAAACCATATTGACTGTGATTGCCAGGATCACCTCTGGAGCCTTTTTTAAAAATTGGCTTCACATTAGCTATCCTCCAGTCATCTGGTACAGAAGCCAATTTAAATGATAGGTTACATATAACAGTTAGTAGCTTTGCAATTTCACATTTGAGTTCCTTCAGAACTTTTGGATGAATAGCATCTGGTCCTAGTGACTTATTGCTGTTTAAATTATCAATTTGTTCTAAAACCTCCTCTAATGACATCTCAATCTGGGACAGTTCCTCAGATTTGTCACCTAAAAGGAATGACTCAAGTTTGGGAATCTCCCTCACATCTTCAACCATGAAGACCGATGCAAAGAATTCATGTAGTTTCTCCACAATAGCCTTATCTTCCCTCACAGCTCATTTAACATCTTGATTGTCCAGTAGCCCCACTAGTTGTTTAGCAGGCTTCCTGCTTCTGATGTACTTTAAAAAAAAATTGCTATTACTTTTTGAATCTTTGGCTAGCTGTTCTTCAAATTCTTTTTTGACTAATTATATTTTTACACTTCACTTGCAAGAGATTATGCTCCATTTTATTTTCCTCAAAAGGATTTAACTTCCATTTTTTAAAGGATGCCTTTTTGTCTCTAACTGCTTCTTTTATTTTGTTGTTTAGACATGATGGCACTTTTTGGATCCTCTTTACATGTTTTTTAATTTAATTACAAAATCTCAAATATATCAACATCTTCATACAACAGCTCTAGATGCAAGGGCCCAGGGAATTAAGGCCAGAGCATATATATTTTTATGGCACATTATATAAACAGAAATACAAAAAAGGCACAAAGAGGAATAAGACTCTTGTTTTACTAAATCAAAAGAGAAGTTATGTGTCTGAGTTCCTGTGGAAACAAAATATAATGCTGCTGCTCAGTTCCTGTGAACTTCTGCTCACTTTGAAAATATTCAACATCCGTATCATACATTTTCTGGCAGTGCACAGCATGATGAGTCAGCAGGGTATACAGCAGTCTGATCATGCATAACCTCGGAGGTCAAAACTTTATAGGGTTATTGATTCAATGTACCACTAGTGGACTATGAAGTCGATAGAGAATGGAATCCTGTAATACTGAATTTTATATGATTCAGAATATATTTATGCTGAACTAGGAAAGTGCTATGCCTAACAGAGAGCGTTAGGTAGGCATGTAGCCTCAGGGTATTACGGCAACTAACTTCATCCAAGAGCAGCTGCAAAAAAAGTCTTTCAACCAATCAAGTTTTTTTCCCCCAAGTATTTATTCTTGAGGTTCCAGGTGCACAGGATCTCACATAAACTAGAGCAGAGTCACTCTAGCACACTGGTGTGCCATGATAACTTTCCAAGTGTGCTGTGAAATTTTGGACAAAGATAATGAAAATCAATGTAAAACAAACATCTTTTCATCTTAAACAATATTCTATCCAACCAAAATTACAACTCATAAAAGTCATGAAAATTAATTATCATATTAAAAATGAGGTATTAGTCTTGGATTCTAAAATGTGAACATTCTAAACTCGAGTGGCCAAAGCGCAAAATTGAGAGGACATGTATTTTTTTCTGGTGGATTTGAAACATTAATGCATGTGATCCTTCTTTAGCTTGTTGTATGCACTACGTTGCAAACCACTCTAGTAAGACCGTAACCAAAGTAAATGTAAGTAAATGTGATGTTTATGAGCAATCAATTCAGCTGAAAAAAGTGGGGATGCCGTGGAATTGTTTCTCTCATTGAAGTGTGCCTTGTTACTGAAAAGGTTGGGAACCACTGCTCTAGCAATAAGCTCTGGCACTCCAGCCTCCTGTCTGACTACCAGGAAGTTGACTTTATAGAATTATCCCAGCTTCCCCTGGCTACCTGACTGAGTCAGCCTCAGTTAATTCCTTTTGCTTCCCCCACTCCCCATATACCTGTTTGAAATCTAAGCAGGATGTAAACTCAATATTATGCTTATTTGCTTTGCATGCTGCTCAGAGACACCAAGTAAGATCATGGGTTTGGTGCAAATACAGCATGGAGAACAGTTCCTTCCTTGAAGACCTTACTGTCTAAATTATACCAGGTGAAGCCTGTGTACCCAACCATAATCTGCTTCTCTGATGAGAATACCTTTAACCGGGGCAGATTCCTCTTAATGATTGTGAATGAAGCAAGGCTGTGCAAAACTTCATCAGCATCCCCAGCTCAAGACATGGCCTAGACTTAGATGTGCGTGAGGGGAAATAGGCAGTCTTTTATTGCCACTTGCCCATTGTGATGAGGAATTATGAGCCTCAATCCCAGGAAGTACTCAGACTGTGGCTACCACACCTGAACCAGTGAGGAAGGGGGCCAGTGCAGCTCAGCTTTAGTTCACAAAGGGCCCCGCTCACAAAGGCTTTGACAGGCAGAGATGTTCAGACCTAACAAATAGCTCTGCTTACACCTGAAAGAGGCACAGGAAGTTGTCTGAGCAACTAGGTGAATCCCAGGCAGGCAGGCACTGCAGACCCTGTCTTCTTGACTGATTCCTGAGCCCTGCCTTCTCACCTATTCCTGCCTTCGTTATCCCAGATCCTTGTCTACTCCCTGCTCCTTTTCCTCACTTCAGTTCTCTGCTCTCTCACCCTATACCGACTCTGGCTTTGACCCATACTCTCTATAGCACCTAAATAAGGCCCCAACTCTACCCATCAGTTTGGCACTTGACTCTGACCCTGGAACCAGTCCCTGGCTCTTGACTCTAACTTTTAGGTCTGACCAACCATACCTTAGCGCCTACAAAGGCTACTGTTAACCTGACAGCTCACAAATAGAAGCAAGCTGGTCACCCTTCCCTCCCACTCAGAAATGGTCCAAGAGTATAGGAAATGGTGGTCTTAGAAAAACTCCATGTTTCCAGAAAATCAGTATCCCATACCATATTGCAATAGACCTTCGGCCATTTCATCAATACTTCGAATGGCAGAGCTCAAGATCCACAAAGTTTTCAGTGTGCAGCTTCTCACCACAGAAGAGGACACTCAGATGTGTATTATAAACACCTAGGTAGATCAAACTGTTGATGCCTTGACAAGTTTCTAAAAATCTCTGTCTTTTTTTTTTTTTAACAGTACTTTTGCTTTTAGGTTCATATTGTATTTTGGTTTGCTCATCACCTTTTCCAAACATAAAGTTTGCTTTTACACACACACACACACACACACACACACACACACACACACACA
>ML685787.1:26990846-27054294 GCA_007922175.1 Pelusios castaneus
ATATATATATATATATATATATAACATTTTTGCACAGATATAATTCTTTAATATCTATATTTGACTTCACGTTTATTTCAGTATGTATAGTATGCAATAACAATTGTATCTTTCAGAACTTAGAACAGGAGATAAAATGACACAGCAACCTCTGCCAAGTTGCAAATGTTGAGATTTTAATTGCTCTCAGCATATTCTCTATGCCTTTTAACAAACTTGGTTTTGAATGACAACAGAGTCCTGTGGCACTTTTAAAGACTAACAGATTTATTTATCGCATGAGCTTTTGTGGGAGAAAATCCCACTTCGTCAGACGCTTTGAAGATGGGAACCTTACAGAATGGGAGGAAATTAAATTCAGGGGATGCATTTAATTTCCTCCCATTCTGTAAGGTTCCCATCTTCAAAGCGTCTGACGAAGTGGGATTTTCTCCCACAAAAGCTCATGTGATAAATAAATCTGTTAGTCTTTAAAAGTGCCACAGGACTCTGTTGTCTTTCTACAATAGACTAACACGGCTACCCCTTTGGAATTTGGTTTTGAATGTTGCTTATCTCAGATCTGCCCTGAATAAAATTATTTTGAGGTTAAGGAAGAAGATCTGATAGCTGAAAGAAGAATGATGGGAAAGCCAAGTGGCCGCATCTGATTCTCCAAAGGCAACATGCCACTTAACCTTTTTTGCTGTATAAATATCATAAACTGAATTTTTCCATTTATTTCAATGGGCATTTATTTTTGGTTTCCAGTAGAAAAGAAGGAATGTCTGATTGAAGTTGGAATGTCTAAATGAACCATAAATTCAAACAATTGTACATTTATATAAATTGGTAGCAAACAGGAGGATATAGTGCATTGTGTCTGGAGCCCTTGTGTGTAGTTCAAATTGTTAACAGAAAGCACCGTAAGTTAATTTCTCAGTGAAGTCAAAAGCAAAGCACTGAGTAGTAGTGAGGTCTCCAATAACTTATTTCTTCCTGAAATTTTAATCATCCTTCCCCATCTACTCAAAAGTGCTTTACTGCTTCTTTTTCTGCCAGGGAATAATCAGCACATCATCATTATAAGGACCAACGTACTTACTCTTGTCATGGAAGATGGAAGAAAACGCTTAACTTGTTTGTGCAATCTAGCACCATACTTCTGAAAGCCCATTCTTGACCTTTCTGTTATTTAAAAGTTTGATTTCCCTTGCACTCAATTTGTTTTTAATTGTACATTCATTTTGGTATTTACTGGACTCAAACTTTTATGTGCTCTGCAGAACATTAATATTATGTAATGCATTTCAGAGAGTTCTGACTCACCGTGAACACATTTCTATCCTCTATGCAATTTTTACACTTCAGGACCTATGAATAGTATGTGCACAGCTAATTCATTCTCTGGAAACTCAATCTTGGTGAATTCTCATATTCATCTTACAGTTTCAGTGTAAAATGACTGGGCCCCAAAACACAGATTTATTTTAACAGGTTATGAATAGAGAAGATGAAATAATCTGATTTTATGTGACAACAAGTGTAAAATTTAAAGAAAGTTGATGAGATAAGCAGTAATAAATGCCCTGACATATTGGGCCCATTTGATAGCTGATACAATTCACTGAAGTGAATTACCACAGAAGCGAATTTTCCCCTTCCAGGGCCAGCATTAGAGGTAGGTGATCAGCACGGTTGCCCTCGGCACCAATTTCTGAGGTCACCAAATCAATATGGGGGTCCCAGGGTCTTTTTCTGCCACTCAGGGGATGGCTGAAAATGTTCTTAGTCCTGGGTGGCAAAACACATTATGGCTGTATGACTGGCTACAATGTACCAAATACCACAGTTCTCTAAGAGGCCAAACATTCCCCAATACCTGATCCACGGAGGGGACCATATAGCAGAATCCTGACTCAAACTCACTGACCCATAAGGATGCTGGGCATTAGCCACCTTCATGGCACTATATTCTCTCTTTTGACAGTGGACCCCACCCCAGCAGGTTCCATCCAGCCCTTAGCCAGTGCCCTCCAAACCCAGGAACCCTGGGCTACCTCCCTATCCTTACAGTACAATGCTGAGGAAATGGGAATCCCCCATCTGCAGCTGTGTTGTGAATCCTCCAGCCAGGTAAATTAGAGAACTTGGAAGCCCTGGCTGTAGTCACCTATATTCAGATTTAATAAGGGGCTGGAGGAGGGGAACACAGCCCCCAGACTTGCCCGCCCCCACACTCCTTCAGCACTGGAGGCAGCTTGCAGCCTCAGTGGGAGGGCTGAGGGAAGACACCCCCCCTCCCCACAGACTCCTAGGCAACCCATTCCAGGGAATCCAGGCTAGCCATTACCCCACACCTTTGCCCAGCCCCAGGAGTCCCCCCCTTATTTACCATATTGCTGCTGTGGGAATCCATCCTCCCCCACTCTCCTTGCAGTGCTTTTCAGGAAGCAGAGCCATCTCCCAGGAAGAAAGAGCCAGGCACTTGGAGGAGAAGGGCTATTGCTCTAGCAGCTGACCACTAGCCCAGCTGCCCAGAAGGGTAGTCTGATCAGACAATGTTAGCTTCCTTTCCTGCACAGGGCTTGGGTGCTGCCTCCTGGGTCCTTGCTGGAAGGCTTCATTTCTATGTTTGCTGGGCAGCAAAGCACACACAGAAATGGAACCCTTACAGCACTAGGACCCAGGAGGCAGCACCCAACTGGCTCTGCTTCTCTGTGAAGGGCTAGCCCACCCTGGCCCTTGCCCCCTCCCCTCCCCAGCACTTACCCACCCGCTGGCTCTGATGGGGGCAGTGAGTTCCCCCCCCCCATGGGGGTGGGGGTGGCACCGGGCTGGCCCTTCACAACCCAGGAGGGGCAGGAGACCAAGCCTTCTGCTGCCTTTCTCCTGTACCTTGTGAAGGGCCAGCTTGGCGCCCCACTGCAGCCTGCCCCGGCTGCCTCCCCACTCCCTATGCCGCTGGCACCATGACACACAGAGAAGCCCTGCTCATGCCCATTACTTTGGCTGGACAGAAGGGTTGTGGTGTATGCTCTACCAATAGTTCCCTGGCTCAGCTACAGCTCAGCAGTGGCAACTCCCAGATGGTAGAATCAAAGGAGAATAGCTGATGATATCAAGTCCTGCTGTCCCCTGCTTCTTGCCCCATACCATGCTAGAGTCAGAGAAAGCCAGAGAAATATGAAGGTAACTTAACTGGTTACAAAAGAAAATTCAGCCTATGGGCGCTGCCAGTTCAGATAAGCAGACCTCTTACTGTGATGCTGCTTCTACAAGACACTCAGCAAAAGTGATTGTTTAAAAGCAAACCTGTGTATCATTTAAAATCAATATACAAGCAATGCTGCTAGAGGCGAGAAATTCTCTTTGGGCCTCATTGTAGTCAGTGGCTGTACATTGTGCCAGGAGACTCCACACCACTAAACATACATGGGCCATCTACAATTGCAGCATCTGTGCTCCACTGAGGAGCCAAAGCAAATATGAACTCTATAATCAAGTCCATCACTCATTTATTGTTTATATACTACAAAGCAATAGCGATTATGCCTCATTTGAATGCCTGGAGTATGGTAGATAAAGTACTAGATTGCACAGCCATGCTAGAGGCATCATACACATCCAGCAGGACATATGGGTTTACAGGTATCAGCCAGAGTTTTTGCTTGTACACTGAAAGGACGTTTCATTGCAAGAAGTAGCATATGTGAATACTTTTGCAGATGGAACAATCCATGATACTGTAATAATTGCTACTGTGAAAAATTAATCCCAGCCCAATCATACATGAACAGAAAATGAAAGATGGACTCAGACATACCTGTCTCCTCAAGATACTCCACCAGGAAAAGCAGCCAGTACTGTGTCAAGGGCATGGAAGAGTATCCTACCATAGGTCAAGAAAACCAGCTGTTCTTCATTGCAAAAGTTGTGTGTCTGATGCTAATTGGCTGATTAAAAAGTAAAAGTCAGTCAAAAGTAAAAAGCTACAGCCAGTGCCTCTGCATTTGGAAATAACCTTTGATTTATGTCGAGATGAATCTTGTACAGGCATTCCAACTGCTTATGAGGTCCTGCACACAGCTCCCCGCAACTCTGGAAAATAGACATCTGGTTTCTGATCATCTCATTCCAGACCAGCTCTGATTCAGTCCTGAGAGAGAAGGATTCTGGTATTACATTTCTATAAGGATGCTTTTAGTGCAGTCAAGTGCTGAAAAAGCACCATCAGAAAAATTAGATGTAGCCAGTTGCTACTGAAACACTTCACTCAGGGTTTCAAGCTAGCCAGGAGAGTTTGGACCCTCATATAAAAGCAGCAGCAGAATGTTCTTAGCAGTTTCTGCAGACAAACCAAGAACTATGGAACCTGAACTATGGAAGTGTTCCAGTACAGCCAAGCTGAGCCATGTTATGGCTATGGGAAAGCTCCACTGCTTTTCCTTTCGCCCTATGTGCTCTGTAGACAGAAGACTTTGGTTCTCTGCACAGTTAGCTCATCACATTTCATGAGCATCAATTTCACTTTCAAAATAATTACAACAAAAGAAATTATGAAGTACCAGACAAATAATTTTTCTTGAAACATCCACTGTGTTTCTTATATAGGAGTGTAGGTAGTGCAGAAACTACTGTACCATTGGTTCATAATATGTGGTAAGTGGGCAACTAGTGGTTCCCAGAGCATTTGCTAGTGATTTGTGGAGAGCTGGCTCGTCACCCTCTATTGGCTTTTCTCCTTGTTGCCAGGTGCTAGGGTGACCAGATTACCTGATTTTATGGGGACAGTCACAATATTCAGGGATTTGTCTGTATAAGACACCTATTATTCCCCACTTGTCATGATTTTTCACACTTGCTAGCTGGTCATGCTACCAGGTGCTGAAACCAACATGAAAAGACAGATAGGAAAAAATATTTTCCCCTCTTTAATAATTCCTGTACTTATCACAGGGATATTATAAAACAGCAGTAAGAAGAATAGGAATTTGGTCCACCAGGCATCTTCTCTGTTAAAGTTTCAAAAACTTTTGAAAATCCTTGTACTAGACTATTTGTGGCATCTCATAATGTGTCTCCCAAACTTGGCCTAAGGACAAAACTGACACTTATAGTAACTTGGAACTCGAGATTGATCATGAGCTGGCAATAACAGTTCCATTAAATAATCACATACAGTACAGTTGTCTGTTTGTGGTCATATTAATAATTGCAATTCAGCTGAACAGATCCAATAACATCATAAGAAGAGTTAAAACCAGGCCCTTGAAGACAGAAAGTCAGTGACGTCTAAAAACAATACTTCCATGTCAGCCAAAGAAACAAAAAGCTGGCATTTTCAGAGGATCTTACAGGAACTAAGATGTCCAAATCCTAATGCCTAGCCTATCGCCTGGCAGAACAAATTCATTTCTGCTTCATAGGGGCCAAGGTAGAGGTTTCTGTACCCCCCCACTACCCCAGCAGAGATGCACACCATCCAGCCCAGTTATACAGCCTGTGTGCAGGAAACAGGATTTGACAATGTAAACGAAGCTATCTATTAACAGAAATATTTGCGGCCTGCGTGTATACTCTATATCACACACAAATCTTCAATCCTATTAAGATTAAATGAGCCTCATAGAAAGATCTAGTGTTTAGACCACAATGTGATTCTGACACAGATTCACCAGACACAATATCTGTGGCTATATTAGTGTTGTTAAAGATATACAAAAAATGGAAAATCCAAAAAGAAGACAAAAGAAATAGAGCTGCATAAAACCGAGGTGCATGATTTCCAGATACATGAAATGATAAGAAGTTAGTAAATGAGGAGTAATAACTGGAACTATTGCTCCTCTGGGAAGCACATTTCATTTATCTTAGCCTTCCAAGAGCCAGTAAATGGCAAACTGTCATTTCTTGTGTCAGTACGTGGACAGAGGCATCTACCAATTCATGTTTACTCACAGCACTATTCCAAACACTCTTTCACTGTCAAATATCAGGCAGCCCCTAAATGAGGAGTCAATTGAACCATTCAACTTAATAGAGTCAGGATGCCCGAGACTCTTTCATCTATTCAGTTTTCAGCACTGGTTCAGTGGTGTTTCTACATTAAGTGACTGCCCTTCCTCCACCTTTACGGTCAGCAACTCAGTCGCAGGAAATGTGGCTAGATGATATTAGAGCAGTCATATGAATTGACAAGGAGCTCTACCTGGCTTTTTTCCTCTGCATTCTGAATAATAAAACCATGTTACACACATACTAGAGTTTCATAATAAATATGTCTAGGGGAATTGGTGGGAGAAAACAAATTTAACACATCAGAAGTGTTTTTATTAACTCTGTGTGGATACTTAACCATATGTCTGCAATTGTCCCTTACTCATGCCCTTTCTGGAAAGTATGGCAGCAGGATTTCAGGAGCTTGAACGGAGGCACTTTGCTGCAGGACACCTCAGAGCATTGCAGGGAACATACGCTAACTTTAGAGACCTGGGCACTGGTACTAACTCTGCCACTGACTGACTGTGACATGGGGAAATCACAGTCTCTGTGCCTTAGGCCTACAGTATGCTGAGGGTACTTCCCGTCGACTTACTTACTTCTACTTACCATGCTGTCTTGACTGGTCTGCGTCGACCGGCAGGGCTCTTCCATCGACACAGTGTTACTCCACTTGGGAGAGTGGTGTAACTGTGTCAAATGGAAAGCACTTCTGGAATCAATTGAGTGGGTCATTTGATCCCGCCATGTCGATCTGTGAAGATTGACACAGTTTTCTCAGTATAGACAAGGCCTTAATCACGCCACTGTAAAACAGGGAGAGTGATACAGTGAACACACTGAGATCTGAGTTGCAAATTGTTTTATAAGTGCCAATTACTTTTATTACTTTCTTTAAAAGCAGCAAATCCCTTAAAATGTTTCTCCTTTATGATCTATAGGCCACTTCCTCAGCCTCCTATCCAGATGTTTCCAACACAAAGAAGCCAGAAACCTGCCCCATAAGGGCAGCTGTGGATTCTCCCAGCATAATGGAATTTTTTAGTAGGATAAACCCTATAAGCCAACTCTACCCGCATCTGATTCTACCAGAACACCCCCAGTCTTGGGGGCAGCCAGAGCATTTGTGCTATAGCAGATTGGTCCTTAGGGGATCATTACTGCCAATGTTACATGGAGCTTAGGCTGGAGGGAAATGTATATTATCAGGCCCATAAAATCTCCAGAGTGAGTTTCTCATGCTCTATGATCTTCCATCTCAAAGCCCTAACAGATAGGCCAGCAGATCTCTGAAATTTCAAAGGGGCCCTGCACAGAAAATGGAATTGAGATAACATTCAGCAAAATCAAAAGGGGCCTGCTCCTTAGTTGGTATGAATTGCCAGAGTTCCATTGAAGCAAGTGAAGCTATGCCAGTTTATACCAATTGAGGATCTAATTCAGAATGTCCTTTTTTCTAACATTTCTTCACTGGGTTCTGACTCTATCTCTTTTCTCACTCTTGTTGAGCATAGATTTTCTGATAGGAAAGGAAGAAGGAATGAACATGTCAACTAAAGGCCAAAGGAAAACTGACAGAGTAATCAGTGATAACAGAGAAGCAGGAGCACTTAGTAAAATTAATGGAAACAAGAGAACAATTTTCTTCCTTATTGGATTGTCCATATTGACTTCTCATTAATTGGGGTGAGAGGCCAGCTCTATAATTCTAATTGTACACTGATTGTCTGCTGTACACACTTAATATCTGCCTATACCATAACAATAATAATTAAGAATATTTCTTTTTCTTTTTCTGCTTCATGTGCAAGGTCTGTTTTTCACTTCATAGTCCACCTCCCATTCTCTGTGACACTGACTTTCACCAGTCTATTCTGATGTTGGCAGGATTCTGGTTCTGGTCTTAGTACCTATTTCTGTGAAGGTAAGAGAGACCATTCTAATCCTCCAGTGCAGTTTTATCCATTTTCACTAGCCTGAGATACTAATATAGGATTAAAAAGAAGAGCAAGAGGGCAAGGTTTTGACATTTTCCTAGGGCAATTTTTTCCTATTGTTAATATCATCATATCAATGAAGCTCTGTGGATCTGGCCCACTTCAGATCTGACTCACGGGTTTGTACACATGCTCTCAACACACAGCATTTACAAATCAAGAGAAGGGGGGTTTCTGTTTTACCAAGCTTAGGACATAGGCAAGAGGGAAACACACGCATGCCCCACTAGAGTTCTGAATCAAGCATAAGACTTTGCTGGAGGGAGGATTACTATTTCTGAGTGAAATATATTTGGTCACTCTCTTTTTCTGTACAGTCTTAAGCAACCCAGAATGTCTCTGTTGATTGGCTATCCAGAAAATGAAACTGTATGTTGTATGCCTGTGTCTGTACGCCTGATATGGACAGCTGTACTATATGCTTATCGCTGATAAGCCATCTACAAGACATATCACATGGTACTTGATTTATGGTGAGTTGGGAGGAAAGATCCACTGGGGACACAGAAAAATGTCTACTCACAATTTAAGCAGCATTTTTCCCATAGTTGTTGTGGCTATGCTGAGTGATGACAAGAAAAAGAATTGTGATGTGTCCTTATACTTTTGGGGTGATAGTTAGCGATGGGCAGACTCCAGAAGTTCAGGGTTTGGTTTGGATAAAAAACAAACCAGAATTTCAGATGTTTATCCAAATCTTTGTACTGACCTTCCTCTCCTGCCAAGTCTTCTCCTCATCCAGGCTGGAAGCAAGCAGAAATACTGCTAGAACAGACATTGTAGCATTTATTTAAGCATTTATAGTTCACTACTACGTGGTACCTCTCATGTTATGGACATGCTTCAAATTCTGGATAAAATAAATAAACAGTATCAGCATTTTAGACCGTGCAAAAACTATTTTTTTAGAACGGTTTGGGAGTGCTTTATTTTGACAAAAGTTAACAAGTGGTCGGTAGAATACAAGAGGCTTCTTTATTCAGGTAACACCCAGGTCCAAATTTAGCCTTGTCATAATCCAACTCAGATCAGTGGATTTAAATGGCCTTACATCTGATTACACCAGGGATAGACTGGGCCCAGGAACATAAGCTCTATCACATTCTTTTTTCTCCTTCTCTCCTAGCTGTTCCTGCTCTTTTGAAAAGTCCTATAAGATTAATAAAGATTAAACCACTGAAGTTCTGAAAAAGTTACTGTAAAAAACACTGGATTTAATAGAAAATTATATCCCTGTATAGGATTTCTGAACTATCCACAATAATTATTTCAAAAGTGTGATGTATTTATTGAGCTGTGGTTCTGTTTAGTTACTATTGGATACAATATTTAAATCATACTTTTTCACCTAGTGTATCCATATGGGATAGCTACCATTAGAAAATTATGCATATCTTGTGGCAGACTCAGAAGAGTGTAAGCAAGTCTCAAAACATGAAGGCTGCAGTCCAACAGAGGAACAGGACCTAAAATGGTATAACTTGTATCTTCTTCCTACATCTCTCCAAATGTGTATATTATACCAGTTTACATTCCCTTGGGGCTCATTAGGTGCACTAGGGCATGTACAGAAATTTCAGATTGCAGCTAGGAGCTCCGAAGGGGCACACACCAGGGAGGCAGCACCATGAGCCTTGGAAGAGATTCCTAGACGTGATCAAAGAGCCAGAAGAGAAGACAGGAGTCTTGCAATAAAACCAAGAGGATGTAAGAACATGTAGCGCCAAGTGTTACTTTAACCCATATTTTCTTCCAATTCTCCAGTGTATGTGCTCCACCACCTGAGATTCCCTCAGCAATGTGTCTCTGTTTATGTACTTCTATGGCCCTCATCACTATAACGCCCACAGTCATTAATAGATACCACTCTCAGAACACTTCTTTGAGGAAGGGAAATCCTAGCTCTATGGGGGAACTGAAATACTGAGTAGATTAAGCGACTTGCCCAAGGGCCTAACATGGGAAGTCTGGGGCTGAACAAGGAATTGAATCCAAGGCTCTTGACTTCCAGTTCAGTATCCTGCCCATTAGATCATCATTTCTCAACCAGTGGATGTGACGCCTCTGAGGAAGATCATGAAAGGCAATCAGTGGCAGGATCACAAGGCATTAAACAGTTTTTTGCTACCAAGAAGAAAAGAATATCTCATTACCCCCCAGCCTCTGTCCATTCTTACCCTTCAAAGTTAAGTATTCTCTGCCAATCTGTTGAAACAAACACACATAAGCTAATTATATAAGGTTATCATTGTAAACACCAATACATTTTAAAACTCATAATCTTATAGTAAATGTAAAGGATCATGATTTTTTTTTTTAACTTTGATTAAGAGGTTGGCAACCTGAAAAGATTGAGAAACCTAACACGAGATCAACCATCCTATACTGCAGGATATATAAAGCATTTTACACTTTTATAACCTGGCATAATCTAAATTTATCCCCTCTTTTTTAAAAAGTCTTAGCTAAAGGGATGCTCATGAGTTTGGCCATGTCAGGTTGCAGGAATCTTAGGGTACGTCTACACTGAAGGCTCTGTTAAGTTGACTTAACAAGGTCAACTATAAATTGACCTTGTTAAGTTGACTTAGAGAGTCCACACTGAAAACTCCAGTCGACTGCCAGCGTCCACATTGGCAGGTACTAGGTCGATGGAGGAGTGATACATTGTGAGTAGCTGTTCCACATTGTGCCGGGGCCTGGAGGCCAATTAGGTCGACTTAAGGGCACTCCCCATCCACACTGGATTAAGTCGACTTAATAAGGTCAATTTAAGCGTTATGTCGACCTTCAGAGGTGGTGTTATTAAGTCGACCTAAGGAAGCGCTTAAGTCGACTTAATAAGCGCCCAATGTGGACGCAGGAGTCTGTAGGTCGACTTAACTGTCCTTAAGTTGACCTAAGGTTCCAGTGTAGAAGTACCCTTAGTGCTTGCTCTCTCGCCATTATCGGATTAGTATTATGATGCAATCATTTTAGTTCTCCATCAGTCAGCAGAAGTTCTGTGTATTGGCGCCTCCACACTCTAAATACTTTTGGAGGACAGCAAATGGAATAAATACATGAAGTAAGCTTTTCTTATATAATGTGTGCATTTTACAGGACACAGATACACTAATATTGCCACTTCTGGATATTAGACCTGTAGATACACAGCTCACAAACTCTGTTACATTAAACCAATAATCTCATGGGATGACACTAGTAACACAGCTAACACTGGGGCAACAAATTCACAGAAACTGCGGGTTCTGGGTTATGAGTTTAATGGCTTGTTCCATTTCAAAGGTAACAAAACATTAGGAATGAGAGTTAAAAAGAAAACCCAGAGACTAGTTCTGCAACAAATGCACAACTTGTTTATTAAACTGTCATAAAATACCAGTTGGCCAGAAATTTTGCCTCATTATTCTCAATTCACATCTCTCAGAAAAATTATGCTATTTAGATTTTGCAGGGTAAGATTTTGCAGGATTTTTAATGGATAAATATCAGTAAACATCGATATCACCATACACATGCAAACTAAAAAAAAAAGTTCCATTGATTACAGTTGAAATTTACAGATAGGCAAAGCAAGAAAAATGCTACTTAAGGACTTAGAGTTGTATGTAAGGATATTTACCTTGTATATTTTGACATATTATGTTGACAATGTGTGTTTTAGTGGTTATAAAGTTTTAGTGTTGAATTTCAACATCTACTGTCATTACATAATTACTGTTTTACCCCCCCCCCCAGTGTATGACACTAACCCCATAATTTCCCATAACTGTGGAAAGCTTAAAATGACAAAAATCAGAAAAAAATTCATAAACCCATAAGTTTGTGCAACTTTGAAAGTTTAATAGTCAATATTTTAAAATGCTTAAAATAGATTTTTATCTTTTGAAATTATTTTTAAAAAATTAAATTCTGCTGAGCCTAACTACATTATTTATTAAATTATATTATATTGTACATTCACAATGCAGTACCATATAGAGGCCTCACGTCGCCTCAGCCTGGTCAAGGTCCCATTGCATTAGGCAACATACCAACATAGCCGATGGCTGTCCTTGCCTGGGATGGAGCCTATAAGCCCCAGTCAGAACCCAGGCAGAGAGGTGACGGCAGCCTTTTCTCCTGCTATGCTGGTTTCCCTTGAACATGTCCTGCGAGAAGGTATTCCCTGCCTGCCCCTAAGTCCTAACCCTCCAGATCATTTCATTGGCTCCAGCCCCATGAGCCCCCCTGACCATCCCTTCCCCATACACCAAGTTGGCTGTGAGACTTGCAGCCAACCTGTTTCTGTTGCACCATGAGACCATCTTTACATGTTCATGCTCCACTCTCTTCATTTCCTCGTTCTCATGTCCTGCCCAGATAACAAGTGGTGTGACCTAATACCACCTGTGGAAGGTGAGGAGCCCTGATAGGCCATCCTGATCCCATTATGTCGACTTTCTAAAACCTCCTTTTAAGTTGACTTTCTGCTTAAGTCGACTTTCTAAAGCCAGACTTAAGCCAGTGTAGACGTGGAGTAACCCTAAGTCAACTTTAAGTTGACTTAGGGGACTCCAGGGCTCTCCCACTGCCCTCTCTGCCAGGGTGGCTGCACAGGGAGAACCTGGCATGCCCCCCCAAAGGGCAGGGCAGAGCCCTGCCACCCTGCCCCTATGCCCTGCCAGGGTCCCTGTCCCCCTTTGCCTCATTGTACCCAGGTACAATGGGGCAACAGCTGAGCCCCCTGGCACTTGGCAAGGGGTGCCCCCCTCCACCACCTAGCCCCTAGTCCCAGGTCCACCTAGCCCCTAGAAGTCAACCTAGGAGTCCAGTGTGGACACTCTAGGTTGACTTTGTAGGGTCTCCTCAAAGTCAACTTAAAATTTAAGTGTGGACATGCTAAGTTGACTTAACAAAGTTGACTTAAAGTCGACTTTGTTAAGTTGACTTACTTAAGTGGACCTAAATTCCCCAGTGTAGACATAGCCCAAGAGAGCACCAACAGATGCCATCATGCGTCTGTGACACTATCCTACAGAATTTGCCACCTAAACTGAGGGCCAGGCTCAGAGCTAACTGTTTTAGTGGGCTCGTACTTGCACGGTATATTCATGAAAGATGTAGTGATGGGAGGACTTAAGTTCCACTTCCAGGACAAAGAGGAACTTCTGGGACGAGCAGAGGAGTTTGCAGAGTAATGGTTCACTTCAGATGAGCTATGTCAATCCACTCACTTCTGGCATTTAAACCTAAACTATGGAGTTTATGAAATTCATTATGAGTGAATTGTCATTGACAAGATGGGAAGTAATGAGAGCACAGTGTCATTCTGATAACAGAGCAGGGTTCACAAGCAAAAAAAGCAAGGGGGGAATTAAGATGTCTTAATAAGGAACAGCTGAGGCAGGGAAGACTTTGTCCTGGCTACAGTTCCACAGCTCATTCCTAATGGACCAGTGTTATTATCTCATTACTCCTCTTATTTCTTTTATCAAATGCTAAAAACTGCCAACCTCTTCACTGCTGGTAAGTTATCATTATTAGCAACTAACCATAAGATTAGAAATACTAACTGGGTGGCAACAACAGATGCTGGCTGCAGCCTTGATGGTTTGGGTTTTTTTAAATAAGATATTTTGAAACACTTTCTAAAGTTCATTACATTGCATAAGTGATTGCTGGTGCTTCTAAAGCAGTACACTAAAACAATCTGGCCAACCAACAACTAGAAGGAAAGTATATGCCCTCCCAGGAATACACCATAGAACAGATAGCAAAATCCCTGAAGACACATCAGAGTGTGTTTCTAAGGTGTAACAAGAGCCACTGTTCCAAAGGGGTAGCCATGTTAGTCTATTGTAGAAAGACAACAGAGTCTTGTGGCACTTTTAAAGACTAACAGATTTATTAATCGCATGAGCTTTCGTGGGAGAAAATCCCACTTCGTCAGACGCTTTGAAGATAGGAAAGTTAAAGAGTGGGAGGAAATTAAATGCAGGGGAGTGTATGACATAGCATCAAGTCAGGCTGTAACAGCAAAAAGAGCCACTGGAATCAGTAAATAAGGTTGCTAGTATTTTTAGTGGTTACTTGCAGTTAATGGTGTCCTTTGGAAGAGTACTGTGTATATTTGGTGAATTAGAATGTTTTTGCGATATAGAATGTGTGTATTTATTTGTTTAGCATCTTAAGTACACTGTTTACTTCCTGGATTGAGGGTTTACTTAAATCAATTATCATAACTGCATGTGAATGACTTGAACTTATTTTTAAAATAATGAATTACATTTGGATAGAATTACGTCAGAGGGGCAGCTCAGCTGTATCAACTGGTCAGAGTCACTTATTGTTTTACTGATGACTTTTCTAAGTGTTCTAAAATATAAAGAGTGTTCATTACATATACTAAATATTTAATTTCTCCAAAGTGGCCCAGTTTTGTACAGGACCACAAAATGTTCCAAAGAATCTCACATTACTTCCAACGACAAGGGAGACCACATTGTATCTATTAGTCAAGAGTTCGATATCGCCTATATGAAATGTTATAAGGTTGGAATTTTGATCTACAAAGAACAGTTCCAGTTTTCTGCTGAGCTTCTCGTGTTCAATTCTGTTTATTGAATATTTACTTCCTTTGTTAGAAACATAGAAATTGCCATAGCAGAACAGAACTCCATCTGGTCTGCCATTCTGCCTCTGACAGTGGCAAGGATCAGATGTTTCAGGGAAGGTATAAAAGACTGATGAATAATTATGTAATAATCTGATCATAGGGAAGGTTTCTTCCTAGAATCAAATATAAGCTCCTTATTTATTACTTTTAAGGCTTTCCACTCTTGATACCTTTCCTATCTGCCAATCAGCCCTACGAACATATACTCTCATATTACCAACACCACCACACCGGAAAAACACTGAGGTTTTGCATACATTACAAAGCCTATGACAGGATAGCTATGCCATCATATCTCTAAGGACAGGTCTACACTACCACTTAAATCAATCTAACTTGCATCGCGCCGGGGTGTGAAAAAGACACTTCCCTGATCAACACAAGTCACAGTGACCCAAGTGCTGTCCACACCAGCACTGTGTCAGTGGGAGACGTTCTCCTGCCACCATAGCTTCTGCCTCTTCTGGAGGTGGAGTAATTGCTTTGCTGTCGGTATATTCTCCCATCATCATACAGTGTCTTTACCAGATGCGCCACAGCGGTGCAGTAGCACCGATGGAATTTTTCTAGAATCGATTAAGCACACAACAAAAGAAAGCATGTTTCTGCTGATGTAAGAACACTACCACTTTAACAGACCCATTCTATCAGCATAGCTGTAAGTACACTGGGGGCTTCATGAGCATAGCTATCTTAGGCGGCGTCTACACTTGTAAATAAAGTCGACTTAAGCTTGCTTAAATCGACTTAATTTACCTTGTGTCTACACTACACTTTCCTTAAGTCGACTTAAGCAAGTTGCTTAAGTCGACCTAAGGAAAATAAAGTCGACTTAATGAAAATTAAGTCGACTTTATTAAACCTCATTTTAATTCGACCTAAGGCTTAAGTCGACTTTTTCAGGTCGACTTAAGCCAGTGTAGACCTGGAGAAGCCCTAAGTTGACTTAGAGCTACTCCAGGACTCCACTACTGCCCTCCTTGCCAGGGGGGAGGCACAGAGGGAGCCTGGCATGCCCTCCCTCAGGGCAGGGCAGAGCCCTGCCCACCCTGTCCCTATGCCCTGCCAGGGTCCCTGTCCTCCTTTGCCCCATTGTACTTCAAAGCTTCTGACGAAGTGGGATTTTCTCCCACGAAAGCTCATGCATTAAATAAATCTGTTAGTCTTTAAAAGTGCCACATGACTCTGTTGTTAGTCAGGAGTGTCATTTTCTCACACCCCTGATTACCAACACTCTGCAGATACATAGTTTTAAGGGTGTGCCAAGACTTAGACAACTGCTGTCTCTCCCCACTACCAGCTGCTTACATGGGATCTGGAGAGGGGAGCTATGAAAGTGAAGGATGTGAGGCACTTTGGTTTCTTGAAGGGACAGTACTACAGCATCTTCCGTGGCCAGGAGAATGAATGGCAGGAGAACCCTGCAGCCCTGTGTCATGAATGATGGAGTGGAAGCCATTGCAAGGTGTCACCCAAGAGGGATGAAACTTGTGAAATCTGCAATCCTATTGGATAGGGACAGTAGAGAGGCAGAGAGCAACATCATATACAAGCAAGAAATTAAATTCCCTCGAGGGCTACACAGAATAAAAGCTTTATGTCCAGGGAATGTGTGCTTTTGTTTCATATTTTGCACTTTTCAGTATCTATATTTTTATGTAGATTTTTGTGTCTTTATTTTAATATCTTATTATCTGTATCTGAGCTTTTTCTAATGTATCAGTTCTGTGCAATTATTTTTCACTCACTTTTTTGGAGGTATTGTTAAGAATTACTGAGATCGTGATAATTTCTGAATTGAAATGTTATTGTTTGACTTTATTTTTTTGACGTTTCTAGTGATATGATTGATGGTAGGAGAAAAGGGGAAGGGGGAGTTTTAAAAGAGATTATTTTGGAGATTTCTGAAGCTGTGTTTGAATACAGGCAAGCGGAAGCCAACCCTTTCTCTGGGTTTTACTGCTGCTGTTGGCAATATCACTTATTTGGTAAAGTCTAGTGCAGCTGCTCTTCTTGGAACTTAATCTGTTCACGTTCTAATAACAATATAGAAGAGACTGTCTAATAACTGACAGGCACACTCAGCATCATGCTAACTTGTAATACTTTCAACAAGGGATTATTCTCTGGAGATCAGCCAACACAAAGATAAAATTGGACAAATATTTTCAACAATTCTCCACTGATATTTGCTTCACTGCAAAACTATATTATTTGGCTGTGTTCATACTACTTCTCTGTTTGCCTTCCAAGTGTATTTCAGCACATGAATTTCCTGGAGTGAATGGTCACTAGGACAGTGAGCTAGTCATGGTCAGCAAATTTTGAATTTAAAAAATGTATTTTTACCAAAAGCATCATTCTAAGAGTTACAGGCAGCCAATCAAGGAACAGAAACACTACTACATGTCACAAGTGGCCTATCAAAACTATCTAACACACCTCAAGTTTGGGTATGGAACTAACTAGCCTGAATCACCTACAGGCCAAGAATTATTTGCAGAAAACTACCTGGTGAATAATTCAGAAGAGTGACTGATTGTTCGGAAATCAAAAGTCACTTGTGAACAATTTACTAACAGAAAAATAGCGTAAATTGCCAAGCTATTCATTATAGATTATTCACTAACGATCAGTGTCATCCTTTCTCATGTTCCAAAGGGGTAGCAGTGTTAGTCTATTGCAAAAAAAACAACAGAGATGTAAATTTCCCATCTTCAAAGCATCTGACGAAGTGGGATTTTCTCCCACAAAAGCTCATGCGATAAATAAATCTGTTAGTCTTTAAAAGTGCCACAGGACTCTGTTGTTTATCCTTTCTCATGTAGAGTAATATCTTATGGAAAGCTCCATTCAAATATATGGGATTAATTGAAAGCTAGGGGGTGAAATCCAGACCTCATTGAAGTCAATGTCATTTTTTTCACTGATTTCAGTGGGGCCAGAATTTCATCCTAAAATTTGAGGGGCAAGAAATGCAGTTATTTTGGAATAGGAGCACAGCAAAGATCTTTAGACAAATAGTATTGAAGTAGAAAGACAATTAAAATCATCTTTCAAAGAGATATTATTTTGCTATTTTTAAAAATGTTCTTTTAATTATATAGATTATCTCTGATACCATAAAAATGATGTTTTCCTTGATTATGATAGAGGAGTGACATTTGCACACCTAGGACACAGGCAAGCTCAGTAGCTTGAATATTTAAATATTTTTAGAACCTTGATTTATAATTTGAGTTTTCCTTCTCCCCTCTCCACCAAGAAAATCTTTTTTATGCACAGGTAATGTAGGTAATTTAAATATGATAATGCAGCACACAGTGCACACCTGATTATAATTAATGAATAGCCTGCTGATGAGATGGCTCTAAGAGATCCCTAGAGAACTGAGTTTGATAGTTTTGACAGAGCTCTCAGTAGGTTTTAGATCATATTAGGAAAGTACCATATGCTTCACACAGCTTGGAGTCTTCCTTTGAATAAAGGCCATGACTGAATTAACAGAGAGAAGACTAATACCTGCATTCACACCTTGCACCCTATGAGTCAAACCAAATTCATAATCCAGGGATATTCAGCAGCTGAAGTGATTACTGGAAAGCTACACAGAGAACCTCTCTGCAAAGGAAAAAGTTACTACAGTTGCCCCACATTTCCGGCTAATCAGCACTACTGTTTTAACTGTCTCCTGGAAGGAAAGAGAGGAACATTCTGACAGTCAGTTACAGAAAGTTCAGGGAGTCAAAACAAATTTTATGTAAATGTTTGTCAAAGCACAGTTGTGTCCCTGAACATGCATCTGTGCAGGGGAAAATGGGGACATGAGGCAGCTGAGTTGGCAGAGTGGGAAGCAGGCTATATCAGGTATAGGGCTGGACCAGATTACTTCCTCCACAGAAGAAGGGAAGATGCAGGAGCCAGATTGTGACACAAGTTGCTTTAGGGGCAGTGCGACTATGTGCTGTCCCTTATTTGGGCTTTGGGGCAAAGCCACCATTAAGCCTTCTAAAGGCTTTAGTAGAACTGGTCAGAATTTTCCTAACCAAAAGTTAGGGGAAACAAAGTTATGGGGATGAAGGGGGTGGGGTTAACGGTTTACCAACAAATTGTCTTTTTTTCCCCCCAAAATCAAATTATTCACAAAAAATTGAGAACTTTTTCAGTTTATTTTGATTCTTTTTGTAACATTTCAACAACATCTATCAAAATGGTTGTAAGAATATTTTGTTTATTGAAAAGCCGGTATTTTCATAAACACAAATGGCTGATAGCCATCTTGATAATATTTTAATAATATTTTCAGTAAAATAAGTTGGGGGGAAACCATTTTAAAAGCTTGAAAAAAAATGAAAAATGGCTCCATTAGAACATTTGGAAATGAAAAAAAAGTTTGAAAATTTTCACCAAATTACTTCTGGATTTTTCAACCAAATCTTGTATATCAAGATTCCAGGAATATCACTCTGTCACTTTGCAGCCTACTACATCTGTTGAGTCAGTGTGAAGCAATGGAACTAAGCTTGGTTGAGGACTTTTTTTGTTCCGAATATCACCCATCTGAATGATCACTGGTTTTCCTGGTCTTTTACCACCCAGCTTTTTATTTCAGCCCTTTTGACTTTACAAAGTACGTCTGCATACTATACACCTAATAAGACATGTATCTATGCCATGCAAAGAGCCCTACACCATTGTGACAGCAGAGGTAACTCAACCAATCACAACCCTATTCTACAGCTAACTTGCATGCAACGATTTCATTAGCTGTATGAAGGAGACTTCTTGAGTGGTTGAACACTTGATTCAGGTGCAATACCCATGTGCCCAACTGCCACCCACACAAATCAACACATTTCCCAGCCCAAACCCCCACAACACAATTCAATACAACTCTATGACCGACAGCTCCCCTGTATTCACACCCTACACACTACTCTAATAATCTTTGTACAAAATATACCTTATGAAGTATCATTTGAAAACTAATAACTTGCTGGTCAATAGTATCATGGTGAAATGTATGTGGTAAAGTTATATGTAAAGTTATGAAATTTCCCTGGATGATGTTCTTAGTACATGTTCAAACCTACATAGCCTTGCCACCCTGGCAGAAGTATACTGAATGAAGAAATTTGTGTTCACTTCAACTTTCTTAAAAGTAGTAAACAGGGTCCTCAAGACAACAGCCAGGGGAGATGGCAGGAGATGCAGCAAACTAGCATTTCAGCAAACATGGATGAAAAGAAAACTTGGAGCCTCTTTATCTGTAGACTCCATGTCAGCCTCTTTACTGTTTGCTTTGAGAGGTAACCCTCAGAAGAATTCACTTCGAAGCTTAACTGGACAATAAAAGAAAGAGACAAAGGAACCAGCCCTTTGACTTTAGGGGGTGATTCGGATGAGAGAATCTGGCCAGCCCTGTCAATGGAAACGTGATAAAGATTCTACCTTGAACCAAATCTAGCTTGTTAAATTTTAGCTCTTAATACTAGAAATGGTTACAATAGAACTAAATACTACTTTATTTCTATTGTAATAATGTCTGACTTCAATATCTGATACTTGAATTTACTTAAAATCCTAATACATTTGTAAATAAATTTGTTTTATTTTTTTAATCTAAACAAACTCAGTGCTGTGTTTAAACTGAATTGTCTGGTAATTTCAGTTAAAGTAGCAAATTATTGCATTATTCGCCCCTTACAGGGACAAGAGACCTTTAATTTCTGAACTGTCCAGCAGAAGGCTGGATAGTGCAGAACACACATTTTTGGAAAAATTTGAGACGGGAAGTGTGCTGTGGTCATCCTACAAGTAGCAACCAAGACTCCTGGAAGTCAGGGTTTGATTAACATGTTGTTGAAAGGCTGTTGAGGCCAGAGTTACTGGACAAGGAGTGTGTCCTGCATGCTGTTTATGAGAAGCCTAGGTTGCGAGCTACAGCAGCAAAGCCTTGTGAGACACACAACTCTACCGGGCAGATGTTGTTACTGAGCCTCAATGATTTGGATTGCACCCTGGAATATGATAATCACCAACCCTACAACACCTCCAACACACACAATAATCCTAACCATCACGCTGAAGCCTAGAATGTGTGTTGAGTCAGCGCAAAGTGACAGAAATAGCTACAAATATGACAGAGCTCATTTTTTGTTCAGAATATCACCAGATTCAATCATCACAAGGATTTGCTGTCTGTTACCATTCAATTTCTAGTTCTCAGCCATCTTCGTTTTCAGGTTTTTTTAAACAGCCAATATACAACTTCATGAATCACAGACCTTCCACTACTAGTTTATAGATAACATGGCAAGTCACAGCAGCATCCCCTCTAACCTCCCCAGCCTCCAGGGTCTCACATCTCCCAGGAACTATAGTTACATGGACAATAAAAAATTAACTTTAGCACCAAGATAAAAGTTTAATGCTGCATCCACTTAAGATCAAATGAAAAAAGCACAATTACGCAGGGCCAGCTGAATCATCTAGCCAGATCTTGGTAGTACAAACAAAGCCAAGGATGGGATCTCAGTATGAACTCGTGAGTGCAGTGATTATTAACCACCAACACTGCACTGAACAACATGGTCGACACATTAGGGTATCTACTAGCAACTGCCCTGTGTTCCTGAAATGAGAGATACCATGCAAAATTAATCAGGCAGATAATGGATGCCAACCAACTCTCGGAGACATCAATCACCTGATGCCTTGTCTCTCCAGACACACAACGAGGATTTGTAGGATCCATATGCAAATACATAAATCATGACAACTTTGCACAACATTATTACTCACAACATTATCCATTTATGTTTATTGAAAGCTGCAGGTGACAAAATTGGGAGTAGAAATCATGAGCCTTGAAGGAGGGCACAGGGTAAACTTTCCTCCAAGTCCTGAAGGCTATTTAGTATCATCTTTCATTTTGTTGTTTATAAATTAGGATTCAGAGAATAACTTATATGCGGATTTCAAATATTTCTCAAGGGTTCCCTTACTTCACATTGCATGATTTCCCTATGAAAGATGGAATCAGAGGTATTTCACATTTATTAAATCCAATGTTCCAGTCATAAGAAAAGCCAGCTGTACTTGAACACAGAGACACAATTTAACCTCCAATTATTTCCAAAACTACAGCTTTATCTTTGGTGCTTAGATAAAGTTAATACACTGCCACCTACTGGCCATTGTAAAACTTGCCATGTGGAAAACTTACGCTTTTTTTTTATATACATTTATTTAGATGGACTTCCATTCAAAACAGAGGATGTAAAAATACCGCCGAACAGTTGGTATGTTGTCCTTTGATAAATTTTACTAAACAACTTTGGAGTTCTCAACATTGGGAAAATGTCCATCGTCTTCATATATTGAAAAGCCACTAATCCTGGATTAATAGCTCAATCAATGTGCTAACCAGAAAGGAGCTAGAGCTGCACAAGACTCTGTGTGCCCTGTGGTTCGTAATGAATGATCAGTATAAAATTACAAGGTGCTATTCAGAAGTGCTCAGTATCCTCAGTTCCAGGTAAAGTCAATGGAAACAACTAGCGCCCAGTACCACATTCTAATCCGCTGGTGAAAAATTATCTCCCCAGTTTTGGTTTTGTTTATTTTTTCAGTTAAACAAGCTGTTGGTAGAATACAGCTAATGCATCCATCAGCAAGCTACAGGTGATATGCAGCTAAACTACGTGGATGAAAGTAATCCTTTAGTTTTACAGTACATAGCATGCAGTCATTAATGCAGTTTTTGCCTGAGATATTTGTGACCCTATTAATTTTCTTTCTGTGAATATACATGTAAGTGATTTGCTGTGTACAAAAATTTTCACCAAAAGAGAATCCCAGAAATAGTCACATGACTGTGTTTGAGTTAAAGTTCAACCTAGAAGTATTCTGACTGACAGCTTGAGATCCGATTCCTTTCTTCCTATTAATAAACATTTCAGCCATCTAATCAGGAAGCAGACGTGATGTCACCTAATTAGGGGATCACTCAAATGCTGCCAGAAGCAAGGAGTAGAAGACAAACTAAGAGAACACTTCACAGATACTCCTAAAACTGAAATATGTTCACATAAGGTGTGTACCGAATGACAGTTAACAACAAATACATTCAAAACTCAAATTCTCTTCCCAGATAATTCCTGATCAGAAACAAAGGGAATACGTTTGGTGAATAAATTATTTGCTACAAAGTCATAGTCCAGCTCTGATTAAGATATGAACCGTTACAATTTTCTGCAGCTTCCTTTTTATTTCTGAGAACCATCACCTTATTATCTGAGTGCTGCACAAACAGGGTTATCCTCACAACAGCCCTGTGAGGTAAGGAATTATTATTATGCCCATTTTATTGGTGGGGAACTGAGACACAGAGGGACAAAGTGATTTTCCTAAATTTCTACATGAAGCCTGTAGTAGAATAGAGACTCAGGCCCAGGTCAAGGCTAGAACCCTAATAATGGGACCATCCTTCCTCTCATTCAATAACATCCTCCTTGCCCCATTTCACCAGCTGCACAGTCTCACAGCATCTGACCTTCATCTTATTTTTCTATCTAAAATAATATCTTAAGAACTTATCACCATAGTAACGAGCGGCATAATCCACATTACATGTATGTTAAATGTGGGGGATAAAATCCTGATTCAATTGTACTCCATAGGAGTTTTGCCATTCACTTCACTGGGGCCAGCTCTATGAGTGAGGCACTGCAAAGCCGGATAACACTTTTGATTTGCAGAACTGTCTGTGCATTGAAACTGTCAGTTCTACTTGAAATGAAGCTTATGATTAACAGTGGCTTTCGCCAGCCAGCATCAGAGCAAGTTTTGCGTTAAACTTTAATCTTTTGCATTAAACATATAATAGTGAGCTCTTCCTATTATAAAAATAGTATTAATGCATAATGCAAATTGTTTATTATACTCTGCCACGGGGATCCAAAACTCCCAGTTAGTATAGCTACTGCCCACCTCAATTTTCAGAGGACAAGCCTGGTTTTGACAGGGCAGTTAGATATCCATGAAGGTAGGCTTGCAAAAACATTACGTTACATGCATCTTCAAGGCCACAGCAAAGTCAAGAAGCAAACATGACAATATAACCCAATGAGGGCAAATTTTTAAAGGTGGCTCCACTGTTGCTAATGACAACCCATTTCAGCAACATAGTGTCTACCAGCAGGTGGCCAAGAAATGCCAAACTGGATGTGAAAAGTATTAGTTTCAAGCGAATTTCATGATTTGTACCTGGTGGAAGATATTTCTTGCCCTTATAATCTTTAGCAATGATGCACTGAGTAAAAATATGTAAAGACATTTTGTTAACATTCTTGTGCAAACTGAATTTGACCATGGTTTGTGCAACAAAAATTAAAACCATTCCCTCCCTCATAATTTATTTGCATGTAACAATTCAGGAGTTGAAGGGCAATAAAGATAAAACAGGTGTTGCTGAGTTAAACTTCTTATTATTGGAGTTGAAATGTGAACGTTTGACCTTCTTGAATTTAAATTAATTCTAAAGCACTAGGATGAAGGACACATTTAATGGAAAAGCTCCTATAGGAAAAGCTAGGCACAATGCATTGCTCACACAATTCTGAACTATCCCCAGAATCTTTTCATGGCTCTGTCTTTTATCTTGCACTGAATTTCTGAGACCTGTAACATTTTTCCTTTCCTTTTGTTTTTCATAGGCTTTTTTTTTTTCTGCTGTTGAATGCCACTTGATCTTCTCTGCAGCCCCATGGCAGACTAAACTGTCCTTGGTCTGGTTAACCCTTAAATTGTCAATCTCCTGTTGAGGCCAATTTTGTGAAATGTGAATGCCAAATTCCGTTCCCATTGAAATCAACAGCAGAATTCATGTTACCTTCGGTAGTCCTAATTTAAAACCTACAGAGACCTACTGAGTGCAGGGTGGCAGCCCTCACAGACTAGTAATCGGAGATGGAATCTTTTTCTTCTTGGCTGATCATCTGAATCTAGTCATGTCCTCTAGCGACACAAAATTATTGGCATTTGAGGAAGTTTTGCTGCCCCATGTGACATGCGTTAGTCTCAGTTGCTTCCCAGTAGACGTGCCCACAGCACAAGTTAGGCATTAACAGACTCCCTTCTTGGTAAAATAAGAAAGAAGTCAAAGATGGAATGAGCAGGACAATGAAGTAGCATCAGAGAACTAGACTTAGTCTCTTTAGGTCAGTATTCAGGTGAATTGGCAGGGTAGTTTCGGGAAAGTTGTTCGGCAGCTCTCTCTACTGTACCAATTCAGAAGACAGAGAAAAAGGAGTTCAGTATTTGGGAACAGAAGCACTACATTCACTTACCTTTTGAAAAGAAAAATATATTACTGTTAGTGACTACAATTTGTTCTGATCTCACAGGCAACTATGGTCAAAGGCACACAATGGCATGAAAAAAGTGCTGGTATTGAAAGCGGGAGGAGATAAATGGAGCACTAAGAATACAGAATTGAGATGAGTATAGGACACGAGGAGCAGCAGTGGTTATATTTGGGGAAAAGAAGTAGTGTCTGTACCTGGTCCACAGAGAACAGAAGTCTGTTACAGCTATGGGATTTCGCTTTAGCTCGAGCTAGAGAGGCTTGTGCTTTTCCCCCACTTAAGACCAATGGCATGGCCATTACTCAGGCTCTGGGGAGCCTGTACTTTTTTTCACTCAGGTCCCTGATCACCTACATTATTGCAGAAAACTGAACAGAGATCTATGCTCCAGGGGTCAATGCCTGAATTCCCTACTCCCATCATACTCAGTAAAACTGCCAGTTACCTCCAAGACTATGTGATTGAGTGAGGACTGCCTATGTGCCTGGCCCTTACATGGGCGTACGCTATGCAAGGAGGGCACATGGAGCCTTCATTTTTGCACAGCCTGCATAAGGGCCAAGCAGAATCGTAATCCCTGTGCTCAGAAAACTGCAGAGCACACAGTACCCTAAAATTGTGGGGGTATCAGGGGGCCATGGCCCAACCCCCATTCCCCTGGCTCAGGAAGTGAGATTAGTGTACCGTTCGGAGCCAGTGTGTAAGCTCTGACTGCATGCCATGGTTGCAGGAGTGGCATTCTTCTCTCTATACATCCCCTGAAGTGGGCTGATTCTGCACAATAGCATGGACAGAGCTGGATCTTAATGAGTCAGAACTTAGGGCGTTCTGAACCTTTTACTCCCACCTATGGCAATTATGAGATATACTGTTTAACTTTAAACCGAAGATTAAATAGTGCAGGTAGATGGGGCCTTAAACAAACTATGCTCCCAATTAAGTAAAGCACCTAAGTGCCTGCTTAACTTTAAGCACTTGAGTAATCCCACTGGGTTCAAGTTAAGCAGGTGCTTCAGTACTTTGCTGGATTGAGGCCAATAGTGGACTACACCGTGTCCTTTCCCTGCACCAACACTGAGGAAAATAAGGACTGCTCCTTCCTAATGTCTTCAGGTTGCACTTCACCCTAAACAGGATGGGGAGGAAGCAGGATCATGAGCCCATCCCTAATTCTGCACTAGCCAGTGGAGCTCTACTATATAATCAATCCTATGACCCTTTCTGGGGTGGGATCTGTACCCCCACCTCTCCCCAGTGAGGACCTGTATGCTAATCACCCAGTTTGGCTCATTACATTTACTCTGCTCAGCTGTACAGAGAGCTGATGCTCCATAATGATAGTCTAACGGAATGACGTTTAATCTTATATGTGCCACAACCACTTTCACACATGGTCAATTGCACCTATAATTAATTTACACAAATTGAACCCTCAGCCATCACCTCATATAGCCTGCAAACGCACATGCTGCAGAAAATTGTATTGGTAATTAATTTGTCAAGCAAATGCTAGAGGAAAACAACACTGGTAATTTATACCATAGATATTCAAATTAAGCATCTTGCCTTAGTGTTTTAGTGTCAAAAAGTAGAACAGTTGCAGAAGAACAAAGAAACCCAATCTTCCACCTGCCATTTCCTGAGGGGAGATGACTTCAACACATAATGGACCAAATTCAGACCTGGTGTAAATGGGTGCCACCCCACTAAAGACAGGTCAGAATTTGGTCCAAACAATGGATGTCTGGGGTCAGACTCTACCTATGCACCAAGCATCTGAGAAGGGATTGTGCTGACTGATCTTCACCCCACATGAGTCTGTGTGGAAAACACACCACCTTGACCTGTGAGAAGATGCACACTGATTATGGCTAATATTTGTTGCATACTGGCTCTTTGCAAAATGCCAAAGTTGGTTATTTTGCACTCTTTTTCCATGCTATAACCCCTTCTATTTAAAAAAAAGAACAAAAAACCCAAAATGACAGTTGGCTCTTGACACCATCAGTTTACTAGAGACAATTGGGGAGAAGAAGAAAAATACACAATCACAGAGAGGAAAAAACTAAAGCCAAAAATACCTGAGTAAAAAAAATTATAGCCAAACAAACTAAAGGGAAAAAAAGCCAACTCGCAAGTTATGCTTTAGCCAAACAAGTTCAGTGCACGGGAAACTGGGTGAAAATTAATGCTCTGTGATGTACAGGAGATCAGACTAGATGAGTTAATGGTCCCTTCTGACCTTGAACTCTGTGAATCTATATTAAAAAAGTGAAAATTGTGTTGACATTCCTCCCCTCACCGCCTCGACATTTCAAAATGAGAAGATGTTAGATCAGCTCTAAGGCCTGCTCTGCTCCAGCCAGATCATCTCAGGATAATGCAGCAGGGAACAGCACAGGTCCAGCAATGCTATCGTTGACAACACCACCTTCCAGTAAAATTCAGTACTTAGCCATGACCAGGGTGGAGAATCTGTACTGGTGTAAAACCCAATTAAAATGGCTGGGTGCAGAGGACATGTTTATATATCTAGGGCAATTCTCTGCATTTCAGAATATTCAGACATTTCAAAAAAGGGTAATGCCAAAAGCAGTGGAATATTTATGGCTTCCCCACCAACTCTCAAAAGACTAATAGTAGGAAGGGGGCTCTTTTGTCTCTGCCAGTACATTAGAAAAGTCAACTCTTGGGGTTCTTCCTCTTCCTCTCTCTCCCTGCAGCAGAATAGGAGCTAACAAGGAAGAAGATACCTAAGCTGAGACCCTTCTCATTCTGTCAGGGGCTGCTGCTGCTCTACCTACTATCAAGGCTATTGGGAGCCTCATAATTTCTCAGCCAGGCACCGGCTGTTCCACCTTCAGATTCCTCTGCTTGGTGAGTCCCCACCATCACAATCAAGGAGGAAGAGAGGATCTGAGAAAAAAAGCACTACTCCAAGCCAGAAAGAAGAGGTAGGGGAAAGAGAGATGTCAACATTTAACAGAGAAGGCAGAGCTGTGTTACCTCACATGTCCTGCTCTTTAACCCTTGCTGGTAATGTAAGAATGCTGGAATTATCTGTTCATGTCCCAGCTTCTCAAGAGACCCCATCAATATATCACCATTGATGGGCTTATATTGAAGGACGGAGTAATGGCACAACAGGCCCTAAAGGTGGATAAAAAGGCAAAAACATAATTGGCAATGACCATCCTTGGTATCGAGGTGGGTGGCAGAACCGTGTGAAGCTTAGTTAGTGTTTTCCATTGCAGCACTCGAGAGATCAATGACAAATGAAGCGGCTCCAGCCAGTGTCCAAACGATCAGCTTGTATTGTCATCTGTCCTGAGATGATCCAGTGAGGTGAAGCACAGTGTATTTCTGAATGAGTGCTGATAAAGGCAGGCAGAGCTCTCCCTTAATTAAGGGAGCACAAAATGTCATCCATAAATACTTAATGCTGCCTCAGCCCTTAATAACACAACTCCTTTTATTTATTTTTTTCCTCCTCCTTCAGGAATCCTCTTCTTGATGTTTTTATAAAACTGGTGAGCAGTGCTTGCCACTGCCGAATGTAATTGAAGCTAAGCAAGCAACCGACCTCGATGGCTCTTGCTGTCACTGACTGAGGAAATTAGAGAGGAAATAGCAAAATCTAAACCTGTAAGAAGAAAGAGGGAAGCTTTGAAACCCTAAATAGAAAGCAGCTTCAGAAATTAAATGGCTGGTTTTCCAAACAATGATTCTGGAAGAGACCTTTTCTACACTTAAACCATAAAGATTGTAACATACATACCCCACCTTTCTAGTAGAAAGAGAGAGACTACCATGGCAGAGCACACTTGTGAGCCATATGAATATCCTGTTTCCAACAAGGGCTAGAAACAGATGAAAGAAACCCGTAAGTGTATAATTATGGAACTGCCTGCCCCCAGAGAAAACTTTTTCCTAACTCCTGTCAGTTAGAGGTTAGCTATTCATGCATAGGGATTTTTAATCACTGGTGTTTATCATATTTCATGTAACTGTGGATATTCTAATAGTCAGTATTAATGTCTAATCCTTGACTGACAGTGGCCACTTACTGCCTCCTGAGCATCCGCTTGTGCCTAAGGTTGTCTCTGTGGCTGTCTTCCCTCTATTTTCCCTTTATCCAGGCCCCATTTAAGAACTCACACTCAAGTCTTCAGTGACCATCTAAGCTCAGTCCTTTCATTCACTCTTCACCAGTTCCTCTCAGCCTCGCAACAGTTTGTCAAAACACAGAATTCAAAAGTCCAAAACAAAAATATCCTCTTCCCTTCTTAACTCCCACTCACAGGCTTTATCTTGCTGGGCCTCAGTAGGAGCCAGACTTGATCCTTACGGCTTATCCTTCAACCAGCCCCAATTCTATACAGTCTCCTGTTTCCTGAGCGTCCCCTAAAATGGCAGGTGGTATCAGAATATATCCATCTAGGTACTTATATGACTCTAGCACCATAGAAATAGAGTTCCTCAAACAAATAAGAAGGAAGTATCAAATATAGCTACTACTTATTCTGTACAGAACTATAAAACCTACCAAGAGTACATTAAACAAACACCATTCTGCCCCTTCATAGGCAACCAATGTAAAAAGCATGGAAGGTGTAAAATTTACAAAAAATTGCCAACAGAGGTAACTTCAAAAGAAAAAAAATATGTCAACAATTTTTCACAGAATAAATATGAGCCCTGTGTTTACAGAATCGGGCTAGGAATCAACAGATCTAGTTCTATTCCCAACTCTTCCTATGACGTCTTGCTATCTTGGGCAAATCATCTATCTTCTCTCTGTCTTCCCCCACCCCCCCTACCCTCAGTAATTTGGGGCTAATGTCTGTATGGTAGTGATGTTATGAGACTAAATTAATTATAGTTTGGAGAGCTATTGAAATTCTTAGGTAGGAATGTTATGGAAACAGATTATTTTTGTTATAACCTATTTCTGGATTTTTGTGAATGTATTTGTGAAGAGGGGAGTGATGGTCTATAACTGACTATTAATTTCTGACTCCAGAATTATTGCAGCCATGTTGATCTCAGGATATTAGAGAGGTAGATAAACTAATATCTTTTATTGGTGCAATTTCTGTTGGTGAAAGAGGACCTGAAGAAAAAGAAGAGCTCTACATAAGCTCAAAAGCTTGTTCTTTCACCAACACTCATTCGTACAATAAAAGGTATTATCTCACCTAACATGTCTCCTTGATTAATTTAATGGAAATAATAATTACTTTTATTGGGGACTTAATTTGGTATTCTCTGTTCTCAAAACACCCTTAACTGCATGAAACAATGTGATTTTAATGGTCATTTGGAAACATGAAGTACCGTATTACTGGAACACAAAAACTATATATTCATTAGACTATCAGGATTAGAATCACAGCACAAATGACAAATGGGCTAATGTTTCGAAACCCAGGATGAAAAATTTATTGAAATTCACTATGTAAGGAATTTCTAAAGCACAGTAATTATGCCCTGTACTACACAAAGTAATTGTTTGATGATTTTCAGCCATAAAAATATGCTAATAGGAGCAGTAAACAAAGAGAACAAGACTTTGAAACAATGATGAATACAAATAAAACAAACCAGTTAAGCAAAGAAATTTCCAAGTACAAGAGAAATCAGAATTAATAAATACTGCAATCGTTTTGTTGAATACTGAAAAATGCCTAAAAAGTGCAACTTAAAGCTGTACACAGAAATGAAAGCTTCAATCTAGTTAAAGATAGTGGGGTAAATTCTGCTCTCATCCCACTTAGGGTTTTGGGGGTTTTTTTAGTTAACAGTGAATATCTTTCATTAAAACTAGATCAGACAGTCAATGAGTATTAGGTTTCTAAATAGGTAGCCATTTACTATCTTCTAAACAGTTCTCAAGATACCCTTCCTTCAGCTAACAAAAGCAGAAGTCCATTTCACATAGTACTTATCTAACCCACAAGCCTGTAATGTGAGAAAATTAGCCTTCTACTTACTGAGTAGGTAAGTAGATGAACATATAGAACATATCTAAGGCTATGTCTACACTTACAAAAGCTAGTTAATTCGAACTAACTAATTCAAACTAATTTTAGTTAGTTCGAATTAACTTAATTTGAACTAGCATGGCCCCACTAGAATGCTAGTTCGAACTAGCCATGGCCATGCAGGGCACTTGCTTAGTTCGAACTAGTCAGTTGCAGGACGGTCAATCTGCTGATTAGTTCGAACTAAACAGTTAGTTCGAACTAACATGACCACATTGGATTAGTTCGAACTAACTAGTTTGAATTAACCGTTAATTCGAACTAAGCAATTGAATTTATTAGTTCGAATTAAGAAAGCCCTTAATTCGAACTAGTGAAAGCCTAGTGTGGCCAAGGCTTAAATTAGTTCGAATTAAGCTTCCTTAATTCGAACTAACTTGTAAGTGTAGACATAGCCTAAAATATTCTGTGCTCCTTTCCTTCCCTCAAAACTGGGTAGACTATAAGACCATAAAATCAACTTCCTGGTACTTTCTCAACCAACAATTAAGAGCTAGAGATGTCAGCTCCAATATCCCTTTCATAAATGAGGGATGCCTCATCTACATTCTTTCTCTCTTATACATATACATTAAGAAAAAGTATGTTACCACACTACATAAATCTGTATGTACACACACACACACTGTATATATCCTCTCTTCAGCCCTTACCTATATGCCCTGTTATAAATAATTATATCACCACCTTTTCTTCTTCAAAATCCTCAAGTTTCATGAAAGGCCGTGTTACCCATGCACACTTGTTTGGTTTACAATCACTGGCTGTTTAAAGTTTTGACAGGTCACACAGAAGATATATTGGCTGCATTGCTGTGCAGATTTTAACCAGATTAAGCATACTGGTATGACCCTGTCCTTTGGCTCTGGTTGTTCATTACTTGCCTTCATTATCTTTTTGTTATGAATCTAAAGAAAAACGTTGTCCATTATTTTCTCCGTGATTCCCTGAGCATTTCTTTTCTAGTCAGTGACTAGCAATAAAACAACTTCTTCTGCTTCCAACAAATGTTCATTTAATATGGCAAAACTTTCAGTTCCCTTTTGATTCCCAAAGGGCTAGCTGGTTTATGGAGAGCGTATTGCTGACTACCTAAAAATGAGTTACTATGATACTGTGCCTTTGAGTCTCAGACAGAATGAGGCTGAGGAAATAGAGCTTGATCTCTAGTTTCTTTGCAAGAAATTATATTGCAGTGTTTTATATTGTCTAGTGTCACCTTATTCTAAAAGTTGGCTCAAAAGCTGGAGAAACCTGCTGAGAGCATCAGCTATAACACTCAAGCCAAGAATCAGAACTGTCAGTGCAGCAAGTTTTCTACCACTGAGGATAGAAGGAGTCAGGGAAGGCCTATCCTTGTAAAATATTCTCTGTCAACAAAACTGTGACCTATTTCCTCTCCCCACCCAGTTGCACAGAACTTTCTGTTCCTCACATGCTTTTAGGGTTGATTTGGCCCTGTTTGGTATTCTGATGGGCAGCTGGGAATATCAGCGCTTGTTATGGAGATCTGGAGGTTTATAGCTGGGAAGCAAGGTAAGCGTTGACACAGGGTGTTTGGTAGATTTTGAAAGCTGGGAGGTGCAGGAACAAAGAATATCTTAGATGTCTGCTTCGTATAGTGTTAGTTTAGTAACTAGAGGGTTAATTACCCCAAATTATATATCATGGATGCTTGGAATGTACATAAGATTTTTTCTGTAAAAATGGGGCATCTTCAGAGATGTCTAGAAGATAGTAACAGAGGTTAGAAAGACAAGGGTGTGGGATGAGCTAGTATTCTTTATTGCTGATTGTTCTTTGGGTGCAGGTGCTGAACCCCTTCTTCATCCTCTACTCAATTTGCTTTTATACACGGCTTGATCACTTTGTTTACCTGAAATGCACACACACTTTTATTGCCCTTTGCTTGTAACCAAGCCATGCTGTTTTTCATCTGCCTGTTAGCCTGGAACACGCAGAGAGGTAAATCCACATTCCTTTGCTTGGGCTGGTTTTATTTCTCAGCTGCCCCCAAAACATTTTAAGAACATATTTCCAGCACATATCTATAACTCTGTATACACAACCTGTACATATACCATACATTGATATTCATGACGGGCACATCACTAGTTTTCATATGATAGTCAAACAGGGCCTTGTAGGGTAAGTATTCTGACAGTTGGGGTTGGGCATAGTGAGTTTGTCAGTCCTGTTCATTGTTATATAACAGTGCGTCCTTTGCCATCTGGCATAAAGGGGCTTTTTGTTCACACTTACCCATTCTACTTTTTCTCACAATGGGGCCACTCTCAAGAGAAGAAATAATGTAGAGTCAAGATGACTGAAATCTTTTCAGCCACAGCAATAGTGATGCCCTGTATGTAAAGAACATGCCTCTCTTTCAGCCAACAGTATTTCCTAAAGGAGTTGCTGGGGCTTTCCCATGAGTTGAGGGGTGTGGAGTCAGGGGCTGCTATTAGCTGGGTAAGCTTACCCCTGAAATGCTATAGCAATGGCCATGTGTAGGGGTGTTTTCACTGAGTGTAGCAGTCTACCCTCGCAAATCCTCCAATGAGAGGGCCCTCTCACAGGAGGGCTGCTATTGTTACATAGCGACAATGGACATTTTCCTATGAAAAAAATTAAGCAAATCAACATGGAAGTACTTGTTTCATGGGAGGTTTTTAAACAAAGGCTGTAGATGTGAAAAAAAATCATTAGGACATAATCTTTGAAATCAGACACATAGTAAGAGAAACAAAGAAGGCCAACTTCATATTATCCTGTGACCTAGTGGCTAGAGTGCCAGAATGGGTCTCAGGAGAGCTTATTCCTAGCTCAGCCATTGGCCTGCTGCATGACCACTCGCTGCTCTGTGCCTCAGTTTCTCCATCTTAAAAAGTCAAGTCCCTGCCTGTGCCTCAGTTTCCCCATCTGCAAATACCATTTGCTGCCTTTATAAAACATTTTGAAGCCTACTGATGAAAAGTGCTATAGAGAACTAGATAGTATTATTTTAAATTAAGACTGCACTATCTATTAGAAACTGCATTTTTTCTTTATCTCCTCTCACCCTCCTGTCTTTGTTTCACTTGGTATCCGGATATGTAGTATATAAAGCTATCTCATTTCTGTTTCCTCCTTCTGCAGTCACAGTAACACAGTCCTCAACCTTCTGCAACTCCAGTCAAGAAATGAAGCTGTAAAATCAGATCATTACTGTTTCACAAAAATACGGCAAGAATTTGTTGCATCTTGAGCATGTTTATGCTAGAAATACTGCTGGCTTGTGCTGGAAAACCCACAGGAAGAATGGGATGTACGGTATATCTGACCATTTTTATTGAGCACAAATCTTGTGAACAAATATGAATCCATCCCAATACACCTCTCCTTAAATATTCATTAAAAGGACAAGACAAATTTGGACCAATTGTTAGCAAAAACTGTGTTAATTTTAAGGGATGCTGTCAAGCAAATGAGGTTCAAATTGAACTTAATTTTAATCATCTTGTTCAGAATATCTCATAGTTTGAATACCAGAGGAATTATTGTTTTTTCTTTTCATTTTTAAATCTCCACTCTGTTGAGAAACTTTTTTAAAAACAGGCACAGCTTGTGTGACTGTACAACATTTTTGCTATCATGTTGCAGATAGAGAACAGGTTAACTAACTAATATTAATCTTACTACTGCATTCCTGAAAATAATAGGAGTTACAAATAAAAACACCCTTATAGGCAATCTAACTTGTTTCCCTGCCAGTTCAGTGTAAACACCTTAGGGCAGGGTCCATATCCACCACTGTTTGTACACTACTTAACACAGCAAGGCCTTGCTCCTGACTGGGACCTTTGGGTACAATGTTATACCTATAATAATTAATAATGAAAGGTCTCCACTGATAGGATATATCCGATATGAAATTGCTGAGTACTACACCTTATATGAACCAAAAGGATTAAAAGGTTCATAATTACCACAATGCATAACAAATATAAAAGCCATGGTGATTTGTAATTCAGATGAGTCAGGGCACCAGATTGTTTGACAGACATTAGCTGTGAAGAGGATTCCCCATGTATAGATTCTCCCTACCCATGGGAGACCAGTGCCCTCTATCGCATAACTCTACCTCCCATTCCAGGTGCTGGAGAAAAGTGCCTCTTTCCTAATGCAATCTGTAAGAAAAGCCAGAAGCCTTAATGCCTTTTAAGACTTGGGCCTTGTACACACTACAAAGTTATTGCGCGATAACAGGCACAGTGTCCACACACAAATCCATGTTGTTGCGCTGTAACAGCTGTCTTACCGCGCAACATGTAAACCAGCAAAACGAGGGTGCTAGCGGCTACTGCGGAACAGCTGTTTCATGATAGTTCGTGCGTGTACGGTTGCCACGCAATATGAAGCCTCCAGTAATGTCCCAGAATTCTAATTCTATCTCTTCTGCACTTCCTCCTGTGCTCTGTGGCTGTGACGTGACTTTACCCACCCTCCCATCATTCCCGGGAATTTTTGAATTCTTCACTCTTCCTGTTTGCTCGGCGTGGAGTGCAGCTGTGTTCTCCAAGAGCAATGGTGACCCAACGCAGCAAACGTGCTCCAGTGTGGACCACAGCTGAGGTGCTTGATCTCATAGGCATCTGGGGAGAGTCTGCTGTGCAGGCACAGTTACGTGGCAACAGGTGAAATTTTGATATCTTTGGCCAGATTTCTCAGGCTATGGAAGAGAAGGGGTACGAGAGAGACACTCTTCAGTGAAGGTCGAAGGTGAAGGAGTTGAGGATAACGTACCACAGAGCCAGAGAGGCAAACCGGCGCTCCGGCTCAGCGCCGGTTACATGCCAATTTTACAAGGAGCTGGAAGCAATCCTGAGCAGGGATCCCACAACCACCCCAAAAGCTCCTGTGGACACGTTGGCACTCCCCCATGAAAAGGATACCAGAGCAGATGGTGACGAGCAATTCATCGACGAGAAAGTAGAGGTGGAGGATGACCTGGAGGCTGAAAGTGATGCAGCCGACCTAGGGAGCCAGGAGCTGTTCTCCACGCCACCCGACACGTGCTGCCCAGATTCCTTCTCCAGGCTGTCTTCGGATGCAGCAGAGGGGAACTCTGGTAAATTTAATTGGAACTGGCTTCTGTGCTTGCTAGATAAGCTTTGCAGGCAAATGAAGAGCGGGTGGGAGATGGGCGTTTTGAGTTTCATCCTTCCTTTTTTTTTCGGATGGGGGGGTCTACCCCGCATTCAGTGGTTAAAGTAAAATTTGATGGGCCCCAGAACCCTCCTAATCTCCAGGACCCCTTCCCATATTGTCTGGACCCCCTTCATGCATGTGTGGGCCCCAGCCCAGGTAGGCATTTGCAACCACTTTGCAATACCACATGCATTGGTTATAGCTCCATAAAAATATTTATAATTTTTATGGTGTTTATGTCTATAACAATTATTGTCACAAACTAGCCAACACTGCATAACACAATAAGTATTGTGATTAACAACGGTGGGGCGTAGGACCTGCCAGCAGCCAGGGCAGGGCAGAATATGCGTGCCGCTGGATTTTTCTATTTTTAGGGGCCCCGGAACTCTGGCCCCTCAAATTTGTGGGCCCCGGAACTGCGTTCCGGTGCGTTCCCCCTTACTTTAACCCCTGCCCGCATTACATGAGCAGTGGATCAATGCATGCTGTAATTCTCAAGAAGTCCTCTCCGTTGAGCTCACTAAAGGTCTCCTGGATGTACTTCCACAGCCTCCTAGTTAAATTCGATGGGAGAGCAACTGTGTTCCCTCCCCCATAGAGGGATACTCTCCCTCGCCAGTTGCAAAGCACGGCAGTGGGAACCATGGCTGCGCACAAGCCTGCTGCATACGGTCCTGGCTTATATCTAGAGACATGCAGGATATGCATTCTGGCTTGCAGGGGCACTCTAAGCAGCGAGATATTGCCTTCCATGGCTGTGCCGTGTGTGAACTAATCGTCCAAAGCAACGGAAATAGTTCACGGAGCTGTGTGTCTTGTCTCGGCAATCCAAACCTCCCTTTGCAAAAGCCCTTTCAGTCCCCGGCAATGCCCTGTCCCGTGGGCATTGCAGAATGTGGCGGCAGAGCATATTACCGGCTCTTTAACCAAAGTGAGAACAATAGCACTACTTATGATGTTTCATTTTTCCTTAGAAATGACCTTCGCCAGTCTGTGGTCTGCGCCAGCTGACTGGCTGAGACAGA
This sequence comes from Pelusios castaneus, assembly GCA_007922175.1. Classification (NCBI taxonomy): domain Eukaryota; kingdom Metazoa; phylum Chordata; order Testudines; family Pelomedusidae; genus Pelusios; species Pelusios castaneus. Next base: position 27,028,116 of record ML685787.1, read on the forward strand.
TAAGGAGGAGGCCTCACAGGAGCAAGGAGGATATCTTCCAAGAGCTGATGCAGTCCAACAAGGCAGCAGCAAGGGAGACTAGGCTATGGAGGCAGGAGTGCTGGCAGGAGTGTAAGGAAAACAATTTGAGGACGCAGGAGCAGAAGGGTGCCCTCATAAGCATCCTGCAGGAGCAGACCCAACTGCTGAAGACAATGGTTAGTCTGCAGACCCAGCTGCTCCAGGCTCGCTCCCCCCTGCACCCACAGCAACACTTTCTGTCCCCACCGCTCCATTCTACCACAAAGCAGTTCTTTGAAGGCCAGGGACTCTCCTGGTACAATGTTACATCCACTCCTGCACAAAGCTATGGCACTGAGTCAGGCACCTACATGCATCTATAGCCCCTGGTGCAGGCACTGCTTACTGTAATTATTTAAAGTTTTCTAATAATAAAATTGAATCACTTGAACTGTGCACAGTGTCTTTATTGATACACAATAATTGTTAGTTGTTGCATGTTTACTATTCACTCATTCGAGCATAGTATAGTACATGCCCACAGCCATCCCACCCCCCAATCAGCACCCAGTAGTGCGCAGGTACACTACTGCCCAGTGGTACAATACGTCCTATAAGTCCCCATGACTAAAATGCTCCCTAAGTGCCTCCCTTATGCAGATGGCTCTCAGCTGTGCCCCCCTGATACTCCTAGTGGCTGGCTGCTGGAAGGCAAACTCTAGCTGCTCAGACTCCACGTCCCATGAAGGGGGAAATTTCTCTCCCCTATTTTCACAGAGGTTATGCAGGACACAGCATGCCGCAATGACGGCTGGAATGTTGTCCTCATTCAAGTCTAGCCTCCCGTACAAACAGCGCCAGCAGCCTTTTAAGCCCCCAAAGGCACACTCCACAGTCATTCAGCACCGGCTTAACCTGTAATTGAACTGCTCCTTGCTTGGATACAAATTTCCAGTATAGGGCTTCATGAGCCAAGGCATCAGTGGGTAGGCTGGGTCTCCTATGATTACTATGGGCATCTCCACATCCCCAACAGTAATTTTATCATCGGGGAAGAAGGTCCCTGCCTGCAACTTCCGGTATAGGGCCGTGTTTCAGAAAATGCAAGCATCATTCACCTTACCCGACCACCCCGCATTTATGTCCATGAAACACCCCCTGTGATCCACGAGTGCCTGAATCACCATGGAGAAGTAGCCCTTCCTATTAATATACTCAGTCACAAGATGCTCCGGAGCGAGAATAGGGATGTGCGTGCCGCCTATTGCCCCTCCACAGTTCAGGAATCTCATGGCTGCAAATCCATTAACGATCTCCCGCACATTGCCCAACGTCACTGTCCTCCAGAGCAGAACACGATTAATGGCTCTGCACACTTGTGAAAGGGCTAACCTGATGGTCAACCTGCCGACTCCAAACTGATTCGCGACCGACCGGTAGCAGTCTGGAGTCACCATTTTCCACAGTGCGATTGCGACATGCTTCTCTGCGGTGAGGGTGGCTCTCATTTTGGTGTTCTTGCGTCACAGGGCAGGGGCTAGTTCCTCACACAGTTCCAAGAATGTGGCTTTCCGCATTCAAAAGTTCTGTAGCCACTGCTCATCATCCCACACCTACAAAATGATATGGTCCGACCACTCGGTGCTTGTCTCTCATGACCAGAACCAGTGGTGCACCGTGTGCAGATGCTCCGTGAAGGAGCTCAGCAATGCGGTGCTGTTGTTCTGCATGGCAGTCACCAGCCCAGGGTCATCCGAATCCTGGTCTGATTCAGAGCTGAACGCATACTGTGCCACCAGCCGAGATGTATTCATTATGCTGAAGGCGACAGTCAGGATCAGAGCTGGATCCATGTTGCTGCAAAAAGGAGTTCCAGGAAGCAACATGGTACTGTTGAAAATGGGTGCAAGTTGCTAGTAGCAACTCTTGTGACGCAAGGGGAACAGAATGCACCATGGGAAACCAAGACTTTACCCATGGTGCTCAGCGCTACTCTCCTTCTACCCAGGATTCTTAGTGCCAAATCAGGATGGATGGAACTGTGGGATAGGTTCCCACAATTCAATTGGATTTTTTGTGAAATCGCAAATTGCAGGAGAGGGGTCTGTTCCGTCACAAGCAGCTCAGTGTGGACGCGATACTGCCCTACAAAAACCACATGACTTTTAAAGCGCAACGGGCTTGTTGCACAATTATTCCTGTAGCGTGTACATGGCCTTGCTCTACACTACAGTATTAGGTCGATAGAAGGCAGCTTATGTAGACCTTAATATGTCAGGGATGGTCTACACTGGTGGCAGCAGTCGACAGACGATACGCAAGATACGTTACCCACAAGAAACCTGGGTGCTTCCCCAACACTTCCAGCTTCTTGCTCCCTGCTCAGAGCCAGGCTACATCCATCCAGCTCCCTGCACAGTTGCCCGCTTTCAGCTCCCCACTCTCCACCAAGAGCATGGATGTCCAACCTTCCCCCAGACCTCTTGACTCCCCATTCTCCAGCTGCCCTCACCCCCTCATGGCTCTTGGATCCCCAGTCTGCAGCTGCCACGTCCCTGAGAGCCCAGAGGGGCAGCTACTGAGGGGAAGAAGATGGGGAACCAGAAGCCTTGGGGCAGTGGGGAGCAGAAATGTGGGAGCCACAAGGCAGAACCCAGCTACCAGTGGTAAGCTGGGAGCATGGGGCCAGCCTGGCTTCTGTGGAGCTGTGAGCCCAGGCTCTTAGGCCCCTACACTGCCCCTCTTAAGTCGGTGAGGACTTGCAGCATGGACAGAAGGGCAGTGTAGAGATGAACCATCACAGCAATGCAATTACCATGGAGGCTGCAAGTCGACCTAACATAGGTTAACTTACATTTTTAGTGTAAACAGGCCCTAACGCTGCTTAACTCTTCTTTGGCCTTATCTGTATTAAAGGGGAAAGAGCTTCAAGTATGTTCCCCGGAGCAGGGCATTTCCTGACATCATGGCTTCAGTATTTAGTGAAGTCAATAGAGTAATTCTGGATTTTCACTGCTGTAATTGAGATCAGAATAGGAACAAGGTTTGCCAAATGGGAAAGGAAACAAAAGCTGGAGAAAAGAAGTTCTCTCTGAGCCATATTTCCAAAAAATTATAAAAATGTGCCTTTATATGTGTGTATAGTGTGACTCTTCAGACTTTTTGTTTGTCTGAAGCTAGATTCAAACTGAGACCTTCCTTTTCAGGATAAATTACATCTGTGAACCAACAAGGGTACAATCAGGCTCAGAGGGCAAGGAGTCGAGACTGCTTGCTTAATTATACATCCAGTAATTAATTTGTAATTCTCACAAAAGACATAAGGAGAACGTTAATTTTTGGACTGCATAAGGTACTATTACAAAACAGAGAATTCATGTTTGATATTCAAAATCTTCCTTCCAGTGGGGGTTCAAGGGAGGCACGGATCTGAGCAGCTGGCTTTGTTTACCCAGCACTGGAACGTTAAAGGAAGTCCCTTGTTCCTAGAGTGACAAACCCAAAGGGAAGCAACATGTTTTACATTTCATAGATGTCAGAATCTGAGGCAATGGAAGCAAGTGTTAGCTATGAAACTGCTTTCCGCACATCACAATAAAACAACATCTAACTCCCTGAGAGGCAGGGCACTGGGAAGGTCAGAAACATTTCTTGACTGATACTCTGCACCTTGTGGAGAGAGGAGGATTACGTTTGAATCACAGATGCTGTGAGAAACAAATGCTAAGCATTGGGTAACTCAGCTGTTCGTTTACAATTAAGATTTTTCTGCTAATATTCCTTATCTCCACAGTGTTGATTCTCTCTCGTGAGTATCCCAAGTACGGTTCGATACAGCCTAGAGTCCATTCTTTGGACCCAGACTCCTCTTGCTGATGCCTAAGTGACACATCCATACAATACTCACCATTAACACAAACTGAGGCTCTGATTCGGTAAAGCATGTAAGCCCGGATTTCACTTAGAGACCACCATCTTAAGCCTGTCCATGTCCAACTGTGTTGCGGACAGAGAGGAATATCCATTTTCAGTATCCCCAGCATGGCCTGTCCTCAAGAATTCCCAGGGAAACTGGAACCCATGTATGCCTGAGAAGATGATCAGTAGATGGCTAACAGTGAACAAATGACATCCTCTTACTTTTGTTCTCAGCTCTTTAACCCAGTTCCATTTCCATGGAGCCTGAATTCCTGTCTGGCCACTCATTTTTTTATTTAAAAAGATATCTTCCTTTAATCAGAGTCATGGGTGGATGCCCAGACAACTGTCATGTCATCTTGCTGATTCCATCAATTTCATAAGGCGATGTTTCCATTATGGCACCTGCAAGAGAGCAAAGGAAATGGGAAGAGGGGATGGAGGCATCTGCCTGCATGAGATGTGAAGCCTGGAGCTAAATGAACTAGTCAGACACACCTAGTGTGAAGAGGGAATCTCAAGCAGCTGGTTCCTCCTAAGAGAGCTGAATCAGTCATTTGAGGGGGCTCACTCTGGGGTGTCTACATGGGAGTCAGCTCTGAGTAGGGCAGGTGCAAGCTAAACCCCACAGTGTGGTACCCTGTAAGCATTCCTATAAAAAAGACTCTGTGAAGGAACTCTTTTGCGTATGCAGGCCAAGAAGATCCCTGCCTTGGGACAGATGTTTGGGACACTGAGTTATTAGTCTGAATAAACCCAGACCTAATAAGCATGGTGAGTGGATGAGAAATCGTGTGGCATCTCAGTAAAAGGGCCTGAAAGAGAGTATAAAAAAGACAGGGCAGTACAGGACAGAGGCATCCTGGCCACAGAAGAATGCATGGAGGCAGCCAAACTTATTTGTAGCACTTAAATTGGGAATGCTTCTTCCCTTGTTTCTATGAATGTATTAATACCTGCCTAACCTATCTGTTACTCCAACCCCTTAAATTCTTATGTCATCTCACTAGCTCCCTGATAGATTTAGGACATGCATTCTCATTAGAATTTCATTCAACACTTCAATCAGGAGGAGCATTAGTAACTGCCCCAATCCAGGATTTTATGATTCTTTGAGAGATATACAGATGGCAAAATTCAGGCACTGCACAAATTGCTTTTAAAATTAGCAATTTCTCATCAGAGAAGCCTTCTGTGAGCATTTTTGGAGCAGCTCCTCCACAGTGTGGCTTTTTGGATGGATAGACAAATATCCTCCATGGTGTCTCCTTTTCTACCTTTTAGCTGGAGACTCCTTCCAAAAATATGGGAGGACTCAGGTTCCTTACTAAAGTGCTATTATTACTTACATTTTACCAAGCTGATACATACAATATGCCCTCCTAACCATTCATTTGGCTGCCATTCTAAAAACAATAGTGCTGTTTCATTGTAAATCCTTGACTATTATTAAAGTAATTTATTTTAACTGCTTTCCGTCCTCAAGTGGAAACCTGGGTTCATTGTCAGTTGCATGAGTCCCAATTTATTTTCACTCTGTACTTCCCATGAGTGCCATTCCTGAGTGCAGAAGCAACATGTTCACTCAAAGGAAAATAGCTTGGCACTTCCCCTTTCTCCTTAAAACTCAGCATACTATAAAGTGGATGCAAACTGGTTGAAAGCCCATACTCATAGAGCAGTTATCAACAATTCACTGTCAAACTAGGATGATATGTAGTAAGTCCGACAAGGGTCTATCCTGTGTCCAGTAATAGTTAATATTTTCATTAATGACTTGGATAATGGCATGAAGAGTATGATTATAAAGCTTGCAGAATACATCAAGCTGTGAAGGGGTGTTAGCCCTTTGGAGGACAGGATTAGAATTCAAAACTACCTTCACAAATTGGAGAATCACCCTGACATTAACAAGATGAAAGTCAATAAAGATGAGTGCAAAGTACTCTACTTAAAGAGAATAAATCAAATGAACAGCTACAAAGTAGGGAGTAAGTGCCTTGGTGGTAGCACTGCTGAAAATCTGTGGGTTATAGTGGATCACAAAGGAAATATGAGCCAGCATGATTCAGTTATGAAAAAGGCTAATCTTTCTGGGGTGCATTGTCCAGTTCTCTACAGTGCTGGTGTGCCATTAGCTCATCTTTTAGAAAGATGTGGACAAACAGAAAAGATTCCAGAGCAGAGTAACAAAAATGATAAAAGGTCTAGACAACCTGCCTTATGAGGAAAGGTTAAAAAAAAGTTGGGCATATTTAACTTTGAAAAAAGAAAAGTGGGGAGGGGATGAGGACCTGATAACAGCCTTCAAATATGTTAAGGACTGTTACAAACAGGACGGTAATCAATTGTTCTTCGTGTCCACTGAATATAAACCAAGAAGTAATTGCAGCAAGGAACATTTAGGTTACATATTAGGAAAAGCTTTCTAACCATAAGGGTAGTTAAGAATAGGATTAGGCTCCCAAGGAAGGTTGTGGAATCCCCATCTGGAGGATTTTAAGAACAGGTTTTAGACAAATTCCTGTCATGGATGGTCTAGATTTACTTGGTCCTGCTTCAGCAGTGACAGAGAGCTGGAACTGACAACCTCTCAAAGTCCCTTCCATCCCTACATTTCTATGATTCTATATTCACTAGCAAAAAGAAAAGCAGAAGAGCAATGGCTACTAAACTAAAAGAAACAAAACCCAGAATAATAGATATAGAAGAACAAGCATTTCTAGGAGGCGTATTGCAAAGAAGCTTCTTATATTTCGGGTTGGCTCCCATCAACAAGTTCATGGACCTGAAATTCAAAGAGACATCAACTACATGTTGATTTTTGAGAATGCAAACTGCTGTGTGTGTACCAGTGAAGCATGACATGGGTGATAGATTACAACATCTATATGTGATGGGCCTGGCACCCAACCTGCACGCCAGTGCTAGTGCTAGAAAAGTGTACGAGTGGGTGTTTGTGCACAAAAGGGGAGAGAGAGTGCACTTTCTGTAAATAAGTCCCATGAATCCACACAATGGATTTTAGAACTACTGAGGAAGTTCAGGTAGCCCTAGTTGTTTGGGGGGCTTTAAACTTTGTCATTAAAATGTGTAACTTTTCCTAATATGGCTGTTTTTATGGCTATCACATCTTTATAAGTCTGACCTACTCTGACCTATACGACTTTTGTTTGAACGAGAAATGTTTTGGGGACTTTATACACTGCAGTTCACTCAGTTCAATTCAGTTGCTGTTACAATGTTGCTGCCTCATGTAGCCTGGGTCTGAATGCTACCACGTGATTAGTAGAGATCACTCTCATGACAGAGAGGACCTGGCAGTGAAAAGTTGCACCAGACAGCACGACATAACGGGAAATTGAGTACCTTCTGGTAATAGATTGCCCAGGAAAATTAAAATGGTCTAAACTGAAGTAAATTAGAAGACACAAAACAGCATCTAATCATGCAATACTATACCATGGACAACTATTTCTTTCTGATCTCAGCTGGTGATCAATTTATGCTCTGAAGTAGGGATGACTAATTCACTGCTAAAAGATAGGAAGCTTACTGATCAGTACTAAAAAGATCCTAGTCAGAAAAGTGTCCCTTTAGATCTTTAGAGAGAGAATGGGTATCAGTAGGTTTATTATGAAAACACTCTAGTGAGTGTTGGTTTAAATTTTAATACATAATCGTGTACATAGACTAATCTAAGGAATAGATATGTTTTCCTTGACAGGAAAACTGAGGCACCACCTCTGACACTGAACCTTTCCTTTCTTGACTAGGGAAAGGATTAAAAGCATTTACAACCTCTACTAACTGAGGTTGCTAGCACCTCCTCTGAGGAAGGACATCTAGCCACGATTAATGTGCAGTGGACAAATTTATCCAGTGGCTGCTCTGGTTCCCATGTCCTGAAGTAGCCTCTTCATAGCTGATAGCTCTAGAACAGAACTGAGTCAAGGACATGAAGAGGTCAAATACCGCAAAAGCGATAACCACACACACCCTTACATATGTTCACAATCAGGGGGTTGGAAGTGTTGAACAAAAAAGAATGTTTCCTGTCAGATTCCTTCAATTAGAGGTAATCCCCCCAAGAGCCTACCAGGATTCTAACTGGGTACAAAGGTCCCTTCTGCACCATGATGTAAGTATAGGAACGTGCACGGGGTATTTACTCAGCATTACAATTCTCTTGGGCTGCATGGCCTGAAGGTGGTGGGATACTTATTTACATGAGCCTCCCTCCCACTCTCTCACCCCTTTACACCTCCCTTTTGTGGAAGTGTTTATTTATTGATTTTGTACAGCAAAAAGACCTTTCTTATCTACAAAGTCTAGGTGCGAGGGATCACTTATCTCAAACCTTGGTCCATGGCCCCCAGCAGTCCTTAGCCTGCAGCCACTACTTCGCAGCTTCTTGGTACCAGCAGATATTGTGGGCTGGTGGATCTTCATTCACTGAAAGCCCCTTTGTTCACTGAAAGCAATATACCATGTATCGTACCACGTCACTTCTCCACTGCTACTTGTAACAGCACTGCCTCTAGAGTTGGGTGCCCATCCAGCAGCCGCTGCTCTCCAGCCATCCAGCCAGTGCTTAATTTGTGCCAGGGCTTTCCAGGGCTGAGCCCCAGCACCTCTCTCAATCCAATTTAGCATTGGGAGGAGGCAGTGAGACTAAGTGGAGGGGAGCTCAAGGGAGCCCATGAGGGCCAGGGGCATCAAAATGCAACCCCAAATGATGTTCTTGGACCTGCAGAAAATGCCCATACCCTCAAAATGGTGAAGACCTTCTACAGGAACCAACCTGGAAAACTCAGCCCACTGATGCATCAATACAAGGAATCATGGGTCTCCACCCTGGTCCGTGGGTCCCCAGGCAGTCCTCAAACAGCAGCTACCACCCAGCAGCATGCTACTGCCAGCAGGAAATGTGGCTGGTGGATCCCAGCACACCAGAGGCACCGCCCACAATGCTCAGAGGCAATGTTCAGCTTCTCAGATTGACTCAGACTCACTATTTCAGCCAGAAGAAGTTATCTGAGCAACTAAGTGTGAATCCCTGGTTGGCTGCTACATAGGATCCTGTCTTCCCTGACTCCTGCCTCATTCGTGCCTTGTTCCATATCTCTGGTTGCTATGCCCAATCCCTGACTATGGACTCCTAGCTCTGCCATTGGCTTGACTCCTGGCTCCAACCATTAGGCCTGATCAGCATTGTTCTGACCAGTAGGCCTGACTGTCTACATCCCAGTCTACAGCACAAGGTAATTTATATGGCTGCCATTGTCCACCTACCACCTGAGTGCCTTGCCCGTCTGTGAGGAAGGTGAATAATTTCTTACAGATGAGGAGTCAAGGCACAGAAAGAGGTTAAGTGTCTATCTGAAATCCAAACAAGAAGTATGTGGCAGAGCCTGAAAATGAACCTAGGTTTCTTAAGACCCAATTCACCGCTTAACCACCAGGCACAATTTTGCCTCGATATTGTGGGCTGCTCAATAAACACCATATTTAGCTTCTGTTGTTTATGTGGCTCAGAACCCAAAGCATCTTTTCATATAGCAAAAGCCCAAATGTATTAAAGTCAACAACTAGCAGGTATCAAAAGCTGCCATGCTTCTGTGTATAACAGAGATTTAATGGCCATCAATTTCATGTGTCAGCTGCTCTTCATTTATTTTTGACATTTTGCCATCATGCTGTTGTATTTTACAATTTAACTGTAAAAGCCTTGGCTAGGGAAAGCATTTAGAGTGCTTGGCAAAATCTCATTAAAGGGAAACTGGTAGGGGGTTTAAAGATGAAGTACAACTCTACAATATTTCTCGTAATGCAGCTCATTAATAAAACTCAAAAGAAATTATCCCTACAGAATGTAATCTTACCTGTGTGCTCTAGGCACATTTCATAAACTGTTTTGTTTTAAATTTAGTCACATTCACATCTTTTAGTTTGTTAGAGACTAAAATATTCAACAGAGCTGCTACAGAATAGATGTAAAAATGTAAGATGTAATTGAATTAGATTTTTTACAATCATCTTCATCAATTAAAAGCTACATTAAAATAATTACTTTAAAATATATAGTCCTAACATAGTCCTAACATATAGACTAACAAATAGTCCGTGAGAAATCTCTTTAAGAAGGGGAGGTTACAGCCACTTTCTGCCATGTACAGTGGACTTCCCACCACTGTGTTCCTCTGTCAGAAGATAATAGGGCCCAAAAATACATAGCAGCAGCTGTCGCAATAAGGTTGTGGTATCCAGTCAGTTCACTTAAATGACTAAGCACATGTATATGAACCCAGATTCCTAGTGCACTGGAAATGGTACATATGTTTTTAACTTTCATTGTCTGTTAAATAGCATTTTACTTATTTTTTCACATCTTTAGCACAATTGCTAAACTTTATATTACAGATGTACAAATAATTACTCTTCCTTGAATTAGTGAAGCAGAAAACTTGTTTCCATAATGTAGCCCTTAATTTTTAGTAACAAAGTGGAAATACTAAAATAAACAATTGCCTGGGCACAAGTGCAAGTGCAAATCTTGCACTTCATGAGAATTCCCTGGTACATTCAAAAGACTAAAAAGTAGGTAATATTTTCTTGTCCTCTAATTAGACCCAGGGGAAAAATGAAACAGCAGGATTCCCTCATCTCTTTTTAATATGAGAATATAATGTCTGAAGCTCATTACAGTTGACCTGGTTAAGAACTACAATGTCTTACACACATACCCAAAAAACAGGACTTTATTTCTCTGGAACATATTTAATTTCATATTCTTAATAAGTCTTTTCTTCTTTGGGGTTATTTGAGACATGTATTTTACAATATATTTCCCCATTTCCTTAATTTCTTTTGCTTCTCTTTCCTCCATTAGGTGTTTTAAGTGCAAAAAATGCACATTCATTGTCATACCTATGTAACTCCTCTTCTACTAGGTGACTTCATTCTTTATGTACAAATGGCCTGGGTCCTTCAGTCAGGATGGTATTGGCCTTGTTTCTGATTACATCTGTTTATAGGCAGCAGGATCTGAAGTTTTCAGTTTGTGCTCGGTTTGCATGAGGCCCCTAGCTTTAATAAGGATGAGGATGCAATGGATGCAACTCAGCCTGAAGGATCATCTCACTGTACACAGTATGGCTTAAACAGTATTCTAGGGATTCAGACTTAAGACCATCAGGACAGTGGAGAACACTCTGCACCTCCTGAAATAAGATCAGGCCAAAATGAACTTCTTGATATTTAATGTCTCCATGAGATAGAAGTGAAGGTATCCTCAATATAAATATATGTAACAACCATCTCATGCTGTATTGTGTTAAATAAATTGATTTAAAGAAAAGTATATAAGGACAAAGAGTAACATAAATGCAACAAGAAAGAAGGTGAAAAGAAACCAACAAAGATGGGCCATCAAAGCTAGAGTATTGTAAAAATAAATCCAGGATGAGTTCAATTTGGATTCCATTTCATCTGAGTCACCACTGGGAGGGGTAGTAATAATTTTGGTTTTGGTAAATTAGCCCAAATTCTTTCTGAATAATTATCTGAACTTCAGCTATGCCTCTCTTGACAGACTACACTGTCCTCGTGTGCTGATATGCCTTGAATCACATCTTCCTGCTTGTAGGAAGGAGTAAATGGATGATATCCAACAGTTTTCATCAGATAGGGATGTCTGATTTTTGTTTGTCTTTCCAGATTATGGAAGCATAAAGTTATTCTTTTCAGAAGAAGCAAATACAATCCAGGGAGAATGCCAACCAACGTGTCAGTCTAGTGGACAAAATAATCATGTCATGAGGCTGTGACACTGATTACGACATTGCCATCTTCATAATGTGATGTTGTGTTGATAGTCTTGTGACTTCAAAAATAAATCTATGTGAGGCAGGGCAAGCCAAGCACACAAGAATTGGTCTGTCTCAAGGTTTTGGAGATGGAGAGCAAGCCTAAGCTCCCATTACAGAATTACATTTTGATATTTCATACACATTAGCTAGTAAGTTTTCTCCTTTTCCTTCTTCCCTGTCCCTCCATCACTTCCAAACACACCCACCAACACTAGAATTATTACCAGAAACTCCCAGGCTCTATATGTTATTTCAATAATATGCTCCTTAATACAATGGATGCAGCTAGATATCATGCTCTAGCAGCATATTAATAAAAATTTCAAGAAAGAGCAAACAACAATTAGCCTGCCAGTACAACATGAAATATTACTTGCAGGAAATTAAAATGTCTGTGCCCTTATTTATGTTCTGATACCCTTTTCCTCACCCAGTGATAATGAAAATAAAAAGCCAGTGTCTTGAAACTCATTATTTTAAGTAACGCTGACAGAGGGTGAAGAAAATCCAATGCAATCTGTCTGAAATGACCATTCAAGAGACCAGCAAAAACTGTTTTTTGAAGATAAGTAGGAAGGTGAGTTACATTTCTTAGTGACAGAAGTAGTCTGGGAAGAAATACAGCAGCGTGTCAAAACTATATCCATTTATTACTGCTACAATTTTTCCAGAACAAAATTTTAAACAGCTGCTATCTGACACCAAAACATCTTCATAAAGCAAGTTTAGCTAGCTATGGTAAATGCTGGAGATGCACTAACCTCACCACATGGTTTTCTCTTGCCACAAAGATGGAGGGGTGTATCTGATACAGTGTAAACTGCTAGGGTAGGGAAGGCCTGTGGAGTGGGAGCCCTTTGCTTGCTTGTTGTGGTGGCTGATCATAGTAATGGCAGGCACAAACCCAGGAGTCTGGTACTAGGCAGAAGGTGAAGCTGGAGTCAGGGTTAAGGAGGCAAACCAAAGGTCAGAACCAAAGTCAAAATTAGGAGCAAGGCAGGGAGACAAGACTAGACTGGAATGGATAGGAGTCAAGGCTGGAATAAGACTGAAACCAGGCTGGAGCAGGGAGCTGGAGGTAGGACCATGGCAATTGCAAGTGCAAGCATGGTACACGTTGAGCAACCACTATTCTGTTGCTACTGCAAGGCTAAAGTAGCAGATCTCTGGCTCCCATACTCAATCAGGAGGCATCACTCTTTGGACATGGTTCATTGGGCTCAACTGAACTTGCTGGATTGCCTAGCAACCACCCTGGGAACTAAGAGTGCTGCTGAGACACAGATGCAACAGTTGCTCAACCTTTTTTATACCTATTTAGAAAGTTTGTGCAACTTGTTATGTATGTAAATGCAATGATGCTGCCCTAAGTTTGAGAAAATGCTCTCTGGAAATTTTCTGGAGCTGAGAGGTAAAAAGCTGTTGCTTCCCATCTTTCAGGAAAGTTTATTAGAGAAGTTGAAACTTCTAGATAGATGAGAGCATGTACAGTAATTTTTAACATGAGCCAAAACAACATTTTACCCCCTATCCTCCTTGCAAATGGTTGAACCTTTTGGCTGAATTTTTCAAAAAAATTCAGTCTGAGGCAGATACCTGGCATGGGAAATTTAGCCTGACCTCTCAAAGTTTAGCAGAGTTATAAGCAACTGAAAACAGTGTTTTATAATGGGAACTGTCACGCAACCTTCATAATAGGTAGGACTATCTCTAATATGTAAAAACGGTAGCCTTTATAATTTAAAAAGCAAAAATTGGGATCAAGTGGATTTATAATTAAGTTGTAATGCAGAAAGGTGTACTAACAGCACGGATGTAGGAAAATCGTGCTTTAATGGCATGATGCAATTGTTATTTGATAGTTATTCATAAATTCATGCATAATTATTAGAATTTTTTTTTGAAAGGAGGTGGAGATGAATTTTAAATACATCTGTTCCTTGCCAGAAATATACAGGTTATTTGGCTTAAACCGTGAACTTTTCAAATAAGAGTTGGTATATATCAGGACAGTATCAATTTTTCATAGGTCTTTCTCACATCCCACCAACCAAGATAAATGTGTAGGGCAATTAAAGAATCCTGCATTTATTTGGGACATGATAGTACTATGATGTTGCCTCAATCTGTGATTATGTTGGATCATAGATGACATGGCTCAAACAGTCTCATTACACATGAAAGCAACTTGTAATGTGAACAAATTTATATTGCAGTATAAATGCACAAACATTTTTTCCCTTCAGAACAAACGGAAAAAGGTGGAAATGCTGATTTTTATTTTTAATACAAAAGTATGTGTGTTACTACAGATAACGTGAAATGACAGACAAATTTTGTTCTTGTAAGAACAAATGAGTCTGGAGCCAGGCATAGCTATTGGTGAGACCAGGTGGGCAGTGCCCACCCACTCGGCCAGCTGGCCCACCCACCCACTGCAGCCCCTGGCAGCGGTGTGAGCAGCAGCGTTGTGAGTGGAGGAGCAGCCATGGGCAGAAGGGCTAGGCAACTGGAGCATTGGCAGGAAGCTTCTGGTCATCTGACTGTCCAGGCCCACCCTGAAGAGTAAGGGGACCAGCTAGAAAGCAGGGGTTATCTACGCCCCTGGTCAGGAGGTCAGAATTAAGCCATGTAGAGATGAGACAAACAAAAATGTGTGAGAGGAAAAAAAAGAATAAGCTATTAGTCCAGCCTGATCTTAATGACCACATGTTCTGCAAAATGAATCCTTAAAATTAGTCTTTCCAGTGCATGTGCTTGATTCCAGGTACCAGCACCATGAGAGAGTCAAAAGGAGAAACCCTAATTTATTCTCAGTGACATTTCATTTTGGTGCAACAAGTGGATAGTGAATGGCAGATATCACCCCTCCTTTTTTAACCAATCAAGCAGCCAAACCCATGGATCCTAGCAGAGTCCAAGGGCACATTCAAGCTGTCTATGGGAGACCAAGATCAAGAAGCCTAGTAGAGCTAAGCAACATACATGATCATATTTTGGTTATCTGCACAGCCTACTGTGAGCTGTCACATTTTTGTGATTTTTGTGGGCAGATTCTGAAAGAGTGGTATCGTTTTTTTCCTCCCGGTTTGAATCCTGAACCGTTTCTCTTTTGTTCCCCTAGGAAAGGAAGAATGGGAACCTAAAATGCTCAAACAATTGCACAAATCCTCCTCTATGACTTCCATTTCTTAGGAAACCCAAATTCTTCCCATTCTAAACCCTTCCAATTAACTCCCAAATTGGAATATACTGTCTCAACAAGAGGCCAATCTTCAACTAAACCGAAATACATCCTCTGTTTATGGGCCCATTTTCCCCACATAGAAATGCTGTACATCCACTTCTGAAAGAGTTCCAGGGTTGTCAGATTCCTAACTTCTGCCACAGCCTCAGCACAACACTCTGCTATCGAAATGAACTGGTAATTATTTTTCCCTGACCTCTTCATGCAGCCTCTCAAGAGAGGAAATGAAACAGGTAAAACTCAAATGTTACATCTAACACCCACCCTTCCATCCCCCAGCAAAAAAAGGCAGAAAGGGGAAACAAAAACCTACTTAAAAAGACCTTGTGCCAGTTCCCTTGAACCTGAAGTTTCACTAACAGAACCTGATATACACAAAGAACATTGATGCATTGATTAAAGACTAGAAGGGTACCACAGCCAACTCCAGCTATTCAAAACACACCTTAGCAAAGGTCTGTTCTGGAGAGTAATTTAACTTGATTTTACATTGCCATCAACCCTGACTTTGTAAAAGGTATTCAGCTAAGCTCCATCAGTTATGTAAGCCTGTCCAATGACTTTGGACTGTGCATTCTAGTTTGGCTGCAAAGCTACCACTCAGTGCCCCAGCTCACTGCTAGAACTCTGAACACAATTACAAAAGAGAAATAATTTTCAATCAAGAATGTGTTACAGTTAGACTGAACAAAAAGGGAATGACTTAAAACAGAAGCTAGCACTAGATGGCAATATATCTTTGTAAAAGAAGTCTTCTAGGACACAGATATTTACACATTTAATTTTGCTAAGCATTTTACTACCTACTGACTACTATAGATACAGGTATATTTTGACCTGGATCTGCTCAAAATAAACTTCCTTTTTCCTTTCTTTCTTTCTAATTTAGAATTACACCTCCCTATGCTCTCGTCCAGAGAAAGTCAAAATAGAAAAACTGATTCACATGCATTAAAAATGTGTTGTTATTTATTGATCATCACTTGTCAGTCTCCTGTTTTAAAAGTTTCAGCCATGCAATCAGGAATAAAACCATCTGACTTAGGTGACCAATCACACAACCAATGAATAGCAGCTAATCAAAGTGAACAAAGAGACTGTGCTGAAATTTGTTCACAAACTATTATTTGACAAATACAATTGTATATATCAGGGTTGGTTTGTAAAAGGTTTGAGAAGAAAACATAAGGGATAGATTTGTTAGGCTATGTCTACACTGGCAAGTTAGTTCGAATTAAGGAGGCTTAATTCGAACTAACTAAAGCCATGGCTACACTAGGCTTTAATTAGTTCGAATTAAGGGCTTCCTTAATTCAAACTAATAAGTTTGAATAGGGTATTCAAACTAGAGGGTTAATTCGAACTAAACTAGTCGAATTAACCAATGTGACCATGTTAATTTGAACTAATTTCTTAGTTCGAACTAACCGGCCCTTGAAATGAATGGGGATCGCTAAGTCGAACTAAGTTTTCCTAGTTCGAATTAAGCTAATTCGAACTAACTAAAATTAGTTCGAACTAACTAATTCAAACTAATTTTAGCAAGTGTAGACATAGCCTTAGGTAGTTCATACAGAATGAAAAATTCAGCTTGCTCTTCCATAGGCACAGTACATCCACCCTCTTCTCCATCTCCAGCGTAGCCTCTTCCCAGATACTCTCCCCCGACCACCACCACCAAATTAGAAAACAGGTCTTTCTTCCTGTGTGTCATCAAATCTAGGATCTGATGAACAATGGCAGGAAGTGCATTCCAGAACCAAAGACCCACCATCATCAAGAAAATCCTGCCACAATCCCATTCTGTTTATACCAGGAATGAGCTTTGAGCTGATGAGCATTAGAGAATTGCAACTGCTCTAGTATCAGGTAGAGTCAATACCAAATTATTAAACTTTAGGTTTTAAAGATGTTTATATTATTTTTGCCTGAGTAAGGGCAAACAATACCTCTTCTGGACTTGTATCCTAACTTTAAAAGCCATTCTAAGAAAAACAGACTGATACTGCAGGGAAAACCTTAAAGGCCAAATTCTACTACACGTCTCCCCCAAAACAACGTATTTAAAGTCAGTGAAATATACATCAAGACAGAGCTGGGTCTAGGGGCCAAACCTTACACCTCCTGATGTCAGTTAGAGTTTAGCCATTGACTTCAGTCAGAGTACCACTGGGGACTAGAGGCTAAAATGCCCATCTCTGATCTGCACTGTGTATCTCTTAGTTGCAGCCCTGATCTTAGTTCTCTATTTTGCTCTCATGCTGTGCACAGAGCACCAACTGAAGTCTGCATGAAGTCTGTGTGTAAAGTACAGAACAGATAACAGAGATCACAGCAAGTGTGTTTTATAAGGTTTTGGGGATAAGTGTATTATCATCCAACACACAGTACAGAGTGGAAGATCTATTATGCACCAGTGCAGTATAAGGCCTTGTCCACATTATAATTTTAAATGGAGCTTGGAGTCAGTGGCATGATGCATACTCAGTAACCATGGTAGCTCACAATGGTTTGCCCTTGCCAGCGCCCTGCTGCTGTACTGCTTCATGGCTGCTTGTTGCTAGCACACCTTTTTACAACATAAAAGGGACTGCTTGATCATGACTGAAGACCCTGCCAATCATCTTTGCTCACAACTCTGTGCTGGAAGATATCCCAGGGAGAAACAGCAGCTGGGCTGCTGATGCCACTCTGCTCATCACTCTAGCCATTGCTGAAGCACTACAGGATGCCTGCCCAGGTTTTCAGAGAAGACACAGACATAAACATGGTTAGGGACCATAGGGTGCGTCTATACTTGTAAATTAAGTCGACTTAAGCTTGCTTAAGTCGACTTAATTTACTCTGCATCTACACTACAGTTTCCTTAAATCAACTTAAGCAAGCTACTTAAGTCGACTTAAGGAAAATAAAGTCGATTTAATGAAAATTAAGTTGACTTTATTTAACCTACTTTTAGTTCGACTTTAGGCTTAAGTCGACTTTTTAAAGTTGACTTAAGCCAGTGTAGACCTCGAGTAGCCCTAAGTAGACTTAGGGCTACTCAAGGACTCCTCCACTGCCCTCCCTGCCAGGGGGGTGGCACAGGGGGAGCCTGGCATGCCCCCCCAAAGGGCAAGGCAGAGCCCTGCCCACCCTGCCCCTATGCCCTGCCAGGGTCCCCATCCCCCTTTGCTCCATTGTACCCAGGTACAATGGGGCAAAGGCTGAACCCCCTGGCAGTGGGCAAGGGGTGCCCCCCGCCACCATGGACCTGCCCAAGGTCCCCCTAACCTCTACAAGTCGACTGAGGCATCCAGTGTGGACACTCTAGGTCGACTTTGTAAGTTCTCCCCAAAGTCAACTTAAAATTTAGGTGTAGACATGCTAAGTCGACTTAGCTAAAGTCGACCTAAATTTACAAGTGTAGACATAGCCATAGGCGGTATGGATGCACATGATTGTGTCATGAGTAAAGCTGCTGCCTGAGCCCCCGTTGGCTGTGCTTGTTGTAGTCAGATTAGGTATGAATCTGGAACTAGTTTTAAAAAATACAGTGTATTTAAAGTTTAGACAAGGCTTTCAGATGGCTCAGCCCTGCAAGGTGTTGAACATTCTGGCACTGATTGAAGAAAACATTTAAGCACTTGCAGGATCAAACCCTAAGTTATTTCCAAAGTTAACACTAGACACACTAGATTGTTGGTATAGACTCCAAAACACCTATTTCCATGACCTTGATGCACTCAAAGCTTATTCTAGGCTGATGTGGGCTTTAAGTGAGGGATTCTAGATATATAACCTGCAATTTAGTCCTAACAACAACAGGAACATTTTAATGAGAATCCCTCAGCTAAAAGGAACATTAGAAAACTCCAACATTTACTTCTTAGTGAAATCACCGGATGAGTCAATCAAAATTATTAGATGCAGTATAGTGACTCCCAGAAAAATACAATTTCTGGGGCAGCAATTCCCACAGTGACCTTGTGACAGAGTTCTGGGAACTAGCAGGTGAGCCAGCACTCTGATCACACCGGCACTAATTAGTTTCCCCTGAAAGGTCTGATCAGAGAAATAGAATGTAATTAGCTAATCAGGCTGGGTGAGCAAAATGATTAATTAGCCCATCAACTGAGGGCTGATAAAAAGGCACAGGAAGGCAGTATGGAGATAGAAAAACAGGAATAATTGAAACAAACAAAGACTCCTGTGGCACTTTTAAAGACTAGAAATGTATTTATTGCATGAGCTCTCATGGGAGAAATCCCACAATTTCTCCCACAAAAGCTCATGTGATAAATAAATTTATTAGTCTTTAAAAGTGCCACAGGACTCCTTGTTTGTTTTACTGAACCAGACTAATACAGCTACCCTGCTGGAACTTGTCAATATGCAAGGAATAAATAAGTTCAGTCTCACAGAGAAGAGAAATCTCTTCTCTCAGGCCTGAAGAAGGGCAAAAAACACAGGGGACACTGAATAACATTGCTGCACAGGACTGTAAAGGTGTTTGTGATGGAACCATAAATGAGCAACATGGTGTGGATACACAACGGTGGAGTTGGAGCAGTTTCTGTGGGACCAAAAGGCAAGAATGGAGTGAGCCCCATTACAGACATAAATGAAAAGGGTGTCAAAGAGGAATATTAAAATACAGAAACAAATATGGAAACTGTCTATGCCAGTATTGAAATCATCCCCCCAAAATAAAATAAAAATACATCACTAAATACAATGGTTTTACTGTAGTGTAAGTGAGCCTCAGAATGAATTGATGGAATGATTTTTAAAAAGTAAAAACGGTAAAAGAAAAATCATGAGAGCTGGAAAATACAAGAAAAATGTAAGAAAATGGTAACATAATAAAAAGAGCACTTCTGAAATGTATTATTCATCTGCTAATCCTTCACAACTGACTCAGAATATAAACACTGGGGATGGGAAGTTATCTATACATATAGGGGTTTATACTGTATTTTATTTAAAGCAAATTCCCATCCCCTTACGGTGTCTGCTTTTTAAATATTGGGTAGCACTGTATTAGTATGGTACCAGAAAGCATTCCAGCTGAATAGAACAATTGCTTTAATCACAGTTATTGTAGTTTACATCAAAGTTAAATACAATTATTAAAATGAAAAAGAAAGTATTCTACGGTTCACAAGAATAACAGTTAGATGCCTGATTACACACACAAATTGTTTCGTGGCTCCTGTATGCCAGCACCTGGAGGAAGAACTGCTAACTTAAACCTAAATCAGACTGCTGTGATGGTGGTTGGATGGAAAAATGCTGTCCTCCTTTTACAGTAATGGAATCTGGCCCTCTTCATCAAAATCATGCGATTCCTCAGAGACCTGCCCACCTCATCGATAAGGCAAAATAATCAGGTAGTGTCAGTGGTGAAAATCCCCTTCTTCCACATCCAGTTTGCTGAGAAATAGCATATATATAAGGCTTTTTGGAGGGGAGAACAATATGTCATGTGACGTGGGTATTTTGACATATTATGCCACTATTTTTCCTTTAAAAGAGATGAGACATGGAATAGGATGGGACAGGGCTCTGAAGTGACAGCAAGCATTCATTCCCTCATGTGTATAGCCGGTTGATTCTTGCTCCTATGTCAGGGTCACCATATGTAGGGTTAGGAGTTTTCCCCCAGATTGGCAGTGACCTTAGAGAGTTTTCTCTTTCCTTTGCATCCTGGGGTGATTGTCATTTGCCAGGATCATCTGGTTATTTCTCATGTAATCATTTCCCTGCCATTGCAGGATCCTAGTATTAATGCACCTCGGTAACCCCCTGTTCTCTGACTATGATGTTTTTAGTCTCCTGTGGACTGTAATACTTCTGTCTAATTTTAGTTATTGGGTTTAGTTGTGTGGTGCTTAGTGGTGCCCGTGGCTGGTGACATACAGGCATTCCATCTAGGTGATCTGGGGGTCCTCTCTGGCCTTAAACTCTGTGACTCTAATTCCTTCTTCTGAGATGGTAACCTAGCTGAGTAACACTCCAGATAAGGTTAATGGAACACGCTGTGTATGGGGCTGAAAATGCAAGTGGTAGCAGGGCTCCATGTTGTGCAGAATTCATCTATCAGTCTCCTCAGTAGACCAGGGCCGAAGTGACTACCTCCTTCTACTGGCTCTCATTCTGCTTTCATGGCCAGTTCAAGACCTTGTTTTTGATTTTACAGTTATAGATTGGGAATGGACGAGCTACATCAGCAACTACATCTAAGAGCTTGTTCCAAAGGGGTAGCCATGTTAGTCCAGTTCAAAAAAACAAACAGAGTGGCACTTTTAAAGACGAACAGATTTATTTATCCCATGAGCTTTTGTGGGAAAACACCACTTCATCAGACGCTTGAAGATGGGGAACTTACAGAATGGAGGCAAAATAAATGCAGGAGCGTAAGTGTAAGTCATAAGATCAGGTCAGACTGTAACAGCAAATCAGTTGTTAGGTTGCAAATTGTGGAGTACAGCAATTAGCAGGGAAGTGGGGAGGGACAAGGTAAGCAAAATTACCTTTTGTAATAGGAAAAGAACCCATAATCTTTATTCAGTTCTGAGTTCACAGAATCAAAATTTGCATATGAATTCCAATTCTGCAGTCTCTCTTTGAAGCTTCAATTTGTTATTCATTTTTTTGAGCACCGCTATTAAGAAATCATCAATGGAGTGAGCAGGGAGATTGAAATGTTCCCCTATAGATTTTTGAATGTTGTGATTTCTTATGTCAGATTTGTATCCATTTATTCTTTTTCACAGAGACTATCCTGTTTGTCCAATATATCAGGCAGAGGGGCATTTCTAGCACATGATGACATAAATCACATTGGTGGATGAGCAGGTGAATGAGCCTTTGGTGGAGTAGCTGGCCTGATTAGGTCCTATGATGGTGTCTTTTGTGTAGATATGGGGGCAAAGTTGGCAACATGGTTTGTTGCAGGGGTATGTGCCTGTTTTAATGTTTCTGTTCTTAGGTCTGTAGTTGGTGGTGAGTATCTCTTTAAGGTTGGGGGGCTGTCTGTAAGCGAGGAGATGTCTGTCTCCCAAGGTCTGAGAGAGTGAGTGATCATCTTGTAGAATAGGCTAGAGGTCCTTGATGAGGTGCTATATGAGTTTGACTTGGGGGTTGTAGGCGATGACCAGTGGCATTCTGTTTTCTTTCTTGGGCTCTTCCTATAATAGTTGACTTCTGGGTACCTGTCTGACTCTGTCAATCTGTTTCTTCACTTCCACAGGGGAGTATTTTAGTTTTAAGAATGCTTGATAGAGATCCTGAAGGTGTCTGTCTCTGTCTAAAGGATCAGAGCAAATGCAGTTATATCTTCGTGCTTGGCAGTAGACAATGGATCATGTGGTGTGTCCTGGATGAAAGCTCGAGGGATGTAGGTAACTATAGTGATCAGCAGGTTTTCAGTATAGGGTGGTGTTTATGTGTCCATCATTAATTTGCACTGTAGTATCCAAAAAGTGGATCTCCTGTGTAGAGTGTTGCAGGATAAGTTTGATTCTGGAGTGGAAATTGTTGAAATCTCTGTGAAAATCTTCAAGGGCATCCTTACCGTGGGTGCAGATGATGAAGACGTCATCAATGTAGCGAAAGTAGAGGAGAGGTGCTTTGGGATGATATATGAGGAGGCATTGTTCTAAGTTGGCCATAAAAATGTTGGCATATTGTGGGGCCATGCAGGTACCCATAGCAGTGCCACTGACTTGAAGATATAAATTATCTTCAAATCTGAAATGATTGTGCGTGAGTACAAAGTCACGAACTTCAGCCACAAGATTTGCTGTGGCATCATCTGGGATGGTTCTTCTAATGGCTTGTAATCCGTCTGTGTGGGATGCTGGTGTAAAGAGCCTCTACATCCATAGTGGCCAGGATGGTGTTTTCTGGGGGTTCACCAATGGATTGGCTTTTTCTCAGGAAGTCCGTAGTGTCTCGAAGATAGCTAGAAGCGTTGATAGCATAGGGTCTGAGGAGAGAGTCCATATAGCTTGTCTTCACTGATGGCAGCGAATTTGCCTCTGTCAGATTGATCTCCCTGATTGGGTCTTTAAAGACCCTCTCAGCCAATCAGGAAGCTAACATTGGAAGACCAACCCTGCAGAAGGAGTAGCCCTGAGTCATGAGGTTTCCTTATGACTCAGGCTACTGAAGACAGTATAGTAAGTAAGTGGTAGGCAATCAGAGGAAGATATGCAAGGTATTTTAAGTTCTTTGTATATCTCCCTTTGATTGCTGCTGAAATCGCGCTTCAGTATAGGCCAGCCCTCAATCCATGCACCCCTGCCTACTCCACCTGTTAGCTGTGCTTCTTAGTAAGAGATTATTCTTATCTGCTGTAAATTGATATAGCTCCATTGCAGTTAATGGAGCTCTGCCATCTTACATCAGATGAGTATCTGGCCCTAAATTTACACATATCCCCCACACAACTCCCTATATCCAAGAAAGGGAGATGAGCAGAAAGTTCCAAGAATTACACAGGTGAATTAGGTCCATGATCTGAAGTCCATTGTGCAACAATTAGATTCGGTGATGGATCCTATGCAGACCTCATGATAGATAAATCTGGAGTAAGTCCGTTGACTTCTGTGTCTAGAAGATCTACATCAGTTTAATAGAGTACAGTCTGACCCACTATACATAAAAGCACTTTTAATAGTTGCAGATTTATGTTATAAGAAAAAGTTTAAATCTATTTAACTTATCTTTAACTCTGTACTGAAAAGGGCTGAAAAATATTATATGTCAGCGTTAAGATCCTTAATAAAACCAACACACTGGATTGAGCAGAATCCATTGTTGTTGAGGTGAGGGACAACATGGCCCTTTGACATGGGCCGTATAACTAGCTATGCTATTGTTTTCTTCCTGACAAAAAATAGATGAAGAAGCTTAGTTTAAGCATTAGCTGTTATCAGATTGAGCGACGCCCCACTATTTCAATATTGTGAGCATGTTTTTCCTGCAATTGTTTGATTATTTCAGCTGGACATGTTGGTTGTTGAGCTGACAATAATCTTTCTTTTTTTCTCTCCGCTCTCCTGATGCGTGAGCAAAAGGGAGCAAGTACACAGCTTGGGTCAGAAGGCTACATCTTTGTGCAGAAGTCTATTCTTTCACAGGTATTAGTGAGAGTTACCAGTGTCGTTTTGACTAGGTCAAATTCATCCCTTGTAGAACTCCACAGAGTCAGATAAATTACACCTCCAGGGGTGAAATT
The DNA here is from genome assembly GCA_007922175.1 of Pelusios castaneus. Classification (NCBI taxonomy): domain Eukaryota; kingdom Metazoa; phylum Chordata; order Testudines; family Pelomedusidae; genus Pelusios; species Pelusios castaneus. The sequence continues at coordinate 27,052,378 of ML685787.1, forward strand.
GATTCTGTAGGATGTATTAGAAAGCTTTCTCTTTAGACTCCAAAGAAGGTGGAGGGAGGAGGAGGCGGCATTACAGCTGTGCGAAGGTTAGCTGCGCTCAAATACTGTAACTGATGTCATTGCCAGTACAATTTTCCAATCTGGCCTGATGAATTTTAAAAATGTGCAGGGATACAATAATGTGTAGTGAGTTGTGCACTGCCTTTTAGGTACATGGCCTCTGAATATTAAACAACCCCTAAATTTCCTAGATGCTACCGCAAAGATGTGTCGTTGTTTCCTTCTCCTCCCTTTCAGCCTGTCTGTGTCCATCTGCTGTCTGATACTTAAAGTATACGCTCACTGGGCCAGGAACTGCCTTTTTGTTCTGTCTTTATAAATGATCATTATAGCCTGTGACTTTAAGATACAGCACACAATATATAGGTATCTCTCTAAGTAATTTATACCATGCTCATCCCTGTAGCACAATCATTCTGCCAACTTTATCATAATTCTGCACATGAGCTAATTTTCTTCCTACCTGCACAAGCAAGCCATGTCATTTATTTGTTTGGGGTTTTCAGTTGTCTCCTCCTCCCCCCTTTTCTTCTTGTCAGTTGCTTTTGCTGAGGCTGAGTGCAAACTAAATGGAAGAAGCAAATTTGAGATTTTGCTTTGAATGTGGTTAAATTTTGATGCTTCTCGTCAATATCAAAAGGGAGTTTTCACAAGTATGGTCTGGCTGCTAAGAAAGCCCGGTTCTCAGGAGATTCACCCTCAGAGTTGATGGTTTCCTGTGGAATGAAACCAATGAAGGAGGTTGCCAAGGGTAAAAAGACGAGCGTGTGTTCAGGATGGGATTTTCAAAAGCACTTAGCTTTCTCCTAACTCGGTTACCTTCAACAGCAGTAGAGTTACAGCAATACATTTTGAAAATTCCTTCCTAAGAGTCTCTCTCTCATCAGACTAGCAACATAAGCACACAAGACCAAACAGAAAATAATGTTAGCTTTTACAATGCTGTGGCAGCATATTTTCATCCCTATTGCTACAGAATCCCAGAATAGAGTGGGAGACAGAGTGTTTGGAATAAAACATTTGAGAATTGTCATTGTTCTGGATATGCTTTTCCAGCTAGACCTGCACAAACTATATAGTGCATTTATTATGTCCTTGCCAATGGAAAATAGTAAAATTTCCTCAAAGAAATGTATGAAACACACCTGTCAATGGAGAGAGCACATTCTATAAGGCATGGATGTTGTGCATCAGGTGATCCTGTAGAGCCATTGTCTTCAATTTAAAAAAAGAAGTCTTCCTCTCAGCAAACTGAGGCAGCTTCCTTTGTTGTTCCATTTCTGGGCTGCTGAGGCTCAAAGGATCACAAAAGTAGACATGACAGAAAAATCCTCTTGCACCAGGATTTTTTCCTGCCCTTTGAATGTTTCGGAGAGGCATCGCTTTAGTTCTGATGAATATGTATGATGTGACATTTTTATTTAAACTAGCCTATGATTTTTATACGTTCATTTTAGGCTGCGATATGACATACATGACATTTTGTCAGCAATTACCCTTATTGCAACTTTTCATCGCTAAAAAATTGCTTCCACTTTTTACATATTAAATGGACTTTCACTTCTATGTGAAAGCAGGTATTTAATGTAATGAGGACAAACTGACAACTGGTTAAATATCAACACCTATCTATTAAAATTTAGCAAGATCAAAAGTCCAACTGACACAATGATGTGATTACACCCAAGGAGGACCAATAAACGGATCAGATCAATGGTGTCTCAGGTGACTGTAATTGTGAACTGGATACTTTTCTTTAACAAACAGCAGCATGATTAAAGAAACATCTTCCAATATATATATATATATATATATATATATATATATATATATATATATATATATATATATATATAT
>ML685787.1:27054304-27065960 GCA_007922175.1 Pelusios castaneus
TATATATATATATATATATATATATATATATATATATATATATATATGTTGTAGCACTAAATACATCTGTGGTGAGGAAAGTTAACAAGAGGAGAAAGATTCACGGCATTTTAAGGAAAGTTCTTTAAGGGAAATTAATCATCATTGCCATTGGAGCTATCACTCCATGGCATGAGATGGGAAGTTATTGGATGCATTTTTATTCTTGCCAGTTAATTTAGAGTTAAGAATTAAAAACACTGACTTTTATTTCTCCTAAACATCACAGCCAAATATAGAAATGCCCAAAGGGATCCAATAATGGGAAAGGGACTGCTGCTGCTTCATACATTTCAGTACAAAGTACCAGAAATAGAATATGTTTGCTTCTCAGTTGTTAATGGTGGGAGTGATCTTAGGAGAGACTTCTGTATACAGCATATTAAAACTTCACCAGTATGCTTGCAATATTTTCATTTACAAAGCTGCAACACGCAACTAGATATGCAATGTAATACGAGGCTTTAATTTAAATAAGAGCATAAGCATGCAGGCTTAGCCTGTCGCCAGCTGCACAAGGCAAAGGTTGGGGAAGGGGCCCTTGTATCATATGCATCCTGGATAGTTGCAGAATGCCCTGCTTCCTTCACAAGTCCTCTAGGGTGCAAGTAACCCAAAGAGGGTGAAGATGGACAGGAGGCAGGGCTACACTTACAGCCCATCTTTAGACTTCAGAAAGACAGACTCCTCCCCTGTTACTCGTATAACTGTATGTCAAATCTACAGTGGGGCTGTGTCCAGCCAGAGAATGTGGTGTGCGTAACATTCTTATCCTGTTGTAAGGATGAGAGTGACACGGCTGCTGTATGGAGTCTGGAGTTTATGCTTCTTGTTTAGTCTTTTCTTCCTTTTGTTTCACCAGACCACCGCGAAAAGAAAACTGAAGTTTGTGTCTGTAGTAAGTAGAAGGCAGTGCTAATTTTACTACGTGAATGGAAGGCATGTCTTACAACACATGTGATTTATTATTCTTCTGTTAGAAAGTGGTGTGCGGGGGGGAAGATGTTTTATAGACAGTTGAATATTTCCTGAATAGTCAAGTTGTATTATCACCTCCCCTTAAAAAATGAACAAGCCCCAAACTTTAAAGTACATTGAGTAGCTTTGCTTCCTTTTTGCAGTCCAGGTGATACTGAAGATTTAGAGCGAGGGCCTTATTTGTGACATCAAAAGAGGTATCCTAAAGTGATAATTTAAAGTTGTGAAATAAATGAGATGTCATAACTATGTTCACTTTGTGGAGAATTCCTCTTTGCCCTGGAACTAATTTATTGGTTCCAGGGGGAACAATTTTCTCCCTTATGTGTAATTAAGAAGATATGTAGGCTGTTGAATCACTAACATAGGCTGCGTCTACACTGGTAAATTAAGTCGACTTAAGCTTGCTTAAGTCGACTGGTAAATTAAGTCGACTTAAGCTTGCTTAAGTCGACTTAATTTACCCTGCGTCTACACTACACTTTGCTTAAGTCGACTTAAGCAGCTTGCTTAAATCAACTTAAGGAAAATAAAGTTGACTTAATTAAAATTAAGTCGACTTTATTAAACCTCCTTTCTATTAGACCTAAGGCTTAAGTCAACTCCCTAGAGTCGAATTAAGCCAGTGTAGCCATGGGGTAGCACAAAGTCAACTTCGGGTTACCCCAGGGCTGCACCAATGCCCTCCCTGCCAGGGGGGAGGGGACAGGGGGAGCCTGGCATGCCCCCCCACAGGGCAGCGCAGAGCCCTGCCCACCCTGCCCCATGGCCTGCCAGGGTCCCTGTCCCCCTTTGCCCCATTGTACCTAGGTACAATGGGGCAAAGGCTGAGCCCCTCGCATTGGGCAAGGGGTGCCCCCCTACCCCAGTGGACCTCCCATTGGTACCCCTAAGCCCCAAGAAGTTGACCTAGGTGTCCAGTGTGGACGCTCTAGGTCGACTTTTTAAGTTCCCCCCAAAGTCGACTTTAATTTTCAGTGTAGACACACTAAGTTGACTTAACTAAGTCGACTTTAAGTCGACTTAGTTAAAGTCGACTTAAATTACCCAGTGTAGACATAGCCATAGAGCCCAGATTCAGGCCTGTGGTTAATTGGCACAACTTTCAGAGATTCAGAAATTGCTTAGATCACAGGAGGTCTGATTATAGTCTATTCTGGACAGTGCACATGCATTTAACTCACTTTTACTTTAAGATATAATCTGAAATCTATTTCTCTTTGATTGTGTAAAACTTGCCTTTTAATCACACCACATTAAAACTATGTGAGGTCATATGAATTCTGCAGGGATAGCTTACAACAGATAGAATGAAAAAGCTTCACACCATAAAAGATCATTGGACAGAAAAGGGATTTAAGGAGGGATTCGGCATTTTTACAACAATTGTCTTTCCTATGTTTAGATTATAGCTGCAATCTCTCTCATTCCTGCCCACATGCTACTGATTTAGGGTAACTTGTCAGTCACAACATTTTTCTTGATACTTTGTGATTGTTATTGTTTTCATACAGATTATCTTGCCTGCTTGCGACCTATATTTCCTACGCTACCCTGACCAATCTAAAATAGGTTGGACAAAATAATATATAAAAGACTTTGTAATCTATATAAATTATACAAATAAAAACAAAACCCTGAGCTAGCTATTTTTCAAATGCAGGAAGAGAGTCCCTACATCATGTAGGACTTATAACCTAAAAAGATAAGTTACTATAGATCTATGAGTAGGACTCCTGCATACAGTAGAAATACAGATAAATTAATAAATATTATAGATACAAACATAATAGATGTATTAGTATATAGCACATGCAGCACTCCACTATTGCTGGAATTGCAGCAATTACTTCTCATAAAAGAAACACAATAATGTGAAAGGAATTCAATCTATTTTGTCAGGTGTTTCGCCATGGTGACCAAGCACCATATGAATCTTTTCCAACTGATAAACGAAAGGAAAATGCATGGCCACAGGGATCTGGACAACTTACCAAGGTTTGTTGGCTTTACAAGTGCCCACATTGAAACAAGAGGAATTGTCTTTCACATGTTAAAGATGTAAGGGGGTGGCATTTTGGTCAGCAGTGACTCAGAAAAGGTCTTAGTGGTCATGGTGAATAACCAACTGAACATGAGCCTCTAGTTCGATTCAGTGGTAAGAGAGCAAATGCAATCCTTAAATATATAAGCTGTGGAATATGAAGTAAAAATAAAGGTGGTATTAACATTGTACACAGCATTAGTAAGACCATTACTGGAATAATATGTGCAGTTCTGTTATCCATATTTTAAAAGGATGTTGATAAATTTGATAGGGTTCAGAAAAAAAGCTACTAAAAACCTGCCTTCCAGCGACAGACTAAAGCAGCTCAGGTTATTCAGCTTAACAAAGAATAGATTAAGACAGTGGTTTCAAATTTTTTTGCTCAAGACCCAGTTGAAAAATCATTTATGCCCGCAACTTAACAATTACATTTTTGAGCAATGCATTCCAGTCTTTTGGTGGTAGCAGCAGGGGGTGCCACAACCCAGTCCCTGAGGGTCTTCAACCCAGTACTGGCTCCTGACCCTAAGTTTGAAAAACACTGGATTAAGAAGTACCTTGATCAAAGAAAAACATTCTGATAATATGGAGCTCTAATCCAGGAGACAAAAGCGTAACAAGATCCTCTGGTTAGATGCTGATGCTAGACAAATTCAGATAAGAAAGAAAAAGTGAATTGTTTATAGCGAGGGTAATAAACCATTGGGATAATTTACATACAGATACGGCAGATTCTTCATCACCTGACGTCTTTAAATCAGGAGTGCATGTCTTCTTAAAATAAATGTTTTAGGTCAGCCAGAAGATATACACTTCATTCAAGAACCATTTGGCGATATTCTATAGCTTGTGTTATACAGGTCAGACTCCATAATGGTGCCTTCTGCCCTGAAGATTATGAAAGTTGGGGTCACTTTGCAGCACTATTGTGTGGATGATATCTGCAAACTCTAATATTTCATTTGAAACAAAACCTAACTAGGTTCTGAGCACCTCCAGCCTTCACTCATTGAAAGGGTGTTCAGTTGCTCAGCACCTTCCAGGATCAGGTCTTGAATTTCTATCTTTGTATATTATAACAAAGCAAGCATCACAAAAAAAGAAAAAAAAAAAAGAAAGGTTGCACTGCTGCCTCATTAACCCGATTTACAGAAAAGTGCATTTAACTGAATAACAGCAGGAGATATGGGAACTCATGCCTGCCCCATCCTGCTCAGTTCAAGAAGGTATAAATTTCAAAGGCTCACTACAGTGATTAAATTATATTTGTATTAAGTGTAGACAACTTCCCTCTGCTCCCCCAACCCGATTTTTAAATGTTAAAAAAAAATTAAAGTTAAAGGAAATATCTTTATAGCAACACTATTTCACAATAACAATCAGAGTAAGGAAATGCAAAAGGCAGCATTACAGCATCAATGTTAACACAGCCACTTTACAGCATCCCCTGCCCCTCTTTCTCCATGCTTACACACCTTTAAAAATATTTAAAGTATTCTCTGAAATAGGACGTGAATAGTCCTTACGCATGGAAGTTGTCTGGTTACTGGACCCAAGGTAGTAATAATAATAATGGATTTATTTCGCTCCTTTCTTCCACTGATTTCAATACTATTAATAAAATATAATACCATGCTAAGGTTAAAAACCAAACTGTTGCATTTCCTGATTTTTCTGTTTATGACTATGTAACTGTTGAATCGCATTACACAGATGTACTGTATTTCATTAAATATTACCATATACTAGGCAAACGTTGCTTCTCTTGGATAGCTCAGATTCTATGCAGCCAAAATTTTAAATACTTCACAAAGATTTTTTTTCAAAAAAACATATAGAAAGACACATGTTCATGGGAAGATGGGGAACACAACTTCCTAGCTAAGGTTCTTGTAAATACAGCAGTCAAAGATATGGTATTTTGGTGTGTGGCTTGTTTGTTTTATTTTTAAAATAGCCTAGGATATCCTGTTTGGCCATATCAAAGAGAAAGATAACCTATAGGATTTATTTTATCTACTAATCCCTCTTTTTAAGAATCAGCTAAATCTGAATTACTCTTCAACCGTACGTCGACACTCATCAATATTGTTGTTTCCACAGCTTGGAATACAGCGGCAATATGAGCTTGGACAATATATGCGGAAAAGATATGCGCATTTCCTGAATACTCTATATAACCAGTTTGAGGCAAGTATCCGAGGTTGTGGCCCAAATTTTGTTCAAAATGACTCATTATAGACAGCTAACTGAAGGGTTAGTGCAGAGAGAACTTTGCTTCGACTGTATATCACATTTGGCAAGAAACCGGATTACACAGAACGTTGTGGTGTTTGGGTAAGCCTGAATGCACCTGAAACTTTTGGTGTTGTATCTGGATTCCAATGAATACAGAGATCATTGCTTTGGGGACTCACTAGCAGAAACCTCAACTCAGATGCTTTATCACTCCAGTGATGCAATAATCCCTCCTGCACAAACCCCCACATCCACCTTATTATTGGCCTCAGCCACTTAGAATGGGTCTCCATCTGTCTCCTGCTCATAAGAGCCTCACCACTAGTAATTCCATGAGACCCTGTTAGAATCTCTCCACTGCTCTTGAGTTGATATCTCTTAGTCTGTTTTATGGAGCGGTCCAGTAACTTGACAGATCCACTGCTACATCCTAAAACTTTGCTGGCCAACTAGAACCAGTTGAATTTTTTCCACTGGAATTTCTAATGGGGCTCTTAGCACATTCCGGCTCACTACCCTATCAACACCTGCTCCTGCTCCCAACTCACTGCTCCCTCTCTTCCTTATTGTTCCAGGGTTCCTTTTTGGCCTCAGTCTCTTTTGATACCAACCTGCTCTTCCCTCTTTTCCCACCAAGTCAGCGAATTAACAGGAACAGTGTTCCGTTAGTTAACACTAAGAAATAAGTATTTTTATTCTTGCTCCAGATTTATGTTCAAAGCACAGATACTGATCAAACTCTGATGAGTGCCCAAGCGAGTCTTGCTGGGCTGTATCCTCTGGCTGGCAATCAGGTTTGGAACCCCAAAATCCTTTGGCAGCCTATCCCAGTCCACACTATGCCACTGTCACATGACAAGGTGAGTATGAATTGGGAACATTCTGCTTCCCATTTGGCTTTATCAAAAAGCCAAAATATGTAATGAAAAGTTAATAAAGTTGATGAAAGTGACAGTAAACTAAAGCCTCATATACTAAGAATTAATTTGGGCGGCACTGTTATGCAGAGATTCTTCAGGAGGAGAATACCATAATACAGTCTTGTACTTCATGAAAATAGAAAGATCCAAGTCTAAAAAAGTAAAAGAAGTAAGTTTGCCCATACTGTAGGAGAACAACTCAGAGTAGGTAACAAATTAACCGACTCTCTGGACCTGCATAGAGACTAAAAATGGCGTGCTCCATTTGGGAGCTGGAAGGAAAGTACTCCCCAACGCCTCCCCCGCCCCACCCCCCACAACCACCAGCACTGTTTAGGGCTATGTTTCTCAAGCTTTTTTTGGTCTGTGACCCACAAAATGGCCAAGAGTATTATTTTATGTCTCATCATATCCCACAGTGAGATTTGGGTTGTGGGATAATATTTTCAACTAGCAATTGACAAAATGGGTTTTTTTTAAAAGTTGGGTGTTGGTGTCACTGCAGGTTAGTCCGATCATGCTACTCTTTTTCCTCTCTTCTCCCCTGGACCCATCCAGTACCTTGCTCTCAGGAGCGGGAAACACTTTTCCAAGGGGAATATGATGAAGCCGGCTACACAGCCACTTGAAGTGCTGTTTCCCCGGCCCCAGAGATAAAACTTTGGCAAGAGAGCTGAAGAAATGCTGTCACATTGGAAGATGTCTAGAAAGGAGGAAGGCAGTGGTGGCAGCAGCAGAAGGGAGAAAAGAGTGAGCTCTTCCTTCCTTCTCTTTCCCAGGATCCAATGGGGTCATGCATGCCCAAGAATTTTGCAGCTCTTAGTGGAGGATGCACCCCAGTGGTTGAGAACAGGAGGCTTAGAGCACTGATATCAAGTTCAGCAGAGAGGCATTGTCTCTCACACATTTTTATCCAAGTGATCAGAAAAACTTATGCTGGGCCATACAACACATACAAGTGAGTCAAATTAAAATGTTTCTATAGCTTTTTTTTCCCCCGTCACTACTGAATGTTGCCTTGGCCTGAAGCCAATTGTAAATACTATACTGCAGTCAATAGAATTTAAGTAAATAAAATAATTCACATAAACAATAGGAAAATATAATGTAGATGACATTTCCCCCCACCATTTCCCATTATTTATTACATTTTAAATTACTATGAATACATAGCAGACTCGACCCCAGAAGTGTCTTTTTATTTAAAGTTAGCATACATCAATTACATCAAGAAGAGTCATACCTATTCATGAACATTTGGTTAGATTTCAGGGTGACATGGCTCAAACAATTGGATTAGGATTTTATAGCAGCAAAACACAAGTATGCATATTTCCAGTCTAATTATCTCTTCAATTCTCCAAGGTTTTGTTTAAAGCTCTTGTTTTAATTGTGTGGCTGCAACAAACACTTTTATGAATTATTTTGTGAGGGAAGACAAAAAACACCTCAGTATGAAATATTAAGATATTTACCACTTCATTTCATATTGACTAATTTGGGTTTTTTTTTACTTTATGTTTATATTTAATTAAGATAATTTCAAACAAAAAGAGGATTAGGGTCCCTCAGATAATGCAAATACAAATTCTTAGACCATACACTCTAAAGAGACTTTAGCTTGTGGTGAGAATAAAAGTTTTCAAAAATCTTGAAGACCAAACTTTTTGTGTCTCCTATACAGAAGGCCATCTACAAGGCAAATGCACCACTTACGGTCTATTTTAAAGGCTTAAGCTGGCAACAGCCTTCTATATAGGAGTGAATTTAACCTTGTCTGAACACTTTTTAATTTTCAACCACAGCATCCTTAACCAGTGACTTCCATAAAGATTCAATATACATATCATAGAAGTGAGTCTATAGGTCTATTTTACAGTGTATACGGTGAAAGTCACTGGAAACCAAACCAAAAACCCTGTTACAGATTGACTCAACTAATACGCTAATGAAAAATGAAATCTCATGAGAGACATTAAAAAACCAAATGGGAAGTACCTGACTAACTAACATGTTCTATTTTTTGTTTTGTTTTAGTTGCTATACTTACCTTATCCAAACTGCGCACGATATAATGAACTTCAGAAAGAAACCTTTGCAACAAGGGCATTTCGAAGACACTTCAAGCACTACAGGGTAAAGAACACAACAGGTTTTCAATTGTGGAAAAAGTGCAATTAAAAACTCTCTGTGATGGTGTTGTTCTATTCACCACTGTACACGGCTGCCTCCTGCTCAATCAAGTTAACACCCCTTCAGTGGTTACATCCTGTTACTTTCTCCTCTGTAGCTCTCCTATCACAATCACAGCATCCTCTTTGTGATTCAACTCACCAGCTAGGTCACTATCACAGTTTCTCCTTCTGGGGTGGAATATATTGAACAGTCTAAAGTAGTCTTCTGCTTCACAGTGCTACTCCAGCAGTGGCAAGCAGGCCTGCCCTTTGCTGCAGGTTCCAGTTTCAGGACCTTCTATACAGCAGCCGCTCTCCATCCCTTGCACTTTGCTGCCTTTCCCTAAACACCTTTCATAACTCCAAACATTACCCACTCTGTTGGATTTGCCAGTCTCTTCACTTCCTCCGCCAATGGAGGAACTCGAGGCAATTCATCTCTGCAGGCCCTTCCCCACAATACACCTTCCTTCACCCAGGGAGTAGTTATAATCCCCGCTACTTCCATTTCTTGTCTTTTGTAGAAACCCCGTCTGTGAGCTTCTCTCTAATCAGCTGCCTCCAACCTAAAGCTCCACCCCCCCTTCCCCGTTTGCAGCCTAATTAGCTGATTGGGCCCACCTGGTCCAATTCAGCCCTCACAGGGCCAGTATGGGAAGAACACCCCATCACACTGTAATTCATGCCAGCATTAGTGAATGACTAGGTTACCGGAATGGAAATTAAGAGGCCTCATATATTCACCATTTTATGCCCTACTCCTACATATTAGAAGAAAATTATGCGCACTAACTAATTATGAATTTGTAAGACCTGCTGGCCTGGTCTGTCCATACAAAATGACAGGTGCAATTTTAGTGAAAATAAATTCTTGGTCACCATGCCTCAAAACATAATTGAACACCTGGATTAGTGGAAATCTGCAAAATGAAACCTAACACAAATCAGTGTCTCCACTCCAAACTCTCCCTCTCTGCTCAGCCTCACTTCCACAAGGCCTTCTCTGGCATATCCTCCCATATGCTCCTCTGCTAGCTCAGATGACACCTCCTCCTTCACAAAAATCTCCTGGATAATTTTTCTCATTGTCATATTAGAAAATTTTCACAACTTCATTACAGTCTCCAACTCCTCTCTCTGACCTCACACTGCACATTCAAGTTGCCACTTAAGTATTTCACTTCTTTCATCAAACATTTCAAATGCCTCTCCCTTCCTCCACATCCCAATTACCAAATTCCTTGCCCTGGCTGGGTAATCTTCTGTCAAATCTATTGCAACCTTTTGCTTCTGGGCCTACTTGACTCCCACTTTCTACTCCCACTTTCTTTCAAGTCTATCCAAAACATTGCTGACAAACTATTGTTTTTCAGGTTCTTTGACTATGTCACACCTTCTCAGATTCTTCACTGGCTCTGCAATTCAGCACCACATTCAACCTACTCAAACTTCACATAGTTCTGCCTCTGCTTATAGTTCATTTTTGTCTTCTGCCACTTTCCTGCTCAATGTCCACTAGTTCTGGGCTTACCCCACATTGTCCTGTTTACCCCTCTCCCACAAAGTGCCTTGGTGCTTTTTCCCATCTTTCCTTGGACATCTAGAATCTCCTCCCTGATCCTGTAGGCCATGCAATCTCTCTGCTCCTTCAAGTCCAATTTCAAAATCCCATTCTTTTTCTAGAGTGTCCCACATTCCCATACCAACCTAAAAGAACAACATTTGTTAGATATGGAATTACCAATATATATACCCCATGGAAATAAGCAAGCTCAATCATCTTGTGTGTAAACTTCCTTTCCTCTTGCCTGTTGTCATCTCTCCCTCAACTGCAGATTCACTGGAACAGGATCTGTCTTTATTCTTTCTATAAAACAATATCATATACCACTATGGCAATATATATAGGAATGTCATAAATGAGCAAAACAAAAAGCCTTCAACATATTTACATGTTTGTTGTTTTTGTCTTCCAGCCATTTCTGAGATTTTTAGCAGTTCACACAGGATACTCATTGAAGAGACTGAACACTGAAAGAATTAGAAAAATATATGACACTTTACTATATGAGGTAAAAGTATAAGGAAGATTTCCCTAAGCTCTAATTCACATGCCATGGTACAAGAAAGATTGATTTACAGATTGCATTTTCTACTCCTCAGTAGTCATAAAAAATAAAAAAAAATAAAAAAAGCTTTATGCTTGCAAGGAATAGATGTCATATGGGTGCGTCTACACTTGTAAATTAAGTCGACTTAAGCTTGCTTAAGTCGACTTAATTTACTCTGCGTCTACACTACACTTTCCTTAAGTCGACTTAAGCAGCTCCTTAAGTCAACTTAAGGAAAAATTAAGTCAACTTTCTGCTTAAGCCAGTGTAGATGTGGAATACCCCTAAGTCAATTTAGTCGACTTAGGGGCCTCCAGGGGTTCCCCACTGCCCTCCCTGCCAGGGTGGCTGGCACAGGGAAAGCCTGGCATGCCCCCCCCAAAGGGCAGGGCAGAGCCCTGCCCACCCTGCCCCTATGCCCTGCCAGGGTCCCTGTCAGGCTCAGCCCCCATTGTACCAAGGTACAATGGGGCAAAAGCTGAGCCCCCTGGCACTTGGCAAGGGGTGCCCCCCCTGCCACCGTGGACCTGTCCCAGGTCCACCTAGCCTCTACAAGTCAACCTAGGCATCCAGTGTGGACGCTCTAGGTCGATTTTGTAGGGTCCCCTCAAAGTCAACTTAAAATTTAAGCGTGGACATTCTAAGTCGACCTAAATTAACAAGTGTAGACATAGCGTTAGTTAGAACACCCTCAGCTAGGGATTCTTACCATACAGACTTCATATAATTGACACATATATTCTTCACCCAATTCTTATGGGACATAAACCAACATAGCTTTTTTTTTTGTAACTTCCTTGTTGCCCTAAGTACCACTGAGAAAGTCTATTAATGGCTATGTCTACACTTGGTAATTTAAGTCGACTTTAACTAAGTTGACTTAGTGTATCCACACTTAAAAATAAAGTTGACTTAAAGGGGAACTTAAAAAGTCAACCTAGAGCATCCACACTGGATGCCTAGGTCGACTTCTAGGGGCTTTGGGGGACCTAGAGGAGGTCCACAGGGGCAGGGGGGCACCCCTTGCCCAATGCCAGGGGGCTCAGCCTTTGCCCCATTGTACCTAGGTACAATGGGGCAAAGGGGGACAGGGAACCTGGCAGGGCATAGGGGCAGGGTGGGCAGGGCTCTGCCCTGCCAGGTTGGGGG
>ML685787.1:27066360-27081853 GCA_007922175.1 Pelusios castaneus
TGATTGGCTGCGTCTACACTGGTAAATTAAGTCGACTTAAGCTTGCTTAAGTCGACTTAAGGAAACTGTAGTGTAGACGCAGGGTAAATTAAGTCGACTTAAGCAAGCTTAAATCGACTTAATTTACCAGTGTAGACGCAGCCAATCATATTGTTAGCACAGTTCTGGGGAGGGAAAAAGATGAGTTAACTTCTAGATGTTCTGCTTGCTGTATTATTTAAACACCATAAAGATGCACAGTATCTACAGAAGTAAAAACATGGATTGGCAAAGAAAATATGATCTTTCTTCCTTGAAGATTTTAAGTTAAATGATGCAAGCAGATACAGTAATAGTTAGGTAGTAGCATGTGGAGCAATGTGTGTATGGTGGCATTCATAGGATTCATGGAATAAGTGGGATTAGAACTGTAATTTGAAGAAGGTAGAAGGCTGTTGGTGAATGTTGACTGGGGTGCTGTTCTAAGCATAGGGACTATGTCTACCAGTGCATTAGCAAACAAAAATTGCAAGGTTTTGGTTGTTTTGTTTAGTTTGTTTTATTTAAATAACTGGTATATTCCCTAGAATGTTAAAGCAGTTTTAATGTTTTAGATTGCATTTCAGACACAAACTACTCAACTGTATCTCATTGTGCAATAAGTTTCCATCTGTCCAGTATTTTCCATGATAGTCCCAATTTTGCCAAGGCAATCCCACCGGGGACATTTCTCAGAGTGCTACACTAGTTCAATGACCCATGAAAATGCCAGCATATTGGGATACTGTAACTCGAGCATGTTGCATCAAGTTCTCCCCACATATCACTCCAGTGATATGACAGCGCAAGGGCACAATACTCTATTGCAAACATCATGCTGTTCGGAGGCAGGAGTTTATTTCATCAGGTATATTTACAAAATTGCCCATCCTTGTCTGTTATCTGGGACTATATGCAAGAGAGAATTTCTCCATTGTTGAACTCTGAGTTTGAGTCCTTCACAATGCTCTGCTGGGATGCTAGAGACTTCAATTAGGACTCCTCCCACTAAACTAACAATTCCATCACCTGTGCAAAAAGAGTCTTGTTAACTGTTTTCATGCAGTCATGGTAGAATTCACCTCACACTATTATTTATCATTGATCACATGTCATTTGACTTCAGGTAACTCAAAGGCACAGACACTTGTTTGCATGTAGCGGTGGTATGAAACAGCATTCAATTGGCATGTCCTCTTCTTCAGAAACAAATCATGTTTGTTAAAGAAATAAATAAGACACTGTGACCTGAGCTGATTTAACCTGACACGTTCCATTGTTTCACTTGTTTAAACAAATCCTGTTATCAGTTAGCAAGTCCTTTCCAGGATGTAACAGGTAGTTATGAGAACACTCCGGACTGTTTAGCTCCAGTAAACTGTCACACTTTGAAAATGGTACACCATTTTCTGACAAATATACTGTTTTTTTAAAAAACAGGAATTCAGTTCAGTACAAACCTGGAGCACTGTGCATTTCTTACCTCCATACAGTGGGAGTCAAAGCTCCCTCCAGCCCCAAAGGCAAACTAAGCCCCATTCTGCTTTGTTTTGGGGACTGAGTCAGCATGTGAAAAAGTTGCTGTAAACTGGGCCTGTACTCATTACCAAATCCCAGACCGTAGGTTGGTCAAAATCCAGATATAAATGTTTCATCTTAAGGCTAAGCCATTCCACAGCTCATTGATTGGTCAGAGTGGTCAAACCAAAAAATCCTGACTTCCATGCAAGCTTTGCTTGAATACGCACTTCTGGATGTGGCCCAGGAACTTATTAATAGAAAATTTTCTAAGACACAAGATTTATCCTTTATAATGTATGATTATCGTCCTACTATACATACAGCCATTTTGGCATGTCATTCCCTGAACAAGATATTGGCATAAATGAGTGGTCCATTACCACCTAAGTGCAATGTATGGTCCTTAGTTTAATATAAAATAAAGATAAATCTTTAATTTGGTCAAAACTTTCAGAATTTGTACCTCAGAGCATTGCTGTTGGTAACAATACAAAAGGAAGCAACATAATCTGGTAGAAATCAGTGAGAAAATCATTGTTTTCCTTCTTTGCTATAGGATATCAACAATTACACTTTACCATCATGGGCCACTCACGGTGTAAGGACCAAGCTTCTAAAGCTTTCAGAACTGCTATTACGGGCAGAATTTGGTCTCCATAAGCACAAAGAGAAGTCACGACTCCAGGGAGGTAAGCAAAAATACATAATTCTAAGTGCGGTGAGGGTGTGATGGGAAAACTGAGTGGAAAGGGTGTATGTTCAGCCAACACTGGAACTACCGGTAAATGTAGAATGCCACATTTAGAACTATGAAAGCTACTAAATACACACATATCACAAGGTGATCACCATCAGGTCAGTTTCTACTCATACTTGCAGCCATGGGAATCAGGAAGTCAATGGAGTTACACTAAAAAGAGAGCCAGACTCACCAATACATTCTGGCTTTTTATGAACCAGTCAGTTAAACTGGTTTATGACTGCTTTCAGCCCCTGGGATCTACCAGTGAATCTGGCCCTAAAATTGGTGTATATAGGAACAGAATCAGGCCCACTGTATTTAAAAAGATTGGGTCAGATTCATCCGTACACTCCAAAAAGTATCTCTAAACTCATCTTAACTAATGTACTATGTGTTTAAGAACTTTCTTGTGTTGAGAATACCTACATAAACACAAGCTCCCTGTACCATACTATGTCACTAGTTCCCAATTTTCTTCCAGGTATTCTTTTAAAAAATATTCTGAAACATCTCTCAAATGCCAGAAAACCTTCCAACCAGCGAAAGATAATTATCTATTCTGCAGTGAGTATTTTTTTCTTTTATGTTGGATTTTTGGAATTGGAAATAGTAAAAGACATGGGACTTCATTTCCTGTATCTAAGTACAGTTACATTGGTTCTCTTGGCATGCTTTAATTAATTCATAATGGGTTTAATTTATTTACCTATGAAAATTTAGTTCAGTTACATACAGCACATCATTTCCCAGTCCAGCCTAGTGATTTACTTCATTCTAAATCTGTTTTGATTGTTTAGTAAAGAAATCAAAAGACTTGTCCAAGGTCTTAACACTGATCCAATAGTACATGCTCACTCTAGAAACTGCCCTTCTGCTACTTTTTTTTTTTTTTTTTAAATTAAACTTAGTCATTTTAAATGCTGCTGGACTGGCTGTCTAAGATACTGAGATTTTATATTTATGCACAGAATATATACCTTCTCCCAGTGGACAGGGAGATTCCTGATTATTGCTGGTAAAAAGTTTGTTTGTAGCCCAGTTAGATACTGGCCCCTTAGAACCAAATACTTTCAAATATAATATCTAATTCTGCATGCCCAGCAGGAGAAAACTTGGGCCTGGCTATAAGAACTGAGTACTCCCAACCACTTTCATTAGAGTTACAAATGCTCTGGTGGTCTTTTCAAAATCAGATGCAAGATGTCTCAGGTAGGGCATACAGAGTCAGAGATCGCATTTGAAAGTGTTTGGCCTAAAAACTGAGATGTTCAAAACTGAAGGCTGCTTTTGAAAATTTAGATCTAAATCGACCACTGAACTAGGATTAATAATTGCAAATCCTGGGCCTCAGGACAGCATGATTCTGGGAGAAAAAGTGCACATTTTAGATGAAAAAGAAGAAAACTTTTTTCTGGCAGGTGGTTGTTATTATAAATGGCAACTGCTTGAACCCAGTCTGAGATTTGGAATATTGTAGTAGTTCTGGAAGGCTAATATAAATGCATTTTATCAGCTGGATATCACTACTACAGGAGAGATCTATTTATTTCTGGGAATCTTTTTAAAAGCTATCTAAACATAAGAATAAACAAGGATCCAGAGATCAGAGGATAAGTACATATTCATGGAGCTGTGCAAGTAAAGTGAATTGTTCAGCTAAACTAGTGAAGAAGTTGTTGAATATACACTCAATGTCCACAATCATCTTCAGTATCTCTCTAATGGAAGCATTTCTTCTGTTTACAGCACGCTGCTACCATTGTTGCCTTACAGATGGCACTCAAAGTTTTTAATGGAAAACTCCCACCATACAGTGCCTGCCATTTTTTTGAACTTTACCAGGAAAAGGATGGGTAAATATCTAGATAAAGCTGCATTATTGGAATTGACTTTTTTAAAAACCAATTTACTGAAGCCCGAGAGTAGTTTATAAATGAAACTGGTTTTGATGGCCATTATTGAGCTGCCTGGACACATAGCTATGTCTACACTTACCAAAATTAGTTTGAATTAGTTAATTCAAACTAACTAATTTGAACTAATTTTAGTTAGTTCGAATTAACTTAATTTGAACTAGCATGGCCCCACTGTAATTTTAGTTCGAACTAAGCAAGTGCCATGCATGGCACTTGCTTAGTTTGAATTAGTCAGTTGCATTAAGCTCAATGTGCCGGTTAGTTCGAACTAACATGGCCACATTGACTTTATTCGAACTAACTAGTTCAAATTAAGGGTTAGTTTGAAAGGTATAATTGAGTTTATTAGTTCGAATTAAGGAAGCCCTTAATTTGAACTAATGAAAGCCTAGTGTGGCCAAGGCTTAAGTTAGTTCGAATTAAGCCTCCTTAATTTGACCTAACTTGCCAGTATAGACATAGCCATGGGGCCTTAAATACTAAAAGGAACCCTGGTATTAGTTTCATATCTATAATTTGAGTGATTTTAGTTCTTGTTAAAGGTTCCATGGTGCACAGTAGTGGAGCCTGAAGTCTCTCGCTACTGTATAAGTTTCTCCATCAGTGAGTTTCAACCCTGTTCTGGATGGACTACAAGCAGTAGTAAAAGGTTTTACTCCGGGCAACGCTAGATTGTCAGCAGCAGTGTCAACAGTGTAGCATTGACTATGCAAGTTGGATGGACCATCCATAAAGACATGCTCAATCAAACTCAGAATAAGCCGGAGGTCAATTGGCTAAGACCTACCCAGCAAGAAGGATAGGGCTGATTCAAAGGAAGACATTTCCTGTCAAATTAGCGCTATAGGGCCCCTGCGTTAGGCAATTGGAGGGAGATACGCAAGATATTTTAAGTACTTTGTGTATCTCCATTCAACTGCTGTTGAAATCGCACCATGGTAGACTAGGGCTCAGTTCCCACTACTACTCATCCCTCTGGTGCGCCACTGAGAGTGGATCTGTGCAGCTGAGGTCCCAAATTTCCCCTTTATTCAGGGACACAGTGAACCCTTGTGGAGCAGAGCAACATAGAATATTAGGGCTGGAAGGGACCTCATGAGGTCATCTAGTCCAATCCCCTGCTAAAAGCAGGACGATTCCCAATAAATCATCCCAGCCAGAGTTTTGTCTAATGGGGCCTTAAAAGTTTCCAAAGATGGAGATTCTACCACATAACACCACCCACTGACTCACAATACTTTCCACTGTGAAATCACACAATTCTGGTATCTCAGGGCCTTCTGGAATCATGTTTAAAGGAATAGGTTTTTCCAGTCACATGACTGCTGTATGGTGCCAACTATGTTACAGTAGAGGTGAAGTTGATCCATAATATATCACAGACGTTTGTGCTTCAATATTTAATTTAAAGCTTGTTAAATTGGTGAAATACACCCCTCTGGGCTACCCATGACAGCCTTATTAACAGGAGGTACAAGGATATGGATTTCAAATGCCTCTTTCTTATAAGAAAGTACTGTTTCTCTTATAAATTCGTTCCATTTGGCACTTTATAAAGAGTTGGAAAAAGTGTGTCAAACTTGTGCTCTGTGTAACTCCATTCAATAGGGTACAATCACTATGACTTCAAAGAATGTGTACCTAACCCTACTTTTATTTATTTGCTGTGCATCAGGCACTACACCATTGAAATGTACTATCGGAATCACTCTTTGAAAGATCCCCACCCACTTACTCTGCCAGGCTGCAATTTTCGCTGTCCACTTGAGAGATTTAATCAACTGGTTTCTTCAGTCATAGTGCATCACTGGACAAGAGAATGCAGGATGTAGGGCACAAACAGAGGTAAATATGATACTGTTAAATGTTATGTGCACATGTATCATCCCAAATGTGTGGAAGGAGCAGATATATCCCTGACCAGACATAACTTTGAAACAACAGAGTTATTGTAAAGATTTGATCCGAAGAGAATAGCAATTCAGACCAGTAAGATATTTTTCCCTATGTAACACCTTCTCTATTAATGCATATATCTAGCCAACTCCATATCTAAACTGCTTTTTTGATGAAAGAAAAATGTGTTACATCTTGCAATCAGGGATGTAACTTGCAGCTTGTGTACACATACTTGCAATGCCTTATAGCTAGCTTGCTAAAAATAGCAGCGAGGACATGGTGGCACAGACTTCTGTGTGAGTTAGCAATATGAGTATGTACCTGGTGGAGGATAGATCTGCTTGTACAGCCTGTGCTGAAGCCTGTGTCACCATGTCCCCCTTGCTATTTTTAAAGAGCTAGCTAGATTAAGGGCTTGTCTACACCGGGGGAGGGATTGTAATTTGATTTGTCATATTACAGAATGTGAATGTGAGTGATCACACAGCAAATTCCTAAATCCTAAATTCGAATTGTAGATTTCAACCTCAGTGCTATGCCACTTGCAGGGGTGGTGTTATCAGGTCAAATTACAGCTCCATTTAATTTGAATTTACTGCTCTGACAGTGCAGACTGACTCTGCAGAAAAGCAGCATTATGTGAAACTTCTCTGTCAGTAGAGTCCTGTGGCACTTTTAAAGACTAACAGATTTATTTATCGCATGAGCTTTCGTGGGAGAAAATCCCACTTCATCAGATGCTTTGAAGATAGATAGAAGCGTCTGACGAAGTGGGATTTTCTCCCATGAAAGCTCATGCGATAAATAAATCTGTTAGTCTTTAAAAGTGCCACAGGACTCTGTTGTCTTTCTACAATAGACTAACATGGCTACCCCTTTGGAATTTCTCTGTCAGTGTAGACCAGGGCTAGAACTACTATGTGTGCATCTACGTGAGCTGCAAATTGCACCCTCAACTGCAGTGTAAGAGCAGCCTCAGAATGAAATCAAGGATTACATGACAAATACCATAGGATACTATTTTTTTCTATTTTATTTTTTGCATAGTCAAAAAGACATTTAAGTTACTAAAACTGGACAACAGGAGTTGGAAAGCTATCCCAAAGGACATCATATCTCCCTGTCTTCTCTAGATGTAAATACACTTCACAGATGATTGTCAAGTCTCTTTGATTTTCAAGATAGCTGTATTTAGTGGGAAAAGAGGGGAAATCACACTTTCCTTCCTATATAATTAGGAATGTAGAGCTAGATAGAATTCAAAAACAAATAACTGCCCCTGAACACATGTACACACAGAAAACAGTCAGATTGTCAAAGTAACAACTGCTGTATGTAATGCTTGGAAATTCCATATGGCTTTCTGAATCACTGGTCTCAAGAGGAATTTGGAACTGCAGATATTACAGGAGCATAATGAGGCCAATTCACTTGGCTGTATTTTCTTACTACATTCTTCTAAATCCATGAACAGAAGGAAGATATTTTAGCTGGAGTGAATGAATAATCAGCAATGAATAATTTATGTCGTGAAATTCACCTTCTTTACTGCTCACAGACTGTCAGTAAGCAGATTAAGAAATCATCCAAATTATTCACTGATGAATGTGATTCCTGTAGTTTTTGGCAAACATGATCATGAAGAGTGTGTTCTAAAAAATATCCAACACCTGTGCTGTTTACCTACCTAAATGATGTGGACACTAAATCTGCTCCCTGATTGGATAAATTATATAACTAACAAAGAAACAAGAGAAAAATCAGTACCAAACACAGTCAAAATTTGCTGCCGTTAACAATTTGTGTGTTCTGATTTAAAGTACACTCTTGTTAAGAGGAACAATATAAAGCCTATACATTGTTTAAATTCTCAAACCAGGGGCAAGTCAGATTAGGTGGTGTGTTGGTTTCATGTTGGTCCTTTAGAGTGCACATATTTCACTCCTTGTGACTGTTCGTGCAGTAAATCTTGAACATTCAAATGTACACAGCAAACAAAACACAAGAGATCACAAACAGGACTGAATTTCAAACCAAAATGAGCATTTGCAGACCATTCTTTCCACTTTTTCCTAAATTATCATCTCAATTGCTGCCACAAAAATTACCAAGTCAGTGTGAGTCAGGACAAAATGGAACAACAGTGCCTTAAAATCCTGAAGCTGAGTCAAATTTACGAGAACCAGAGCCAACTTCAGAGAGAGTGCAAATGGTTGCAATTCTATTTAATTTCACTTCCTACTTTGTCAAAGCCATATTTAATATTGTTTACTGGCACTGCATACATACTTTGTGTTGATGCTTTGAGTCATAATGTGCTTATGAACGAGCATCCATTGGATCCCCCTGCGTGGCTATGCTACATGGGAAGAAAGTTCAGGGGACTCTTCTCCTCACGACCACATGTTTACTGGGGATGGATCATGGCCACAGCATAGAAGAATGGATGGCATTATGAAACCACTAACATTACTGGCAATGCTAGGGAGCCAGGGTGTGTTTCTAGGCCAGGGCCATATCCTTTCACCTGAACATGAGGATGACAGAGGTTTAACTTAACATGCACGTTGGAAGAGAATCCCTCTCCTCACACTCGCCTTGATGCTCAGGAAGCTTTATGCCTTTCACAATGGGATGAGTCACCACTGTTAGAAACTTTTAATCCGTCACCCACCCCATTATTTCTAAATAATTCTCGTGAGGACAGCAGAGGCATGTGTCAACCTCTTCCATGTCTAGTTAGACCAGTCCCAATTTTCAGATACTATTCATTCAGCCACTAGCTGAAATTGTCTCCTCTGTTTCATATTCATCATGTTTTGTGAGAACGAGGCTGAATGCTAAAAGCCATCATTCATTTACCATCAGATGCATGCTCTTAAGATCTTCAGTTGCCTAACTTGTTGAAGCAACTCCTCCCACACAACAAAGTTACATCAACCTTTCTGATATTGCAGCATTAACTTCCATCAGTGTGACCAGAGCCAGCATTGTGCCTGTCAAGAGAAAATACATCTAAACTGCTGTGGACTGTAAAAACTGTACATAGCTGTGACTTTTCTTAATGAATGTTACTTCTGCTTTAATCAAATCATGTACCATAAATGAAATATTTAAGTTACAAAGCCATACTAATTTACCAAGATTTATAAATGTTTAGTTGACTGATATTAGTTCAGTGGGATTGCTTTCAATTTTAGAGGCACACTTTTGGTGATAACTTTTGGAGAGGGCTGTGTAGAAGTTTAGCTTTCAGCAGGGATGTGCAATATTGCCCATTGAATGCTGCTGCCTCTTTAAGAAATGACAAGTTCGTGTGAAAAGCAAAATTAGAAAGAAATGTGCTGCGTAGAGGTTGACAAACTAGAATTGCTATTAGTTATGCTGATAGCTCAAGTGGCAGAGGTCTGTATTGTGAATGTAAAGGTTCCAGCCCTGCTGATGAACCATATGGGTGTCAATACAGTTCTACCTGATGGAATTTCTGATTTTTTGTGTATTTGTACATCTGTTTAGAATAATCCCCTTCATTTAGTCATGTCTGATTTCCATGCATGCAGGGTATCAATACTCCTGTTTTTCTTCAAACCAAGAAAAGCATTTTGAGGTAAACTTGAATTTCATTGGGACCTAGGCATGAAGCGTCCTTTGTGCCTTTGCAAATTCTAGCCTGTTCTCGGTTTATACCCAGCCACTTTCCCCAGAAAAAAAGAAAACTGGGGAATTGGTTTTTGTATGTCAAAATTTCTTATTAAAGAATGTAGGAATTTTGTGATTTTTTTTTCACTCTATTTTTCTAATCGCCCTCTTACAAATGTAATTTCTGGAGCTTCCATAGAAGCTGACTCAGAAACAGACAGATGTTGCTAACCTCTGGAAACAGAGGGGATTTCTTGCCCTCCAAAACAGACTGTTCTTTTATGAGGAGCCTCCTATTTCTGCCATTGCCCTCAACAGGCACAGAATCAAGCTCTGACATAGAGAAATTTTAAGTGATATATGAGAAAGGGGAACTTCTGACATTCACACAGGAGACAGAGCATTTTAAGGAGTTTTTCTGTCTCCTGTGACAGATGTGACAGGATCATGGTGTGACACCTGGAATATGTGGTTGCTACACCCTTGAAGAAAAATAAAATACCAAAAAGAAACATGTTTAAAACACAGATTCTTTTTCTCTTTTAGGCAGGTAACACGAGCTTGGGACTCTCCTCTTAGCTACTAGACCCATTCTCTCCTCAGCTGGGTCCAGATAAACACATCTCTGTCCTCCATACTAGCAGGGAAATGCAAAGAGACTCCCAAATAGCAGACAAGTCCAAACAGCCGTGGGGCTGCGCTGTGGCAAAGAGGAGTGAAAAAATAAACAAAGCATTCCCTCTTGGCAGCATAAATAGCCAAAAAGCCTTCTCTTTTTGGTATAGCAGCAAAACCAAGATTAAAAAATAAATGTCTTTTCTCCTTAGCTTTTAAAGGCAGCCAATTCCAGGTCCTTCTTAATCAAGAGAGCAGCTTTTTCCTCCCACAAACCTTTCTTTCCAGTGTAACCCTAATCCTTTTAATAAGCTAAACCTGAAGGCCTTTCCAGGCTTGGCTCTGCATGCGGCTTTTACTGTGTAAGCCAGAGAAGCTGTTCAATACAAAAAGCACAGGGTCAGCCTGTCAATCACACCTCCTTTCCCAGGGAGAAATTTATATTTAGTACACACACAAAAGAACCAAACCAAAACAAAGAGTAAAATGTAACACACAAATATTCTCCAGCTTTATAAGCAATAGCCAGATCAACAACCCTAGTAGAGAAGAGAAAAATCTTCCAGGCACTCTCTCCTCTCCTTTCTGGAGCAGCGCTCCCTGCTAGAGAATTTGTATGAGCCTCTGGCTTGGTCTACTACACGTACCAAGGTTTTTGGTAGCAGTTGAGGGGAGATACGCAAGTACGTAAAATAATTTGTGTCTCTGTCTAACCACATTCCACAAGTGCACACAAGCCAGCAGTCACTTTTCCTTTCTACAAGAAAGAAAACTGCAGGAGCACAACAGGGAATATTTTGCATACATCCTGCTCTGTTTTAGAGTTTCTGTGAAAGCTGAAACACAAAATCCTGATCTTCAATTCCTGCTCCATCTCTGCCATGAAGTCCTGAGCGACAAAACTCTGAAGGAGAGGTGAAGGAGGATGGGTCATACAGCACCCATAGGGACACACATATTGGAAGAACTCCAGTTATTGTGCAAGGGAGTAACCTCTCCTTCTTCAAGTAGTGTCCCTTGAGGTGCTCCACTTCAGATGACTACCAAGCAGAAAGAAAAGGGAGCTTTGGAGTTGGCTTGAATACTAAAGACAGAACTGCACTATCATCCATACCATCCAATCTGGAAGCATGAACCAAGGAATAATATTTAGAGAAATTATACATTGAGGCCCAGGTTGCAGCTCTATAAATTTCAACAGCTTCTAGTCACTGAAAACCTCCAGGATCATAACAAGAGATAACATACCCACAGCTCCGAGCAGGGCCATCCCCAGGATGGGAGGTGGGAAGCAGCCAGGGCAACTGCACTTCAGTGGGCCCCACGGAGCCAACCAGCACCAACCAACCAGTGTGGCTTCCAATGCGGCCCTCCACAGCCATGGACCCTGAAAGGCCGTGCTGGAGACCATACAGCACACCAGCCAGCCTCAGCGCACTCCACCTCCGAGGGCAGACCAGCTGGCCCAGGAGTGGGGCAAGAGTAGAGAGCCTGGCCTCTGCCCTGCCCCCCCAGTACTGGGGGGGCTGGGACCCCCACAGGCCAATTGGCCCTGGGCCCCACTCACCCCTAGGGACAGCTCTGATTCCAAGGCTTTGAGTGGAAATTGTGGGTCCTTTGGTTCTGTCTGCAAATGAAACGTCTAGGAGACTTTCTAAACAATTTGGTTGTGTCCGGCTAGAAGATTAAGTAAGTTAAGTGAACTATACCAGAATGGCTAAGCTGAAAGCAGGCACACAAGATGCTCTGCCTCAGGTTGTAGGGTGGTTGAGAAGGAACTGAAGGCGGTTCACCCAGGAAGCTCTGTATGGGACACAACATATTCTAGAACACATGCACTGCTGCCCAAAATCTCTGAGTGACTGTGCATGGGGCACATTTCATGAATTAAATTTAACTTATAACACAGCAAATGGGGAAATTAATAGAAAAGGGAGATTGGGGATGCACAAGCACTGATCAGTTTGTGTTTGCTCTCTTTGTCCGTCCTTTTTTTCTCTCTTCCACTTTCTTTTTGGGTTATTCCCACACAGGCAGGCTGGTTTCACAAAAGCAGAGATCATCTAGTTGCTTACAGAGCTGTAAGTGCATGTTGGAGGTTATCTTACAGTTGTTGGGAGCAGGGTAGTTTAAGTTATATTTTAGTTTTTATTTATATTATTTTAAAAAGTAGCTTGACATGGGCATGAGAAATTGAGGTTAGAATGTAGGAGAATGCTGAGATGGATAGGGAAGAAAGGCTTAACATAGTGGTAAAGGGGGAGGAGAGGTGACTGGGAGGGAGGAAAGGGAAACTGAGGATTGCTCGTTTCCTAGTCTGGTGTTCATTTCCCCAGGCTGTGCTGCGTCCTGCAAAGTATTCAAGAACTGAAAAGTATAGACAAAGCAGAGAAGCAAAAATCTGTAACAGGGAGCTGATTATTTATTGAATGATTCCCCCCCCCCCTTTTTTTTTTTAAACTTTGCCCTCCCCAAAATCACATGGGAAAAAACAAAACCAGAGTATTGCCAACTTCACCTGTTCAAAAACCATGAGTCAGGGTCATCGAAAATCATGACACTGGCTTTATAATCATGAGATTATATAAAAATAATAGATTTGATATTATTTTTATTTGATTTCTGCTTTTTGAGGCTTTAGGGTACAGTGGGGTCACATTGTAAAGCTTTCTTCACAGCCACAAGGGCTAGAAACATACTTTTTCTTTAATCCACTTGACTCCAGGAACTGGGGCTTTAAGAAAAATAATAATCATCATGAGATTCATGAGAAATCGCAACACTAAAACAAGACTTGGGTTAAAAAGAATGTAAACAGCAACCGGAAAGAAAATGATTTAAAAGCATAGATGTGTTATGTAATCACTCCTAAATTTTCCTGCATTTGAAATGCACAGGGAGCAGATCCACCCTTTTGTCTTTTGAAGGTAATAGAGCTTCACTTCAGGCAGTTAAACCTGAAGAACTACTGTAGCGCTGAAGCTTTTCCAGCTGCTGCCAGGATGGGAATAACACGGCTTCCTTGCAGATCCAGGACTGTTTACTTCATTTTTAGTCTTTTCCTCATTCTGCTTCACCAAGCTGCTTCTGAAAGAAAACTGAAATTTGTGATTATAGTAAGTAGATGACCTCTTCATCGAATTGCTTGTAATGATTTTAGTTTGGTGTTCCTTGAATTGATAAAATTGTAAGATTGTAACCCCTTCTGTACAGACTCCATAAGGAAAGAAATATTGCATGCATTTTAGCATATACTGAATAAATCGTCTCTTAATGAAGATAAGTCAAATTGTAAACAAACTTTTTGCAAGATAATAGAACCTCCTAGATTTGTGTTTAAGCACATAAATGGGAGTCAAGAGATCAGAGTTCTCTCCTTGTCTCTCTCCCCCATCATTTGTGTATCTATGTCAATCGCTATGTGCCTCAGTTTCCCCATCTGTAGAATTTAGGTTACTTAACTGACTCATAGGTGTTTCAAAGTTAAATTCATTCATGTTTCTAAATTGCTCTGAGATCTTCAAATGGAAGGCATGATAGAAAAGCACGTATTTTATTTCTTATGACAGCTGAATTGGCCTAGCAGCATCCAGAGGCATATGAAGCCTCATTTATTTAGTCCTGTGATGTACGTGCTGCATTAACTTGGAACCTAGCTGCAACAATTTATCATGGCCCATTTCTAGTTTTAAAGTCTATAGAAAGACACTGCAACATCCCTTTTCCCTTAACAGATTTGGAGAGACTTTCCCCAAATGGATTTAGAACTTCAATAGTGTATTTTGAACCTGGCCCTTTATATTTAACATATATGGGTGGCAGCCATGAAGAAGATTTAGTTCTAAGTATTGCTTCCAGTACAGGACCCTATGCATTGGAATTATTGTTTGTAACAAGAAACTCTGTTCACCAAACATTCTTGTTCCTTCCACAGTTCCCAATGAGCACTCATTGACCCACGTAGAGAAAAAAAGTATGACTTATCGTGTCCTTACTCAAATGTCTGTGCCACCCAAAGGAAATTTCTGATATTTGTTATATTTCTATTGGCTGACATTAGTAGAAGTACCATTTGGCTTGTGGGCCAGGATGCCTTATCCTGCTCCCTTTGACCAGTGGGAATCTCAAAGAGAGTTGGATCAGGCAACAGGCAAAGAGAAGACCCAAGTTGTATTTCCAGCAACATGTTCAAAGTCTGTCTCAATCATTAGGTTATGTATGTATAGTAATATCTTAAAATAATATTAAGAGAGTGAAAGAACTAATGCACAGATGGCATCAGGCAGATGGCATCATCTGGAGCATGTTTATCAACCTTCAGTGGACTAGAGAACACCTAAAGTTATAAATTACTTTATGTGAAACACCTGATGAAAACACTCTCAAAAAAGCTGGTAACAGTGGCGGGAGATTTAAAATGCCCCAGCTGCAGCAAAACTTCCAGGCATGCATCAATGTCCACCACCGTGCGCCTGGAAGCTTTGCTACAGCTGGGGCCATTTTAAAATGCTCCGTCCCCTCTTCTCACTCAGTCCCTGGTGAAGGGGAAGGGTCAGGGTGGGTCATGAAACACCTGCACTATGTCTGCGGAGCACCGGTGTTCCACAGAACACTGGTTGAGAAACACTGATCTGCATTAAATAAGTGTAACTATGTTCTACAAATTGATATCCTGGCCTTCCTTATTAATTGATGGTTCCGCAGGGCCATTCATAGGAGATGTCACAATCTTGGAGAATCAGGTCCTTAATAGCTATGAACCTCCTCTTTACCTCTATTCCATTTACTTTCTCCCACCCATTAAAAGGAATATTATTTATTTACTTACCATAATGGCTGTTGAAGAGAACTTTCATGTAAATTGTCCTGCTTTTTAGATAAAGGCAAAATTATTCTACCGTTACACTTTTGTTGGTTGAATAATGGGTTATACCATTCCTATAGATCTGGTCTTATCGCCAGAGTATATTTCCCCTTCCCTAGCACAGTTTCACTGTGTTGGATTCTTATCTTTCAAGTGTTACCTTCTGGGCTCACTGATCTGAGTTTGAATGATATACTGAAATGATGCACCAAAATAGAAACCATGTTCTCACCTTTCTTTCTTTCTTTCTTTCTTTCTTTCTTTCTTTCTTTCTTTCTT
>ML685787.1:27081863-27247846 GCA_007922175.1 Pelusios castaneus
CTTTCTTTCTTTCTTTCTTTCTTTCTTTCTTTCTTTCTTTCTTTCTTTCTTTCTTTCTTTCTAGCAGAAACTCACAGTCTAAAGCAAACCTTTCACAACAAACAGACAATTGTTCCTCTCTCTGACTTTCAGGACTTTGCCACATCTTGAAAAGATGCCAAGCTTTCTACTTTTGTGCTGATTCTGTGCTTTGTGGTTTATAGATCATTAGTTCTTTTGACTGAACAGGAATAATTTAAGCCATTTTGTCAAATTCCTATTTTGACTTTCCTTCTGACATGTAAACTTTAACCTCCTTTGGAGCTGTTGTGCACAGCCCTCATCCTGAATGTCAAATGGAACCTGGTAGAAAAATGGGAAATACCTAGAAGAATCATATTAGGTAAAAATAAACTTCTGAGATATTGCAGCTATAAATCACAGATGCATAGAGCCATATCTTCCAAACCCATGGCTATAGGAAAGAGATCACTCACCTGAAAGGTAAGTAGTTTCTAAGGCTATGTACACATGACAAACTTGTCCTGCAATAAGCTATTATGGCACAAGGAAAGCGCTATAAATATATTTTGTGTGTGCATACGTGCATCTTGTATCACAAAGGAGCATTCACCCGTGTCAAGGCTCCTTTGCAATACAAGGAGCAGTGCATGGTGGGCACCTGTCCCACCATGGACTGCCCACAGCCAGCCTGGACTAGGGGGCTGGCTGCAGCCCCTGCCGCCACCCAAAGCCCTGGGGCTGAGCTAAGGGGCTGGCCCGAACCGGCTGCCCTCACTGGTTCAGGCCAGCCCCCTAGCTCAGCCCCGCGGCTTCTGGCGGCAGCAGGGGCTGTGTGCTTAAGCGCCGCAGACCCTACCGCCACCCGAACCCCTGCAGCTGGACTAGGGGGCTGGCCAGAACCAGCAAGGGTAGCCGGTTCGGGTCAGCCCCCTAGCTCAGCCTCGGGGCTTGGGTGGCAGCTCCAATAAGAGCCAATTTCACTGCTCTATTTGACAGCTCCAGTGTCCCAGAGTGGCCTGGATTGGCACTCTGGGACATTTCCAGAGGCTGTCTAATGTGAAAAATCCGTACACACGAGCACTACTGCAGAACAGCTGTTCCGCAGTAAGCCTAACCACTCTCGACTTGAGTGGTTTAACTGTTGCGGGGCAAGAGGGTGTTGGCGCACAACAGGGAAAACACTCGTGTGTACGCTCCAAGCTTTATTGCACAGTAAGGAGCCTTATCGCGCAAGAAAGTGATCTTGTGTACATGGCCTCAGAAGCTGCAGTTGCACCACATCTTCCCTGTTGTAACAGGGGCGAGGTGACATTAGAGAAAAGGCAGAGGGAGGGGTGTGGTGAATAGGCAATTAACCTATGAATAATGATAGTCCAAATGCTTTGGAACCTTGAGCAAACTTGCTCAGCATCCCAGCCTCTGTGAATTCCCTGACACTGGCTGGTTCCACTGCCATGCTGCTTTTGCCTCCCCACTAGCTGGTTAATACACAGCACAGTGAGCATCAGGGGCTCAAAATTACCCAGAGCCATATATTTCAGCATAATTTACTGTGTTCTCCAATGAACAATACTAGACATTCCCACCCTTGTGAAGGCCTGGTCTACACTACTGTCAACTTACTAACTTTGAATTACCGCAGTGTCTCCACTGGGCTGCTCCGACAGGAGATGCCCTCTGGTCGATGCGATCTTACACTTTTCATGGGGATGGATGGATGGCATCAATTGGAAAGCACTTCTGGGATCAACTGAGCAGGTCTCCTCTGGCCGCTCAATCAATTGTGCGGCATTGCTCCTGCAGCACTGACAGAGCCACCAGCAGTGTAGACATATCTGAAAAGCGTAAGGTTGCATCAACGGTAGAGTGTCTCCCATTGGTGCAGTGCAGTGGAAACACGACAGTAAGTCAAAGTTAGTAAGTTGATGAGAAATACACAAGCTACTCTATGTAGCATGTGTATCTCCTGTCAACTGCCACCGGCAGTGTAGGCCAGGCCATGGATCTGCCACCTAATTGGTGCACAGGAGCAGGTGGTGGTTACATAGTGCCTCCATATGATTTGCAAGTCCTCCCCTACCCATATTTTTTGCTCTGAGTTATGCAAGGAGAGATGGATCCCAGCTGTGATGTTCAGATCCAAACTTCTACAAACCTGGAGGAGTCATTTGGCTTGGACTCACCTCTGGAGAGATGGAAGCAAGATAAGAAAAAAAACAGGGAAGAAAGAGACAAGGAAAAAATATAAAAGGGGAGGAAAGCTTTACTTATAAATACTGTTCAAACACTTCAATATTAGGAAAACAATTTGATTTGTAAAACGTAAACACTCCACCTCTTCCTTCATTTGTGACGTGGACCATCTTAATTGCCAGAAACTTGCTGATTGATAATATGTTCTGGGTAGTGTTACAGACACATTTCAAGTTCAACCTGTTTGAAACTCAAGAAAACATTACTCAGAGATGACTGGAGTAACTCACTGTGAAACAGATCAGGAGAAGACACTGGGCTTTATAGTCTAAACCAGTGTTCTTCAACCAGTGGAACACTGGTGCTACTCAGACGTAGTGCAGGTGTTCCATGACCCACCTCAACCCCTCCCCAATGAGGAGGGCTGAGTGGGGGAGAGGGAAGGAAGAAATTAATGCCCCAGCCACAGCAAAGCTTCTAGGCACATGGTGGTAGACGTTGACGCTCACCTGGAAGCTTTGTTGTGACTGAGGCATTTTAAAACTCCCACCACTGTTACCAGCTATTTCAAGGACATTTTCATCAGGTGTTCCACGTAAAGTAATTTATACCTTTAGGTGTTCTCCAGTCCACAAAAGGTTGAGAAACATTGGTCTAAACCATGGAGGAGATGTCCAAAGGCACAAATGGCAGTTAGGCACTTAACATCCATTGACTTCCAATGGCCTAACTGCCATTTGTGCCTTTGGACATCTCTCTCCCTCTCCCCCACCCCCTTCCCCCCTATATAAAGCTCAGAACCAGTAAAATACACAAACCAAATTTTGGGTTACATAAAGGCATTAAACTGAAGCTGGATAAAACCAAAACCATAATCATCCCTCTTGCTGTGGTTTAAATCCCATTTCTGTCTTCAGGAAAGATCCAGCGATCTCAGCCTGCTCCACTCCTGGACCAAAACGGGACAAAATAATCTCTGGTTTCCTTCACATTAATTTTATGCAGCCAATGAAAATAGCATATGACACAAATGAAAGAACAGTGATGTATATTTTTATGAAATGCTAATTACTTCTCTGAAGACTGGGCTGAGTAAAATATTTGAATTAATGATGCTGAAGTGAACACATTTATTAAAGAAAACAGCTTGCATTTTGTCCCATCCCTCTCCTGCCCTACCTTTTTCTGTTTCACATCATCACCTGTACAAAAATCTCTCCTTCCTTCTATTGCCATCACACAATGCCTTTCCTCCCCTCCGCCCCCACCTCTTTCTGCTGTTCTCTACTGAACTGACAATTGAGACCAGTAAAGCTCCAAGTCGCTACAACATGTGTGTATTTTACAATTAACTGGAAGTAACAGCTCCATTTTAACAAATGGAAAAAGGGCTACGTATCAACTTTGAAATATACATTTATAGCACTAACTGCACTCTTAGTCACCCTTCGGGTGCTGGACCACATCTGAGTTTGTTATCATTGCCTACTTAGGGTTGTTAGTCCTTTATATCCAGGAGTACAAATTCATGCCTTTAGCATAAGAAATCTCAGCTTCAATCTGCATTTGAGCCACAGCAGAGTAAGTTTCAAAAGTAGCACACCACATTTGGAACTTGAACTCAAGCATACTTCAGATGCTTGGGAAATTCAATCACATACATTTTCTAGAACCACAGATTCAGGCCTCCATCTTCATTCAACCCTTCCAAATACAGAAAAATAGAGTTACATGAAGTTTATGCCGTGCCATGATCTTTAGATGAAGACATACAAACCAAGGTCTTTTCTGCTTTGTGGGGACTTAAAGAAGACATGGCACTTTTCAGAAGAGGGCAAATCCACCTCGTATGAATAAGGTGTTTAATCTACACCAAACAGAAAGGATGCTGGTTTGTGTGTTTTCGTTTTAAAGACTCCCATTCATGTTTCCACTCTGTGCCTACCCAGAAAGAGCTACAGTGCTGTTTTACTCAGCCCCATAAATGCCCTTGAAGGAAAGAACTGGAACTGAAAAGTATGCAAAAAGTTATGTTGTATACAGAGTACAGGATACTGAAAGCTATGTTTATAAATCTACTGTGATTATAGTGACTTTCTACTAGTTAACAAATAATGCACACTTCTGTATCAACTGTTCAATCCAACAATCATTGAAGTCTACGGAAGTCTTTCCACTTTAATGGGAGTTGGTCTGGGCAACTTCCATTACTTAAAATTAGAAATAAAGTGTCTTGCTATGAAATCAGATATTCAGTTGCAGACAAGAAATTACATCGCTTTTTAATTGGGAATTTAACCTTCATTCTTAGCAAAGGCATCAGCTTCTCCAGAAGAGTAAATTAATCCCACAAGAGATTTGTGGCATGTCAGCATGTCAAAAACTTGGTCAAAGAAACAAGCGACTCTTCTTCCCCAACCCCCCCAGCAGGAATGCAAGTGTCCCCCTTCCCCCTCAACCTGTCAATCATCAGGGAACACTGCTCTTTACTTAATTGTTCTGTTCATTAGAGGTACCATGGGAAGTGATTAAAAACTGTTTTAAGATTTTAAAATCAGTAACAAAATACATGTTTGGAATTAAAAATTATATATGAATATGAAACAAATTATACTGAAAATCAGATTCTCCTTTGCTTACATGTCAACACCTGAGTTCAGAAATTTATGATTCTGTGTTTCTCCTGCAAAATTTGTTGACATCACTAGCACCTTAAAGAAAACTTCTTTATGCTGCTTTAGATGTTAGTGGGGATATCTACTCTAACAAAATAAAATCTGAACTGGTAAAAATCCAGTTACATTCACTCTAAAAGATTGGCAATTTTTCTTTATTTTTAACACCCATCTTAGCACCTGCTGTTTGTGCATACTGGTACTGAGGGCTCCCAGGAAAGGTAGGTATGGTAACTGGCACATTTAGAGAAATGGTTAAAAGCTTCATACTTTAGGTTACCATCTGTAAAGTGAATATAAATAATAACACACTTCACAATCAGTAACTGGGGGACTTTAATTAATGTTTGTAAATCTCTTGGAGGTTCGATGATGAAAGGTGCAGTAGCCCTGATGCCTATCTCTGGCATTCAGGTTTCAAAATTTTGACTAATAAATTTTTATGTCATATGTGGGGAAAATCATCAGACTGTTCCCATTCATAGTTCAGGGGACATCAGAATGATATCTCCTCCTTTAATATATATTTCAGTCCGACTTAATATGTTGGCCTGTTTTTCTGCAGACTCTCTAGTTCTTTGGATTACAAAGACTACAATGGTAAGATAGTCTTCAGTACAAGTGAAAAAAAACCCCACAGGGAATTAATTCAGTCTTTAATTCATCTTACTAGATTTTTCGACATGGTGACCGAACCCCAGTTGAAAACTTTCCAACTGCTCTACACAAAGAGAGCGACTGGCCACAGGGATTTGGACAGCTTACCAAGGTTTGTTGGCTTTGCAGAGAAATGAGAACATTAATACAATAAAAATTATTCAGGTGTCTGATGTGTGACTGGCAAAGTATTAGCAACTAACAAAGCAGGTATAATTCATATATTAAAACTTTGGTTCCCTGATATTTCTCCAATAGCTGTTAAATTCCATCTGGCTTTTTCTAGTCAGAGATGTGGTTCTCTGGCTGAATGGAAAGTATTGCACACCTTCCTGATGATGTGGCTGCATTACAATAAGTGGTCATTTACATTTTTTTTAAAAAATAAGCAAACACATAAGCATGCCACTTAAACCTGTATTTGTGTTGGTAGCCCACTTAAGGTAAGGAAAAAAACATCTTTGTCTTAGATTTTAGAGAACCACTCTAATTTATTTGTATTAATAATTTCTCTAAATGTTCCATTCACTTTTTTAATTTGAAATATGTTAAATTCTTTTGTGGATCTCTGAGACTTCAGTTTAATAAAAGCGCTTCTTTGGCTGCTAAAGGTTAAGGAATCCCCACCACTGCCTTGGAGCTATCTAATAGAACAAATAGAGTACCACACCAAGACTCATAGATTTTAAGGTCAGAAGAGACTATTATGATGATCTAGTCTGACTTCCAGCACAATGCAGGCCACAGAACCTCACCCACCCACTCTTGCAATAGATCCCTGAGAGCAGTGCAGAAGGGACCGAGAGGGTCAGGGAACTAGTGGGCAGGCAGGGAGGGAATCGGGGGCGGGGGGGCGAGAAGAGTGGGGAAGGGGGCCGGGGGATTGAGAAGCCAGCGGTGGGGGAGCGAGGGGTTTGGAGAGGCCCCTGGGGAGGTCGGTGGTGAAGGGAGGCTGGGGTGGCCAAGAGGAGCTGGGAAGTGGCCAGGGTGGCTGAGAGGAATGGGGAAGGGGAACTGGAGGGCAGGCAGACCAAGAGGAGCCGGGAAGGGGCCTGAGGGATCAGGGAATTGGAGGGCAGGCGAGTGGGGAGGGGGCTGAGAGGAGCAGGGAAGGGGCAGGGGGATCGAGGAGCCAGCGGTGGGGGAGCGAGGGGTTTGGAGAGGCCCTGGGGGGGCAGCGGTGGTGAAGGGTCCTGACACCCCCCGCCACCCCTCCCCCCACACTGCTCCTGCTGGCGTACCGGCACCGTTTTTTTTTTTTTTAAGGGAAAAAAAGCACTGGTTTTAAGACTTCAAGGCACAGAAAATCCCCCAGCAAGTGACCCATGCCCCATACTGCAGAGGAAGATGAAAAAACTCCAGAGTCTCTGCCAATCTGCCCTGGGGGAAAATTTCCTCCTGACTCCAGATATGGTGATCAACTAAATCCTGAGCACGTGGGCAAGACTCACCAGCCAAATACCCAGAAAGAATTTGCTGTAGTAACTCCACTCCATCCCATCTAACATCCCATCACAGGCCATTGGGCCCATTTACCACTGGTAGTCAAAGATCAGTTAATTGCCAAATTAAGCTGTCCCATCATACCATCTGCTCCATAAACTTATCAAGCTCAGTGAAGCCAGCAAGGTTTCTTGCCCCCACTGTTAAGACATGTTAATAGCTGCTGTTACTCCAAACACAAGTTGTAGAATATAATTAAAGAAATGAGAGTCAAGCTACAAACTCATGGATAAGATCAATAATTTAGTAACAATGAGTTACTATGAATAAGACTGTCATTTTCTTCATGAGTATTGGACTAAACAAACAAGCACACTCATCTGGCACTAACTGACCTCTTAACTTAATGGGCATGAGACTCCTCACACATATCCCACGGTGTAAATCAGGAATCTCTCAGCCAGACATGAGCTATGATTTAACCATTTACACCCTCAATATCTTAAAAAGCAAAGTATCCCAGAATACTGATAGTAGTTTATAGCTAGAAGTGAACTTTCTGGTTGACAAACAAGATGTAAACATGCACAAAGCATACAATATGGCATAAAAATGTTTAATGATCACTTGAAAAACTCACTGAAGACAGAAGGAAGAGTGAAAAGGAGAAATGTATTGAAGTCCCATAAGCACCTTAAACTAATACACACCTGTACTGCTGTCTAGATTGGAATGCAGCAGCAATATGAGCTTGGACGGTATGTACGGAAAAGATACTCAAACTTCCTGAGTGCCACATACAACCGACAGGAGGTAAGCATCAGAATTTGCATTAAGTAAATTTCTCTTGCGCCATCAGGCTGTGGGGACTTGTTCTGGATCAAAAGACAAACAAAACAAAGCCAAAAAAACACCACCATCGTAAAGCAAAAGATAACAGAATTTCAGCATTTTTGAAAATCAGCCACTTAATTAGATGCATAAATATAGATTAAGGAATCTAACTTTGAGCATCTAAATTGGAACTTCTGGTTACACAGCATATCATGTAAGGGGTTAACAGAATTTCAGAAAGTCACCAGAGAGGGAAGGAAACTGAATTACAGTCTCACATTCCCTAAAAATCCTGCAGTCTGGATATTGCAACTAACACTGGCCTAAGGGATGAGGAGGAAGATGGGAAAGGTTCTAAGCATGGCTGAAAAGATTGATACCCAGATGATATCATAATCAGGGGCTTGTAATTTGGAAAATTCTCATTGAAAAAAATTTATATAACAGAAGTAATAGGGTGGACTGTGAAAAATTACACAGTAATTACATTTAGACTGATGAAATAGATTCCTAGAAATAGAGCTTAAGTGTGACTTAAATGATGCACAAACTTACTGCAAGTACTCTACACAAGGATGAATTTCACCTTTTATGATTTATGCAAAACAGGAGAAGGGGAAAGAGGGAAACTTAGAATGGGAAAATGAGTGAAATTGCCCTCTTGTTAATTATTAGAAAAAAATATATTTTTGCCATTTGATTTTCAGATTTTCATTCAAAGCACAGACTATGACAGAACAATTATGAGCGCTCAGGCACATCTTGCCGGACTCTTCCCACCAAAGGGCAGCCAGATCTGGAATCCCCAGATCCTTTGGCAACCCATCCCAGTTCACATTTTGCCAGAATCACAAGATCAGGTGAGTACCAATTGGGAACTTTTGCCCTCTGATCATATTTTTCAGTAGGAACACAAAAAAGGAGATGAGAAAATACCCTTCATCTCACCATGTTCAATCCAGCAGAAAAAACCTTCCCTAGCTATAGGTCTATAAAAGAGCCAACTGCAGTCCCAGTGATAAGTGTTGCATACAAGTCTACAGAGGTTGAATAGCTGACATGCATTCCACCTCCTCACCCT
Source organism: Pelusios castaneus (assembly GCA_007922175.1). Classification (NCBI taxonomy): domain Eukaryota; kingdom Metazoa; phylum Chordata; order Testudines; family Pelomedusidae; genus Pelusios; species Pelusios castaneus. The sequence goes on from ML685787.1 coordinate 27,090,750, forward strand.
CTCCTCCACATTGAAGCTTTGGCATTATCCTGTCAAGAATGGTCTTGGGGATGGATGAGAAACAGAGGATGTTCCACTAAAGTCTTAACATGGAAGCAGGCTCTTTCTCTGCTGGCCACACATCAGTCAGCCAGCCAGACCTTTAAGGTGTCTTCAAGTTTAAATTTGCTTTGTGTTCTTCCCTGAATGACAGGTGTACTCCTGAGGTCAGCCACATTTAGATCAGCAGCCGCTATAAAGATCTCTCTGTTGTCCTAGGTGCTGTATAAACACAGAATTGAAAGGCAGACCCTGCTCTGAGAGGCCGACAAACTAAGTGAATTTAAGAAATGATAAGAAAGGTGGAAGCTATGGCATAAACATCTCTCCCTGACTGATTCAAGTACAGCTCTGTCAGTCAGGGGGCTGCTGCGACAGTGAGCAGGCTAAAGATTTAACAAGAACAAAAGCTGTGGAAAGCAGGGACAGAATGGGCTTCATTCTTCCTGCTACCTACAGTACTTTCAGGAAATAAGAGCAAAAAACAATAAGACCACACACCCTGTCAGAGGATGGGCCACTGTCCTTAGACCACCAGGCCACTCTGCTCCAGAGATGTTCTGGAGCATGCGTGAAAGTGGGATGGGGATGTTTCAAGCAAACCTGATCAGAAACAACGTGGCTCAGCTTTACTCTCTTCTTACATGTGTTGAAGTTCTTCTTTACAGCTTTCTAAGGAACTGCTTAGCTCTCCAAGCTTAATAAGTATAATATATTATAGTTAATTTTAAGCTTTATATATAACTTGTATATCTGTAAAAAGCCTTGCACATTCAACCTTATTAATCTGCTAATCCAGCATATCATGTCTCACTAGTATTCACATTAATCACTAAGCATCCAGTACCAACAACATAAAGCAAGAGGAAGGGAGATTTGCATGTGGGAAGGGCTTGAAAGAAGCACCTGTCAGCTCTTTATTCAAACCAAACTTCCAAACTCTTTGAGTCACTGCTTTAAAGGAAGATCCAGGAAGAGGCAAGGTCATTTGCATAAGTGCTATTCTTTCCAGGCAAGTCTGTAACACTCCCAGGTGGGGGCATTTCAGTTTAATTGCAATAACCGTCTGGAGCAATCTGAAGTTTCTCCTGTATATACCAATCATACGTAGAACCAGGAACTCTGTTTTTCCAGGGCCTTTCACATCCAGATGTCCGTGGGTATTTTCAGGCCCCAAACAACACGGACTGGGAAATCAAGGCAAAGTATCATATTGCAAAAAACCTGGTCACAAATTATTTTCTTGGCCTATTGTGCTCCATTAAGAACTGACAGGTAGCAGCACTGTGTTCCACTTAATGAAACCAAATGGAGTGGCTTAATTGGTAACACCCAAAGGGTGGCAAGTTAGACATAAAAGCAGAAAGAGTCATTCTTATTGTGCAATAAAAACAACGTTCCAAAGCTTCCCATTTTAGCCTCGAGCCTATGTGATCTACTGTTATTGCAGAAGAACATTCTGGGAGTCATGCAATATTTCCAATTAAAAATATATTAACTCCCTTCTATGTTAGCATCTGCTGCAGCCTCTGTACTGACCCTTGGGTGAGAAAGGACCCAGTACAGGGCAAGTCACTGGTGTGCATTCTGCCCCATTTACCCAGCATGAAATTCACACTAGGTCAGAGAAGGGCAATACAAGATTTATGCAACACTTAAGGACTACTTAAGCCATCAAAGTAGGTCTTAAGCATGAGTTAAGTGATGCATGGGTTTTGCAGATTCTCTGAATAGGGATGAATTTTACACATGTGGATTATGCAATAATGAAGCTATTATCCTCAGACAGCCTTTTGATATTAGAAGCACAATTCATTTCTGTCTCTTATTTATTCCCAAGAATACTCAGTGGCAAAAAAGACAATATGTTATTGTGTTTGAGCCAAAACAATGCCATTTTTTACACATGAATATGAGACTGAGAAATCAAATTTTCAGCAATCTAATGTACAGGCTCGAGCGCTGGGCTTCATTTGCTGTGGCTCAGGAGATGAGAAGTGGGGGAAAATACTTTTAAACCATCCTTGCACACTGAATCCTGGGAATTGGGCCAATTCTTAGAGCAACTTGAAGATATACACAGCTGCTTAAGAAGGTTATGCTGACAGCAGGGATCAACTGGATCAACAGCTGGTTGGCCATGCCAGCAGAATCTTCCTCTGCCCAAATTCACCAACTATATGAACAATTTGCACCCATGAATTGGCACAAAACATTTGCAGCCTGGCCATGGATCTGGCCTGCTGTGAGTAGGCACCTCAGTAATAGATGCAACATAAAAACCAAAGATAGGTTAGATAGATAGTCACAATGGTCCAGATGCAATAAGGGACTTAGGTGCCTAAATTTCAGACCGTTTAAGTACTTATCCACAATGGAATAATCACTGGGCTTGAGAGAGAGAGAGAGAGAGAGAAAGAAATGCTGTTGTTCAATTATTAGGGTGCCACCTAGGAGGTGGGAGACTGAAGGAGCCCCAAATCAGAATATACCATAGCTCAAGGGCTAGAGAATGTGCCTGAGAGGGAGATCTCTGCTCATAACTTTTCTCCCTCTCTGGAAGAAAAGAGGCAGGTGATGCTATGCCTCCTATATCCCAGGTGAGTGCTCTAATCACTGGGTGAAAAGGTGGTGTTGGTCCTGTTTTGAGCAGAGGATTGAACTAGGTGACCTCCTGAGATCCCTTCCAACCCTCATCTTCTATGATTCACCCTCTACCTCCTCCTTCAGGTGTCCTGTGTGGAGCAACGCGGGCACCTAACTCAATGTCCCAAGAAGTGGCTTAGGCACTTAAACTTCCTGACTCTACGAAGCTGATTCCCATCCATAGATTGCTAAGCAGAGACAGCCACCTCCCTTCAGCCTGAATTTAACTATCTAACACTGAAAGATGGGCAGTGCTTAGCACACATCCCTGTCAGCAAGATCAGTGCTGGCTAGTTTGGACAGCTCCCCATCTAGCATGCTGGCTTTGTGGATCGCAGTCCAAAGAGCCTACCTCTCCCATTCATTGTAGAGGGAGCCTAGGTGCCTTTCTTAGGCTTTGTGGATCACAGTATTGTTCCTGTTATTATCGAGGCACCTAAAAGTCAAGAGCTGTGTCACCCAGCTTTTCAACACCTAACTCCCTCTGTGGATCCCATCCAAGGTGCCTACCTACATGATAAGTTTAACTTTTTTTTTTCTTTTTTCAGATCCTGCACTTTCCCACTTCTGATTGTCCACGTTTTGATGAACTTCAGAATGAAACCCAGGCATCAAGGGCATTTCAAAACAGGTTGCAACCCTACATGGTAAAACAAAAGGGAAAGAATTTAAACTGACGGAATTGTGACATTGCACTGTTTCCATTTACTGAAATGCCTTTACCGTCTCCTGAGGAACAATAGTCTCTTCTTAAAAATTAAAATTATCACTAGACAAGGCTAATATTACTACAAAGAATATTCTTAATATACTTGTACACTAAACAAGTCCCATAAATTTGTCAGCTTGGGTTTTTTATAGATATGAATTTAGCACAAACTGTCTCAGGCTATTTTGAATTATATTTAATTTGCGCTAAATAGCCTAACGAAACTGAAAATATTCTGGGGTAGCAACTTCCTGCATTACAGTGTTCAACAAAACCAATCATACAGATATCATTACTCTGCTGAAACGGAAAGAGAAAGGCCTCCGAACATGATATCCTAAGGTGAATGTTACCAAACAAAACCAAGGCAAACAACTCAAACATTTCTACTTATGTGAGTTTCATTACAATGCTGTTCATTTACATCCTCTCACCCAGAATTGCTTCTTGAAGTCTGCTATGAGGAGGTTTCTGCTTGCGTCTTGACACGCATCTTCACCTCAATGCCCCCAACTTTTCCTCCTACCGAGGCTGCAGCAGGCAATAAGTAAATAGGGGTGAGCAGGCCTCCAACAATGCAGCACAGTCTATGGAGTACCCACTGCTACATTAGGTAGCCTGCTGAAGTAGTGCTTAGTTGTGCTGCCTCAGGAGCAAATCAGACTCAGTGTCACCATTCAGTTCCTGCTTCCTCCCTGCTTTATGGGGAAATGCAAACCGTGCCAGACTTTTCCCTTGTGTAGCTTCCTTCCCATTCAACATCAGTTTTGCTGTGCTAGCCAGCTCCACCTATTCGCACAGCTGCATGAAGGGGAAGTGGCAGCCCCACAGTCAGTGTTCTCCCTCCCACTCTGTTGCACATGGTTTAGGTAGAGAACAAATAGGTGGAAAGTGGCTTAGAATCCCCTTATCTCCCTCCACAAGCACATAGCATGGCCCCTGTGGGACTACTTGTGAAACCATTACTCAAATGAATAAGTGCACCGTAAGGCCTGGTCTAAACAAGGAATTTACTTTGGTGTAGCTATCTCTCTCAGGGATGCCACAAAGCCTCCCACTCCCCCAATCCCTCCTCCCAAGAGAGACATGGCTATAGCAACCTAACCCCTGGTGTAGACCAGTGTAGGTTGATGAAAGAATTCTGTCAATTGACCTAGTGCTCCTCTACATCAAGTATTAGATCGGTCTCTTGGGAGGTTGATTTTTCACATGCCTAAGAGTCATGACTACAACAAAGCAAACTTCTAATGTAGACAAGGGCTGCCATGATCAGGGATTCACAAATGGGCTTTGGAAATAGTGCATAGAGGGTTGCCAAAGATAAGGAAGTCCTAGCCCTGCATAACCTCAGGGCAATTTCAGGCCCCTCGGGGGTAGAAGGAGAGAAAACTTTCACATACCATAAATCACAGGTACTTTTTTATAAAACCAAATCAATATAAATCATTCACTATGAGCAAGGGGTATAATGGGGCTTCCATCTTTCACATTCATTTTACTCTAGTCTAATGAAGCTTAATTTTCACAGGATGGTTAGTCTAGGAGTGTGATTCTCAAACTGGTTCCCATTCTGGTAAGCCACAGGCAAGGTGCAGGATTGCTCAGTTTTGAAAGGTTTTTCCAAAGTCAGTCCTAGAGGTGTGGGGTCACCAGGCTGCCAGCTACAATCTACACATCCTGTTGACATTTAGATTGTTTCTCATGTGACATATTTCATTATGAGAACCCCCAAGCTGATACAGGTTTTCAGACTGTTCTCATCCTTCTCTTGGACTGAAAATACCCCACTCGCTACAATCTTTTCCTCCCATACATTGCAACCATACAGCAATTTGTATTGTCCCAGGGATGCAAGCAGCAAATCCATGTACCAACATTGTAAAATGTACATATTAAACCATGATTGGAGAATCCTAGAGTTTCAAGAAGCAATCTAAACTTTGCTTATCCAACCCTACCAAACTGTTCATGCACAATAAACTCTCCTTCTTATGACACCTCAGCTCCCCCTGCCTGCTGTCTTCTTTGGGAGAGAGAAGGCTGGTGGTCTGCTATCCTCATCAGAGTGACTGGGAGCAGCCTCAGGTCTTGTCTCCTCTCTTCTCCACCATCTTCATGAGGTAGCAGGCAAGTGTGGTTCCCTCTTTAGCATCATTGTGAGACATCTCTCCGCTCCTTTTTCTGTCATCCAGGCAGTCTCCCTTTTTCTGTTCCTATGTCATTTGTTTTTCACCCTTTCTTCTTTCCTTAATTCTTCCCTTCCTCTGAGCTTCCATCCTGCAGGTTCTCCATCTTCCTCCCTCCTTGGGGTTTTTATTTCTTTTTCCCCTTGTTCCTCTCTTCCTTTTCCCCTTCTCCCAGTGCCTTCTCTCTCTTTATCCACCTCCCGGAAGGGAGCTCCCATTTCAGAAGGTTGCCTTGAAGAAGTGAGTAAGGTTGCATCCTCTCCCTAGATGAGTGAAATACTCAAGGCAGAGAGAAAGACAGCCAGCAGGGGGGAGCCTTCCAATGAAGAACAGCAAGGATGAGCAAAAAGCAGTCACAGAAACTGAAAGAGCAGTAGCATCTAGGGGCCTCAAGTGAGAACTGCAACAACAACACAAAACCCTCATTGTGTATTGTTAGGCACATGGGTAAGAGTTTGCAAGGTCAGGGACTATGAGCTCACAAGAACACTTGTGTGTATTGAGGCACTTATTGTGTATGTTTCCTTTTGTTTTTGTCTCATAGGGGTTTTTAAAAACGATGGCGGCTCACACAGGATATAACGTGGAAACTCTCAAAGCACTGCATAAGTTCAAAACGTGGAATATATATGATACTCTGCTTTGTGAGGTAAAAGAGAAAGAGAGAGCGAGAGAGATTAATCTCAAAGATCTGATTCAGATAAACAAAGCCATTTGGTTTCAACCAAACAGAGTAATACCTGATTTTCTGTTCTGTCCTGATCTTAGTTTCTTTTCAGCACCAATTTGGGTAAAGATGAATGATAATGAAGCATAATTTAGCACACTAGAAAAAGACACTCTCAAAGCATAGTTTACAATTTAGAAAACTATTCTTTATTCATCCCTGTTATTCATCATCCCTTTAAAATGCGCCACTAAAATCCATCTCCTTTTATTATTTCCCTTTCTGCACAACCCAGTGCCTCACTGTAGTTACTCAAGCATACTGGGATGCTCATGATGATATTTGCTAATAGAAAAAGTGAAATATTTTCTTTAGAACAACTACTTATCAGTAAAGAAATATTTAGCTGGATGTTGAAAATAAGATGTAGCAGCATTGTTTTGTGGTTAGAACAGGGAATTGGGAGTCAGGAGATGACTGTTCCCCATTATGAGCTGGGTAATGCCCTGCAGATCCAGTGTTAGAGAAGGGGCAGGAGTGAGTTGGCCAAGCAGGACATGCATCTTACTCTCCAAACTTGCACGCTAGCTGAAACCAAGAAGGAAAGCGACTTCAGCAAGAGAAAGTATTACATTTCCACTGGTGCCTGCTCCATGATAAGTAACCTCCTAATAAGATGCCAAGAAATGAAGCCATGCTACAAAGGAGCTGGGAGAAAACCACAGAGAATCTAAAGCCAATGATATACGGGTGAGCTGAGGTGAAAGAAAATAAAAAATAATTTTCACTTCTCTTTTTTACCCTAGAGTATTCACAATTATACTCTCCCTGAATGGGCCTCCCAAGAGGTAATGGGCAAGATGGAGAAGCTGGCAGCATTGTCCTTACAGTCGCTATTTGGGATATACAAAACAAAAGAGAAATCACAACTGCAGGGAGGTAAATAAAATATTCCACGTTACTGATACTATACTAGATGCCAAACCCATTCTCTTTATTCATGAAAACTCCTTGTTGAAATGGCACCACAATTTGTTTCTCAATATACTGGACACAGTGGTAAACATGAAAAATGTAGTTTGAACACTGGTATTTACCTGATTGTTGGGATGACAGGTCTAAAAGTGCCTTTAGTTACTTAGTTTAAAGTTTTAAAGAATTCATTAGTAGGTTGCAGAAATTCTAGGAAAAGATTCAAGGCTGTTGAGACCTGAACCTGACATGAATGACAGCAGTCTAGACCAGGCTTAAGTTCTATAACTTGAATATTAAATCTAATAGTTTATTGAGCTTTGATTTTTTCTATTTTTTAATATTTGTTGTATCAAAACCTTGGAAACACATTCATGGTGACCTCACTGCTCTCAAGCAGCTCTGGGCTCAGCTGATGACAGAGGATTCAGATTCCTTTGTAGTCTGCTCATCTTGTGTCTGGTTCTGCATTGGTTCCAACCATAAATTAGAAGAGCCTCAGGTCAGCTCTAAACTCCACTACTTGCCAATTGCCCCCCAGTGCTATTCTAGCAGCCAAGGATTCCAAGACATCTCAGCCAAATCCCTTCTTCCTGTCCATGCCCCTGTGCTAGGAGTAGGGAAGGGAATGGTGTAGGTGCCACTAAAAGGATTCCTCTCCAGGCTGGTTCTGCTGGCTTTAGGACAATTTGGGAGGAACAGCATGAAAGTGCCCTAGGAGGCTAAAAGACTCAAGAATCAAGCCCTGACGGGAAAAGCAGAAGTCAGAAGTCATAGCAAGTAAATGTTTGAAACATTTCTCTCATGTGTAGCTGTAAGTAGAGGGAAATGTCATTGAGGAGAAGGCAGCTCAGCTTAACTAATGAGGCAGAGATGGTACCCCTGATTCTCAGCAGTATTCCAGTCTGGGCTCTAAAATGACTGTTTCTCAAATTATCCTGGATTAAAAATATTTTTTTCCACTTCTGTAATGTCAAACTCTAAATTCTGCATGAACTAAACATGAATAACTGTTGTACATTCATAAACAATTCTTCTTCTTTAATACCTGGGATATTTAAGTTTAGGCTTCCATCTGAATATACTTTAATTCTCGATTGCAATACTTCATTGCTCTTCCTCATCTTCTTTAAGGTCTCCTGGTGAATGCTATTCTAAAAGACATCAAACAAGCTATTAAACCTTCAAACAAGAGAAAAATTAGGATCTATTCTGCAGTAAGTATCTTTGTTTTTCCTAAAAGCTGGGTTGATATGTTTACTAGTGGGAATGCAACAGAATGGACTTAATTTGACTTGTCTCAGGAGCAAGTACGAGGGAAGAATTATAAGCAATGTTACAATGTATTTTCATGTGACAGCTTTTCAGTGTTAAAGGAGAAAGATCACATTCCTGCCACATGTTAAGAAAAGCAACATTATTATACAATTGGACTGAACACATTGAATGGAATTATCTACTTTTTGCAACATATGCAACAAACCGAAACATAGAATTCACTCCTCAGCATCAGCTAATCTGTACTTGGCAAAGGCGGCTTTACTCCTCACGTACTCCAATTCTATGACTTGGCCTCCAGTGCAATAAAGAGCAACTTCAGGGCTTCTCTAAAGAGGCATCCTGCTGTAACAAGATACCAACATGATGTTCTGCTATCAGGGGATCACTGGAGTACAGCAACACTCCAATCATACCTTTCACACACAATCTATACCTGAAAATGAGTGGCACAGAACTGGCTATGCAAGTTGCATGGCATCTGGAGATTCCCCTAGGTAAAACTACCTTTTACAGCCCCTGTGAACTGCTGCTATGGTGCAAAGGGTTTGCATGAAACCTATATTTTTCATTTTAACATGTAACCAAATTCATGCTTGGTGTAATTCAAGTTTATTTATCTGTTGTAATTTATGAAGTAGCTATAGTTCTAGACACTGTATAGTGACTAAAATGCAACAATTAGAATGACAAACATACAAACAAGGGACTCACTCTGGGAAAGACTTGGATTTTCCCCCTTCAACATCCTTCCAAGGGTTTTCCTTCAAAAAGGAGCAATGGGTCTTTAAAAAGGAGAGGGAGAGAGAGAGAGTGCGTAACTGGGGTTTCCCTTTAATATGCCTTCCTAGAACTAAAAGAGGTTGTTGTAGGTAAGGATGACAAAACCTCCATTTAAAAGCAACTACTGTATTTCACAGGAGGTTTTCTTTTTCTTTTTTATAGCATGACACCACAATTGGTGCCCTTCAGATGGCGCTCAATATTTTCAATGGAAAACTGCCACCGTACAGGGCTTGCCAGTTTTTTGAACTCTACCAAGAAAACAATGGGCAAGTATCTTCACAGTTCTGTAGCCATCAAATGTGTTTTCCTTTCAAATACCAATTCATTAATGCCCTAGATTATTTTTGAGAGAAAAGCATCCTCATGAAATATAATTACATTTTAAATACGAATTTTACTGAGCAATCCATATTCATAATGAGGCATTGAATGCGTTCAAAACCAATAACTGACTGAAATCACAGTAATGGGGTGAGGGGGGGGGGTGTTGCACACACATGCATCCACATGGATTTGAAAGACTGAGAGAAAGACAGAGGGAACTTAGGTTGAATGATGGGAATTAAGTGAATGGATAAATGTGACTACTTTTCTAAGTGATAGTGATAGCTTTTCAAGCTACTCCTTAAACTTTATTGCAATCAAACAACATCCTGGTTCTGTTCCAATTCAGTCAAAGATTTCAAAAGTTCCTGTTGACATGACCTGTGACTTTAACAGTGACGTGACAGTTCTAAGGAGCACTGAGTTGTGGACGTTTTGAAGAATTTGTTCTACAATAATTTTAGTTAATAAAGCATGTCATTTGCAGAAGGCTGTGTCTCTACACAGGAGATCTCAGATATCAAAATCTAATCTGTCTTTTTCTTCTGGGTGCTGCAAATCAGGCACTACAGTGTTGAAATGTTCTATCGGAATGACACCTTGGCGGATCCTTATCCACTCAGGCTGCCAGGCTGCACGTCTTCTTGTCCGCTTGAGAAGTTTGCTGCATTGGTTTCTCCTGTCATAGTGAAAGACTGGTCAAAAGAATGTGGAAAGAGTCAGGTGAGGAATTTTGTGGGTTTAAGAAACTGGGGGATGTTGCTATATGTCCTCAGGTGCCCTGTCAGCTCCAGGCTGGGTGTCTGTAGGAGTCCCTGCCTGCAAGCACCAGAGCAGCAACTAGCTGGCTGTCCTCCAAGCAGTTTCCCAGTTCAGACTCTCTCTGCCCCAGCAGCTGCTCTTTCTTTGTTGTCTCCCCAAATCTTCCCTGGATTATTTCTCCCTGTTCTCCCACCATCAACTCATTGCCTGAAGCCCTCCCAGGTGGTCTGTAGTTAATTTTGTGTCCTTGTTTTAGAGTGGCATTCCCCTCCCCAGCCAATCAGGGTTGTGCAGAATGGCAGGAAGAGGGTGGAAAGAGGAAATAAAGGAAGGGGAAAGGGCTCTTTACCCAGTCCCATACTTCCTACCTTGCAAACACACTTGTCCCCAGGCACCCTCAGCATTACTGTACCAGTTGGGTAGGGGGGACCCTTTGTTCAGCCTTCAAAAACACTGCAGTGCTCCTGTTCTGTTCCTCCTCTGTGATGGGGTCTGAAGGACCCCATGACCTCCTAATTCTGCTTTTCCCCTGGCTCAGAGCCAACACCAGGGTTGGGGGCTTCCAAGTGGGATCCCTGTGACTCCTTCCAGCCCTGCCTCTTCATTACTAGGACTAAGATCTGCTCCTTAATCTCTGTTTGGTGGCTTGGGCTCAAAGCATCAAGACCTGAGCATATTGTGGTGGACAACTCTCTAGTTTATTTGCAGACTCTACTCAGACCTCGTATACTCGGGTCATCTGGGGTACAGTATCCCACAGGTGATGTACAGTTTAGGGCCTCAGGCTGCGTCCAATGTGGAGGGTCTCTGCTGCTTGCGTAAGACTCAATCCCCTACCTCCAATGAACCAGGTCTGTTATAGCTCCATTTCTGTCGATCTTAGCCTTGTCCAGGTTAGTGGCTACAAGCCTCCCTCATGAAGGTATTGGTGATGCTCATTCTGAGGTCCCTGGTTAGATGCCCAAGGTCAGATGTATTGCCAGCTGCCAGGTAGGAAGGCCAGTTTCTCCACCACATCCCTGCGAGGATCATCCAGTTGACTTGCTCACAGAGGCCACTGTACTTATCTGCCATCCTTATCTTGTGGCTGCTATACAGAGAGCACAATTCCTTGAACATCTGTGACTCAAAGAGTGCGCTTTGGTCTATGAGCACTTGGGCATAGTACAGTGGCGTAGTGAGGGTATCCAGTGCCCGTGTCCATTTGATGTCCATTTGTGCTCTCCCAGGCACTCCACGTCTTGTAGCTCCCCAGCACTCCCTGCAGTCCAGCGCCCAGGGGCTTGGTCCCCCAACAATCTCCCCCCATCACTACACCACTGCCATGGTAGCCATAGAGCTAGACAAAGCAGCACCAGAAAGCTTCTGTGGTTGCCCTGGCCATGATCTCTCCAAGAGGCATGGCAACCAGGAATTTGGTGTAGCGATCCATCGTATTCAGGATGCACCACTCTGAGTTGACTCTACCTTCAAGCGGTCCGGTGCTACCAATATCAAGGATGTGATGGTCTCTGTTGGCTAGAGGGGGCTCCGTCTCCTGCCCCAGGGTTCCCTCTGTAGGCGCAGAACCAACCTGCTTGGTCATAAGGTGCTGGCGTGCACTGTGAGCACAAACGAGTAGGCCTTGCTGCGTGGTCTCATCTGTCTTCTCGGCTTCAGGCTGTGCATCTGCAAGAATTCCCTTTTGCAAGCATGAGTGCAGCAGCTTGCTCTCCTCCAAGCAACATCCTAATTCATACCCGTCTCTGTCCCAGCTCAGGACGGCTGCTTCTGCTGCTCTTTCTTTGTTCTTTCCAGATCTTCCTCAGCTTATTACCTTCCCTTCCTCCTGCTACTTTAAGCCTTCCCAAGTGGTCTGTAGTTAATTCTGGGTCCTTGTTTTGGAGTGGCCCTCCCCAGTCAATCAGGTTTGTGCAGAATAGCAGAGAGGGGGGAAGAAAGGGGAAGAAGCTCTTTACCCAATTCCACAAAAGAGAGACAAAATGAAAGGTAATATAAATGTATCATATACTGTTTGCATATAGCATTTAAGCAGTAGCTGCAGGAATGGCTGCAAACTTTGTAGGTGTCAAGATTCTACAAAATAATAGACTGACCTTTAACTAAAGCCTATGGGCCACATTCATCACTGATGGGGAAGGGAGGTATAAATTACACTTCCTTTTGCTAGTGAGCTCCCTTGCATGCAAAGAGGAGATTCACTTTAAAGGAGTGAAGGCAATGTTACTTCCAGCACATTGCTGCAGTGTTCCTGATGTGGGGCAGCAGCATTAGTACATTGCCATAACTTCATAAGACCCAGGCCTATATAAATTTGCAATTGAGACTCCTAACTGAGTAACTGAATAAGAGCATCTTCTAGCACTCATGGCCATGCTCCCTTCCCTCCAATATTGGGATTTGCTCACCCCTTACCACACCTCCCATTGGTACCACCACCACATATTTGGTGTATAGCTCTTATCCTGAGAACACTTATGGCCATGAATAAGAACTACTCACACACATGGTGTTATGTACCTCATTGTTTCCAGGATTGGGGTATATGTGTGTATATAGGTGTAACATATGTCTCAAATTACAGACACATATATAAACTTACCATGAAAGTTAACAAAATTCAGCTACAATATACTTCAATGCAAAATATGAAAAGTTCAGACTATGATCTGAAATTCTAAGGTGACACATACTGATACATTTTTCTAACATGCATATTTTTCTTTTACTATTTTTTTCCCAAAGACACATCCCTAGGATTTGACTTTGTGGTTGACCTGTTGTTATTCTTTAACATTGTTGAACCTCCTCTACCAATATGGAAGCTGCAGGCATAGAAACACTTATCAGAACTTGGAAAGGTAAAGGAATAATCGGTAGAAACTGCAACACTTCAAGATCAACTAGTTCTCTGTTGTTGTTTTTAAGTTGCTCTCAAAGAAATGTTTTATAATATATGATTGTCAAACAATTCTACAAAGCACATTGAATGAATCTGAGTAAACAGAGGATCTGCAACCTAATTCATAAATCACTGGAACAAGCTCATGTTTAGAATTTACCTTTGTAATATTGTTTAGGAAAACAGGGCCTTGATCATTTTAAATAAAATCTCTGCTACATTTGATTGATTGCTTTTACAGCTGAGCATCATTTATGTTGCTCCCTCAGGTCTTTTCAAAGTCAAACCTTTATCTGTAGTTTTTATACCAATTATTAAAGCAACCACCAGAGAAAGGGGTGATATATTGTCCTTCTCTCACCTCCACCAAAATAATCTTTGTTGAAAATCAGAGTCTATATTGTTTTCCTTCTTTCTTACTTGTGGTTATTCTGTCAACAGAGAGGAACATAATTTTCAGCAGATGGAAACTGCAGTTACTGTGTGAAGAATGCTTGTCCTAGCATTTGCATCCACAATTACTAAATTTATTCATGCAAATCTTGCCTAAGTGCTGACCTCAGCTTCCACCTGTAAAAATGGGCACCTGATTTGCAACGGTGTTATATTCTCATACTCCCATTGAAGTCAGCTGGAACTATGGGTGCACACTAGAACATCTGAAAATAAACACAATATTGGCTTCTGACCTGATTATCCACTATTTCACTGCCCTCTCACATCATTCTCCCCACACCAGGGCCCCCCCAGGCCATGCTCTCCTCTTGCTTTTGTTTTCTCTGCTCCCTGCTCCCACTCCAATAAGCACTCCTATTCCTGGAGTAGCCACCCTCCTTTAGTACACTATCAACCTGACACTCTTCCTTCAAGTCTTTCCTAAAATATCAAACCTTTCAGCCAGCTGTTAGGCAGGAACTCTCCATATAGATCTCAGGTCTCAGCTAATCATCTTTTATTTTAATTCACATTGTATATTACAAATAACTCCCTGACAGATGCAGTGCGAGCCCACTGAAGTCCCTAAGCAGGAATATTTTGAGCACCCAAAAACACATATTAATAAAATTTCACTAAGTCAGTGGTTTTCAATTTTTTTTGGGGGGGGGGACCCAGTTGAAAAAAACCATTTATGCCCACGACCCAACAAGTACATCTTTGAGCAATGCATTCCAGTCTTTTGGCGGCGGTAGCAGGGGGCGCTGCAACCCAGTACTTGAGGGGTCTGCGACCCAGCACTGGGTCTCGACCCTAAGTAATTGTTTAGTCTGCCTACACTTAGCACTGGCTCTGCTCCTTAGCCTTTCCAAAACTCCTTGGAACTAACAAGGCACGCTGAAAAAAAAAATCAGTTGCTTTGCTCTCCATGTTACGTCTTTTCCTTGGGCTGCTTTTAATCTGTTTAGATTGTAAATTCTTTAGGTAAAGAACATCTCTCTTTCCATATCTGTAAAGTGTCATACACAACGATGGTGCAATATAGTGCCATATAAATTATTATTATTAATAATAATAATCATATTTAAGGGGTAGTTTGTCATTTTATGCCACAGTCCTGTAGGGGGTGAAGAAGCATCTTGAATCATAATTTCTTTCAATACTGCTCCATGCACAATCACCGCCACTGCCCTTGGAAGATGAACAATTAGAATGAGGAGATTGCTCTCCTCAGGGCACTAGTCCCACTCCATGGGTATGGAAAGAGGGAGGCCCTTAACTGTACCTCATTTTCAGACTCCTGTTTTCCAGGGATGAGCAGGAGCAAGAATTCCTTCCATCATCCTTGAGCTTCCACAGAATGGGGAGAAATTTCTTGTATCTCCTGTTGTAATGAGGGGGCTTATGCATTTACCCTACGCATGAACTCAATTCTGAAATGTGAGTTAAAGTATATAAAATGTCATACCAACTATGACAACCAATATTGAAGGGAAAGGTACAAAAAAACCCAGACAGAATGACTGACCTAGCCCAAACATAAAGGCTTACAGATATAATTCAAGGATTGTGTTAAGATCATGCCTGGTAAAGAAGAACAGTATGAGACCAGACCAACTAACCAAAATTGGTGTATTGAAAGGTAGGCCTGATTGGTGGACAAAATAACGAGAGGATGGACTATTCCACTTCTCCTTCCCTTTTGGAGTCCTTAAACACACCACACACACACACACACACACACACACACTTTGGAGGGAAAGCTGGCTACTGTGATGCCAGCTGACTGAAAATTGACAGAAGAGAAAGGAGCAAACTTTACCATCCTCACTGCCACTAAACCATCTCTTGGGACCCCAGACCATCATCATTCTAATACTGAGAGATGTCCTGACCAGTCCAGACTAGAAAGAGGAACCCAGATGAAATTGCCACCTCTACCAGCTCTGACTAAATCCTGAACACCTGCTATGTAAAACTGTGTCTCTTGTCATGTGTCCTTTGCCTTTCCCACCTTATTTCTTCTCTTTCCTATCTCTCTCCTTTTCATTCTATGTAGAAAAAGTCTGGTTTAGCTGCCCAAGATTGCATATGTTGCAATACTGCTGTAAGCTTGTGACCAAACAGGTAGCTAAATACAACATCCTAACCAACCCAACACTGGACAAGTTTGTCAGGACTTAGAGCGGTGGATAAGAATATTTACTATGCCTGTACTTTTCCAGCAGTGTGATTGCAAGTGAAAGTCAATGCCAGAGAGTGAGGTTCCATCTTTTATCTTTGCTGTTCTTTTCTTTCCCCTTTTCTATGTGTTTATCTTGTTTTGTCTTTTAGGAAATAGGATTGGAATTTAACAATGCAACAACTCCAGCCCAATTCAGCTAACGTCTTCTCTTTTCCCCCCAAAGCAATTATCACCTTCTATAATGCCATCTACAAGAGTGTCAAATGTGTCTTTAATAACAGCTTTAAAGGATTTTTAATTGTGTGTTTGCGCCAGGGTACTCAGCAGGCTGAGGTCTCTGTAAACCAAACCCCAAACCTTGTTTAAAACTCTTTAACATTGGACACTTTCAGACTCAAGGTAATATCTTTCACTGTTTGGGCCCATATATTTCCTCTAAAGAGTTAATACAATACCCCTCTAGAACTCAGAGATCAGTTTCACACAATCTGTCCCTAACAATACAAAATTTTAATAGATCTAGTAACTGGAGACCACAACTATCAACTCGTTAGAAAATGTAAGAGAGAGATTAGATAGATATTGAATAACATTAACCGAAAATAGGGATAGCACAGATTTATGGGAATAAGAAGCTTCCCAAGTACATTTCTTTTTTGCCTACAATAGCTTTCAGCCACTCAGGTGACCAGCATTTGTAGTGATGCCTCACAATCAGTGATAAGACCTCATTTGCATTCCTGATATTAAGATGGCCATATTTATGTGGGGCATGTCATGATCAAATGAGGGATTTAATTCATAGTTGTTAAGGCTGCAGTATTGTACAACGCTTTGGGGCAATGCTGTTGAAAAAAATTAACGTACCTTAAATCAGATGGTTTGGCTGCACCAGCCTCATTGATTTTAACTAGAGCTTCTGATATTGGGTAGCTACCTGCAAAGAAAGTGCTTTGGCTGTTAAATGACAGCAGAGAGCCATTTTGAGGCACTGGAAAGACAAGGACACTCCAACCAAGACAGAATGAAGCTCTTTGTAAGGATTACATCTCTAAAGATGATGCTGTTGCTCGGCATTTCAGATGGGTGGTTATCCTAACTGTATTGAGTGCTGGCATGAAGTATTTATTTCTGGAATTCATTTCTGCTAATGGGATAAAAGTATTTAAAATGATCCTTGAGAAAATCCAAGTGCCCATAATAAAGCGTAATAAACACAACACAGAATGTGATAGATTAATCCAAATCTGCAAATTCATAATTCTCATTGTTACGTTGGAGGAGAAAGCCATGACCAATTAGTAATCTAGAGCCTAATTCTCACTTCTACCAAGCCCCCTTTATGGTCTGCTCTGACAAATTACATTACATTCACACCCCTTTATGCTGCCAGTGCATAAAGAGACTTTAGCATAAAAGAAAATCAGACTTCTTGGCTTTTAAAAGTTAAACGAGAAACCCATCTGAAATTATGCAGGGGGGGGGAAGCTTGGGTTTGGCTGCACCAGCCTCATTGATTTTAACTAGAGCCTCTTCTGGGCTGCACATTTTTCTACAGTTCTCTGAGGTTTGATAGCATTAGCACCTCCACAGCTTGCTGAATCCGGCTCTTCTCATACTAACAATATCTGCATTTTTGCGCACAGATGATGGAGAACAGCCTGACATCATCTCGCTCTGAGTGGCTGAGGCTTTACATGTTTTGCAGTCAGCTTGCAGGACAACAGCCACCGTGAAAATGTCCCAGATCACAGTGCATTTCATGTCACTTGTTAGGTCCCAAAGTCAAAGTGGAAACAAGTACCACACCCTACCTGATTGGCTGCTATAGATGATGCGTGAGCAATCAACAGCCTTGAAGGCAGGGTGACATATCATCATGATTTCACAAGATCATCCACTGTGTGTGTTTAAAACTTTCTAATCAATCAACTGATTCATGTACAAATACAGTTCCAACCGTATATTCATTCCCTCCCTAGAGAGAAAACTTTTCTCACCTTACTTTGCATAAAACACAGTATCAGCATTCATTATTTATGGGAAACTAAATCACCATTTTTGCATTGAAGATAAGTTGTTAGATTCTTCCTTTGTTGTTTTACATAGGTCCTCAGAGCTAGAAAACCAAATTGAGCCTTCTTTCATTTCAAGGTTACTTTTAAAAACTGTTAGCCAAATCCCCATCTGGTGTTAAACGGCATAGTTTCACTGACTTCAGTGGAACTGCACTGATTTCTAGCAGCCAGGGATTTGGCCAGGGCATAGCCACCCCCTGTTTTGTGCCAGGCCCCTCAGTCTCCAGAGTGGGCCTAGCCAGTCCTGCTTCTGATCATGTGACCGGAAGCTTTCTGACAATGTTCCAGTTGCCTTACAACTGTAGCATTAGGAGGAGGAGGGAAGGGGGGAGGAAGCCCAACCCCTGCCACAGAAAGGTCGCAGCAGCTGCCCGGGGCCAGAATTCCAAGGCTTTGTGGGTGGCAAGCAGTCAACCCCGCCCATGTACCCACAGTGCTGCTGCTCATGGCCGCCTGCTGCTAGCCGGTCCATGGTCGCTGAAGAAAAGCTCGCGCCACTGCCGGGTGCTGCAGCAGGCGGAAATGGGTGGGCCCAAGCCCACCCATAGCTATGCTCCTGTATTTGGCTCATCACTTTAGTTGTGTACACCAGTGGTTTTCAACTGCTGTTCTGCAGCACACTGGTGTGCTTTGAGAACTGCCAAGTGCATCCTGGAATTTTATACAAAGGTAAGGAAAATCAATGTAAAACAAACATTGTTTCCTCTTAAACACTATTCCATCCAACCAAAATAAAACTCATAAACCCTCAAAACTTGTGAAAATTAATCATCAAATTAAAAGCAAGGTATCGGTCTTTCGATTCTAAAACATGAACAATCTAAATGCAGATGGCCAAAGGGCAAAATGGAGATGAAGTATTTTTTTCCGGTGGATTTGAAATATCAATGCATTTGGTCCTTCTTTAGTTTGTTGTATGCACTATGTTGCAAACCTCTCTAGTAAGATCATAACCATAGTAAATGTAAGTAAATGTGATGTTTATGAGTGATCAATTCAGCTGAAAAAAGTAGGTGTGCCATGGAATTGTTTGTCTCATTGAAGTATGCCTTGTTATTGAAAAGGTTAGGAACCACTGGTATACACTATTTAAATGTATAGCCCAATGCTTCCTTCCCTTATGCAGGTGGAGAAAGCAAAAGCAAGCAAGCAAAAAGAAGCAGGGGTGGAGGGAGCAGGGAAAGTCAGGATATAGACGAGCAACCCCACTGCATGTTTGCTCCCACAATTCACAGATTCTCCTCTGCCAAAACTTCATGAGAGGAATTACAAGGGCAGAAGGGGGCAAAGCTAAGGAACAGATAGCCATGCAGTTATCTAGGCAGGAATAAGAGTTTTACAAACACTTTGCACTGACATAAATGACTACATAAGATTGTGATGGTCTACACTATTACGTTCACTTTTAAAAGACTAGGATAAATTTTGTACAAAGTATGCCTTGTGAGGTATCATTTGAAAAGTCATAATCTGCTGAACATTATTCATAGTAAAATATCAAAATTCTATGTGAAGTTATGAGATTCTGCTGTATAGCATTGTAATAAAAAGGCTCCAAGGTTAAGAAAAGCAAACTCAACCCAGTTTTTCAGAGACAAAGACACACTGACACCTCAGCCAGATGTTAAAGAGCTTTCTCCAACAACAGTAAGGTGTGAACAAGAAATTTACATTCTATCACAGGGACAGTTGAGTCCTCATGTCCACAAGAGATTACTTGTCGCTTGCACCCCAATTAGTGGTAATGCTCAATCAGGAGGGTGGTAGAAGAACAATGGACAGTGGCCTCCAATTTACCTCTCTCCACCTCTGCTCATGACATCAACGACTCTCAAAGAAATGAGCTAAGGTGGAGGAGTCCCAGGCTGAAAGGAAACCCAGACTGTGGATATTTACTGCAACATATGGGGAGACAAATCCTTTTGCTTTTAAATTCATTTGGCATGTTAAATTAGGTATTACTTGCATTTTTTCTTTTGCAATCAATCCTGATTTTTATGCATCATCACCTGTAATCAATTAAAGCTATCTTTCTGTAGTTAATAAATGTAGCTTATTGTTTTATCTAAACCAGTGAGTGTGGATTAAAGTGTGTGGGATATTCCATTTGGGATAACAAAGCTGGTGCATTATCATTTTCCTTTGATGGAATGATGGACTTCCTATGAGCTTGTTCTGTTTAGAAGGGTATTGAGTAATACAAGATGAACATTTTGGGAGAGGGAGAAGAGTGGAACTAAGAATTTGCAGGTGTCGCCCTGTATGTAATTCATGAGTGACTAGTCAGAGTATGAGTGAATCTGGGAGTGAATGTGCTGAGGGCCATGTGAACAGGCCAGGCTGTTTTGACAGCAAACCATTGTAAAAGGCACTCAAGGTTACAGAATTATGGGGGCACAGCAATTCAACCCTGGGGAATGTCATAGGACAGCACAAGCTTTCGAGGTTTACAGAGGTCTTCTTCATGTCTTGGAAAGGTAATTAGAGTGTTTGAGTTAAATCTAAACTGGGGACAGATTGAGATACATGAATGATATTTTCATCCTCTGAATAGACAACTTCAACAACCATTATCCACACATTCAAACTCTCTCTCTTGCAGGATAGTCCCACACCAGCAACAACTTCCTGGACTTTGTGATCTGCTTCAACAATGGAAGTCTACAGACAACTTTATACAAGAAACCCAACAGATCACCAGACTTACCTCCATATATCCAGCAACTATCCAAGACACAGCAAGAAATCTGTTATCTAGAACTAGGCCTCCAAATGCCAAAAATATGTTCCAAGGATAAAGTCCAGGACAAACATCTCAGTACTCTTAAAAACACTGTCACTGAACAAGGACACGCTTAGTTGTCACCTGTGTACCACGCCACACTGAAACCTATATAGCATATCATCAAACAATTACAATCCAGATTCGATGGGGACCCATCTTGAAAGAAACCTTTCTCAAGCCCACTCTCTTCCTTCTGCCCTTCATACAATCCCCACTAGCTCACCAAGCTCATTATCAGAAGGAAGGTACCTACAGACCAAGACTCACCAAGGCAAAGCGGCAACAGACCCTCCCAGAACAACAGATTCAAAATCTGCAGACATGTTTCCACTGTTTGATAATGATCAAGACCCTCCACCACACACCTTTCAAGATCCATGGATCCTACACATGCCTATCACAACATGTATGAACTTCATACATGCATCGAATGCCCCAACAATTGTGTGGAAGAAAGCAGACAATTGCTATGCTCTCGAATGAACTCACACAGAAAAATGGTAAAAGACAAGAACACCCCATCAGCTGTGGGCAAACATTTTTCATAGAATGATCCCTCCATATCTGACCCGTCAGGCCTCATCCACAACTGAAACCTACACACCACCTTCAAAAGCCAGGAACTTAAATTCATAACTCCACTAAGACACTAAAATCCATGGACTCAGAGATTGTGGTTTTATGGCTCATCACAACAATGTATAATACATCCTATTGCCTGCTAACCCTTAATTACACTCTTCATTTTAAGTGGTCTCTTACAGCATGTGTGAACCTCATAGAACCTCAACTTGTGTTTAAGTCTGATGCTCTGGTTACCTTCCCTGGCCAGACCTAAAGAAGAGCTCAGTGAAGCTCCCATGTTTGTCCCTTCAAGAAGTTGGCCCAATACAAGATTTTGCCTAACCCACCTTGTCTCTCTTCTAAAACTACATTGAATCATCAGTTTATTATGAACAGAACAGAGTTGCATGTTTCAGTTATACCATACATAATTTGAGGTAGATATAAACTTCTAATCTATTTATCATATAATGCTCCTCCCATCTATTTATATCTAATCTGTATCCTCTTATCTGATCTCTGTTTAGAAAGAGAGATTAGACAGAAGATAAGATTAGAGAAGGCATGAGTACCTATTTCTCTAGGAATGGACTAAATACTCCAAATTCAATTCAAACAGAGGCCACAATACTGGCATTAATTACTATCTAGCTGGGCTGGGCAAGAAAATAGCTGACTATCAGGAGGCAAGTTCTGTAGATATGATTTACAGCTGTATTTAGGGAAAACCTTGGCTCATGTTGAAAATTAAATCTGCTGGAACAATGCAGTCACTTCATCTTTCTCTTCCTCAGTTTCTCTTCATGCCTGTTATCTCTCTTATCTATTTACATTATAAGCTTTTGACTGACTGTCTTTCTATGGGTTTCTAGTTTTCTACCACACCTAGTTTGATGGGTCCCCAATCTTTGCTGGAGGCTGTATGTGCTAATACAAATCAGTAACAGTATTACCAACTTCAAGTTTTCAAACACAAGAATCAGGTATCAAAAATCATGATATTGGTTTTAAAACTGTGAGGTTTTTTTAAATAATACATTTTGGGTCCTTTTTATTTGTTTTCTGGTTTCTGGGTATTTGGGGTGCACTCCAATCACATTTTCAATCTTTTCTCCACACCCTAAAGGACTAGTAACTTGCTTCTTTTAAAAAACAAACAAAAAAAAAAACAAAACAAAAAGCAGAAGAGAAATAGAAAACAGATTCTAATGTGATCACTTGGTTTCAGAAACTGGGGCTTTAAGAAAAACACTATCATGACATACAATCAGATCATGAGAGTAAGCAACACAGTAAGTAAACAATAACAACCATGATCATGAAAACCCAAGAAAAGAGGCACAGAGGGCAAGGCCACTTATTGGAATTTTACCTGCAAATGGACAGCAATAAAATCCTACACTTGGCTGGATTATCAACCCTATGTGGGCAGAAGCACTAGATGTGGTGGTTGTGAAATGTTCCACTATCTGATGACAGGAATGTGAGAACTAGACCAGCCACTAGAGGACACTGTGTTCCTTTGTCCATGAAATCACACAGGAAAAAACATTAATATGGTTAGTTAACGCAGGAGCTCACATCTATCAACAGGAGTGCGAGTGGGAAAGAGCACCTTGGAGACTTCCCTCAATATCTGGCTGATATTTGCAATTATTCATTTATATTTCCATTGGGCTCATGAAAATTAAGTATCAAAAATAATGGCTACTCCTGGAACATACATGATTCACAGCTGCCAATGTGCCTTGCTATTGACTCTGTTATTCCAGGCCTAGGCTTCCTCACACAGCTCTTCCACTGCAACCTGATCCTGAACTTCAGCACCCCCAGATCGCTGCTATAAGCTCCCACATACAACTCTACTGATGCCCCTTAACCATGATGAGCTACAGCACTCACTACTTTGTACATCCAAGAATCAGTTCTCATTCTGAGTTTCCAAAATATTAAAAAACACAATTGCAGCTTCACAGATGGGGCTTGTAACTATCGCATTTCTCCTGTCAGACTGCTGTGGAGTCTACTGAGTGTGATTGTGTTCTGCCTGTGGAACATGGGAGGGAGACTTAATTACCTGACACAAGTGGGAATAGGGATCTGGTTATAGGAACAGGGATCCAAAACAGTTGTTACTTTTATGCTGGGTTTGTTAGAGTAAAGCAGAAAAGGTGGATCAGAGAGACAAATTGGGATTATTGTTCCTGTGCTGGTTATTTAATGAAATAACTTGTACTCACCGTGGGACTTTTCCAGGAGTGATTCAGTGACTTGGGGACCCCCAACAATCCTACGCGCTGTCTCCAAGCGAATCCCTAACCTAAGCTGGGTCTGATATTTCCCAATTTGGTGCTCTGCAGCCTCTAATGGCACAATGATGATAGGTTCAGAGAGATTTTATGACTGATCAGATGACCAATGCTGCTGACTGTAGTTTTGGCCAGAAAGTCCTGCTGCTACATATCCCTCAAGGCTGTAGAGGACATGGTCATCTTTGCAGCAGAGTTCCACAAATGTGGGGGCATGTTACAGGTATTTAAAATGTGTGTGAAGATTAAGGAGATTCTTTCCAGGGAAGAGGTCTTGCTAATCCTATGACTCTGATAACAGGACTGCATCTTGCATGCTCTTTCTGGCCCTCCTGGTAGCTTCTTCCTCAATCCTTACTGCAAGTCTGAAGAATGGTCCTACATCCTGTCTTACCTGAGAGAATCCTGAAAGGTACACACCTGGTCCCTGATTGTACATTCCAGACCCAGAGTTTTACCTAGGGGAATTGCTAGGAATAGTACTGTTGGGTCCTATATATAGTCTATGCCCAGTAGTTTAGCTATGTGCTTGCCTCTTTCCCTCTCCTCCCTTTGCCCCACCCTGTTGGCAGCATGGTCCAATGGATAAAGCACTGGAGGCAAGACTCTTGAGTACTGTTCCCAGCTCTTTGGGAATGGCCTGTGCCCTAGTGGTTAGAACAAAGGGGACTTGAGTTTCTATTTCCAGCTCTGCTGCTATGTAAACCTGTACAAGGTCATTTCCCCCTGTATGAGCTTCCATTTTAAAAATGGAGCTAACACATGGCCCTCACAGGGGGCTGGAACAGAAAGGCATGTTTGCAAAGCACATCCTCCTCCTCCTCCACAAGCAGGTGCCCTAGGGGAAGATTACTGGATTCCTCTTCTCGTGTCTATTCGTAATGAACAGGCAATTCTCCTTATTTCATTCCAAACTAATTGTAAACAGGGTCCTTCTGACTTGTTGATGACAAATGTGGTAACTCTTGACTAAGTGATACGTAGTCAGAGCATGGGACTGGGACTTCTTGTCTCTGGGAGGGTGAGCTGGTGCTTAAAGCAGAAACATGGGCTCATGTATTCCATTCCTAATTTAGTCACGTTCTGCATTACCTTGTATATGTCTCTGTACCTCTCTTCCCTGATTTCTAAAAATGGGTACTTCCCAATCCTTCAAGCGAAACGTCAGCATGGTGACAAGCGGTGCCATGTTATGTAAGTGCATATTAGAAAGCAAGTGACGCTTTAAGGTTCCACTTAAATAATTATATAGGGATAAACCACATTTGGATAAATGATTAATCAAGTATTGAAGACCAATAGGTCAACTGGCTTCTTATAACTCTCTACTGGCATGCATCTATTACTCACTAACACTTTCAAACCATTTATACACAAATTTAAAATGTAATGAAAACTATAACATAACCCTGTGCTACAACCCAGCTGCAGCAAGCAGCTAAGTAATTGTCAGAACCAGCCCAGCTGAGGTTTCAGTTGAGTGTCACTATCCCCAGTGAGCTGTAAGTCAACCTGAGTCCATCACTCAACTGCTTGCTCACCCTGGCATTTTACTGAGCCACTGGAATTCTCTCACGATGGACAATGTGAGCAGCAAATGAATTAAGCTGATGTAGGCTCTCTTCTGCTCAACGCTGTCTGCAGAAGAGAGGACTTCTCTTTGCATCTGATAGCTGGGAAGTGGGAAAACAGCCAACTGGTGAGAATTTTTGGAACAAGGGAATGAAATGCACAATCCATCTGAACTCTATTTTCTGACTCTGAATTCTACCTGTGTATCACTGGAGTGCTGAGAAAATTTCCCCTGGGTACCAGCTAGGGCAAGTTTTCCATATTTAAACACTAAAAAAACCTGAGATCCTGTGACACCTTAAAGACTAACACATTTCTTCAGGCATAAGCTTTCGTGGGTCCAACCCACTTCATCAGGTGCAATGGGTGGAGCCCACGAAAGCTTATGCCCAAAGAAATATGTTAGTCTTTAAGGTGCCAGAAGACTCTCGTTGTTTTTGCTGTACACAGTCTAACACAGCTACTCCTCTAATATTTAAACTGGACTTCTTTAGCCCTGAAGCTTTTTGTTGACAGCTATATGGCCACACTAATACCAGACGGAGACTCCACTCCCCAATATGCTATTAGATTTCCATGGGTAAGAGAGGAGAACGTGTGCTCCTGCATTATGAACAATGTCAATCTCTCTTACCATGACTCTTGTGTCTAGATCCCTGATAGATGTCAGATCAATCTCCAAAATACCAATGACCCATGCAGAAACACTTCAGTTTATGGAGGATATATTTCCTGGAGACACCAGAAACTTAGTGAGATTTCATCCTTCTACTCAAAACCAATTGCCCTGCCACAGCAGGATTGTAGCACCCCCCCTATAATCACTTTACTCCCTTCTAGATCTAGATTATATGCCACTTGAAAGTCTCTACAGCTGCCAAGCACCAGGTCCCTTGAATAAGGCTTGTTCCTTCAACAAATCAAGCAACATGTGAGGAGCTTGGAATGAAATCCAATGGAGAGGGGCAATCCAGGGAAGAGCAGAGCTTGTTGTGAGTGACTGTCTTCTCTCTCTGCTAGATGGTCTCCTCTAAGAGGCACTGTAACTGTTGTGAGACAAGGAACTGGGGGGAATTGGGAGGGCAGGTAAAGATAATCAACCCCAGGCACAAAACTTCAACAAAGGCATTGAAAGAGCTAAGTGCTTTCTGGGCCAGGTAGGTTCTATAACGTAACTCTATAAATGGGTAAGAAGCATATTAATGTACCACTTACCCCTAAATCTAATCCTCAATTCACATTTTTATCCTATGTCCAAGGCAATATCCCAAAATCAAGACTAAACAGGGCTCTGATACCTCCTGTTCTTCTGTATGGACACCAGTGAAACATATTAGGTTTATAATTGTTGATTTAGGGATCTTGCCCTTGTCTCTAGCTCAGCCAGTGGGTAACTCCCCTGTAGTTTTATGAATGAATCCCAGTGCCTCAGAGCCAGGAGCTCACTAGTATCAATGATGAGTTTCAGCTGGCCTGACCAATTCAGTGCACCCCAGTGTATGATTAGAATATTTATCTAAAAGGTGTCATGTAATATAACATTGGAAAAATAACTCACTGATCATTAATGTTCTTGCATGATGTATATAAGAGGTGTGCACTAAGAATTATGAGTATATGCTGGAATGATAACTAAAATGTGTTTAAACCAGGCATGTTGGGGGAATTAGTAACCAAATCTCTCTACATAAAGGAATGTGCATTTGTTTCTCTGTTCAGCCCTGTTGTCAGACAGAGATAAAGGTCTATTTACATATTTTGAACCATCAGTGCCATGGAGAAGCTACATGTACTACAGCCATTTTTTCCAAGGGAGGAATTAATACACTGCCCGTGGAAAAGCTACCTCCTCTGGAATGTAAGGTAGCAGCTAAGTGAACAACTCAAGCACAAATGCTGCTTTCTACTGCAGGAAGAGAAAACATTAACCACAGACACACAAGCAGCCTTTCATCTGACTCATGTGAGATCTCTAATATCCATGCAAGCAATTGCTGTGGCAATCCCTTTGTGCACAGTAAACAAAAGTGAGGACTTTCTCTCTCATGAAAGGAAGACGTGAGCTAAAATATACCCTCTTACTAAGAATGCTGTGCAATTTAATACTCTCCAAATAAGAGCTCTTCTGATTCCTCCTCATCCCCGCAATAGTAACACACTCATCCTGACATACACAAGCTTTATTCTCACTTGATGGAGGAGAGAGGATGGATGAACCTGTAGTGACTGGCCTGAACCACACAATCTGTAGCATAGCTATTGAGTTGTCTTTCCTCCCACATTGCTTGCTTGCAGTACTGAACCAAACCTTCTCCTAGCTGAGGACAGAACAGGAGGAGTACTATTCCTCTAAACACTTCATCTGAGCCAGAGCTTAAATTCAGCCAGACCTGTCCAGAGCATAGCTCCAGTCAATATTTTCAACCCCCCTGGAGTTTTTATAGGATGTTGGGGTTGAGAAGGAGGCTGCACTTCAGTTCAGAGCCAGAAATCAAGTCAGCACTACTGACTAACAGTTTTCCTGTTATCACTACAACTTTAATGACGTGCGTATACCCTCAGTGTGCTCCTGATCTGGGAAAAAGTGAGTTAGGGCCTCCATTTTTCCAGAAGAGGCCAACACTACTACTCACCTTATACTGAGCTGTGGATTGAATAACAGTAACTTGCATGACAAATGCTTTAGAAGCCTAATTGGTGCTTAAATACCAATTGGCTTAGAGAGGATGCACTTGTACCGTGAAATGCAAGTGTGAATGACCAAGAGCATACCCTAGCTCAGGATGAGAGCTAAGGAGAATCCCACTTACTGCAGATGGAAATTGTAAGACAGCAGAGTACAGTTACTTACTATGTTATTTCCCAGCCCTTCAAGCCACTGGGTTTAACACCTATCATTAGTGAAAAGTGCCATGAGACATTCATAACTCTAATGTGCATGTTATCCAAAACAGCCAGAGGACTGTAATTGCAAGATCTTTTTAACCTTGTGATAAAGTAATTGCTGCTTTAAGGGATCCAAAGGTTCTCCGACTATCCTGGAGGGTGTGTTTTTTGTGGCAATTTATCTTTCTGCAAACAGCACTGTCCTAAAATGTAATTCTAAGCAAATCTGTTATCGGAGGAAAAACTTATTTCCAGTGATGACAGACCTTGACTGTTCATGTCAGAAATAAAAATAAACACATGCTCATACAACTTGGATACTAAATCAGTGAGATAAGAGGGTCTTACAGGACAGTGCAGTATTGAAACAGCATTGTCTTTGCTTCCTAACTTGTGAAAATAAAAAGTGAGTGGTCACAAAACAAATCTAAATGGGAAAGCATATCACAGATGCTAAATATTGCATGAGCTTTTGTGTAGGCTAAACACCTCCAAAAATAATCAATCCAGCTGTGATGCATGGAAATTACTTTTCTTCTGCTAAAATACTCAAAAATTAACACAGGATTTCTTCACTCATTGATTCCCCTGGTAAAATGTTAGCCCAGATATGGCAAGGCAGGTATCTAGATTAATAATTTAACACCAATCTCTCACCACCTGTTCAAAAACAAGCATTTCTGAATAAATCTAAGATTTTAGATGATTTGTGATAAAGACTAATGTAATTAGATACAAATGGAATAGATATTTTATTTTAATAGAAATAAATCTGGATGGAGTAGGATGAAATATCAGTTAGGTTGGGGCTAGATAAGGTTAGATTGAATAGGGAAGTCGAGCCTGTGTGACTTTTTATTCTGGAGTTGAAGCTCCTCTGCTTCCCCATTACTGACCAGAGGTGATCTTCCTCTCCTAGCAAGCAGAAGTTCACATAGTCTCTATGTTTATTCAATACTCATATTCCTCTATTTCACAAAGCAAGGAAATGGAAGTACAGAAAAGAGAAGC
Organism: Pelusios castaneus; assembly: GCA_007922175.1. Taxonomy (NCBI): domain Eukaryota; kingdom Metazoa; phylum Chordata; order Testudines; family Pelomedusidae; genus Pelusios; species Pelusios castaneus. The sequence goes on from ML685787.1 coordinate 27,119,846, forward strand.
AGAACAGATTGAATCCCTGGCAAAGCTGAGAGCCATTAGGAAATGGAATTTGCAACAGAAGTTACCCACATGAATTTAGTCTAGCCTATTCATCAGACAGTTCCAGAGTTAGTGTTGTAGAAAGAAACCGTAGTGGAATTTAAGATAAATTAAAGTAAAGCCACAGTCATACCTTTAAATAGGAGTCTATCAAAAAGAGGGAAGCACACTGGCAGTTAGAGATAAAGGTTATATATTAGAGGTTTAAGGTGGCTTTTGGGATAGGCAAAGCTGGCACACGCGTAGGGCCCTGAGCAGTAAGGGGCCCCGTCGCCTTCTTTGCCTACCCCAGAAGCAATGTTTGTCTCGGTCGGCAGCAGGAGGAGGAGCTGGCCCCCAGAGCTGATGGTGGGGCTGGCAGCTGAGGAGGGGGATGCCAGGGCCCGTGGCCATGGAGGGGGGGGACAGGGCCAGCGGTGGGGAGCTGGGGCCAGTGGTGAGGGGCCAGGGACGCGGAGGGGAGGCTGGCAGTGGGGAACCAGGGCCACAGAGGGGACCCTTGCAGGCCTATAGGAGACCCCTCAATGGGCCTTTGCCGGGGGTCCCCAATACCCAAAGGCCACCTCTGGTTTGACCTACTAGAACTGGGAAAAATTGTTCAACCAAAACTTTTTCAATTGATCAAAACATTTTGCAAATTCATATCAATGTGTTCTGCTTGAGGGGAAAAAAATTACAAAATATCAAAAAAAACCCTACCTCATTTTGACATTTTCTAAACTGAGTATTTTAAGGGGTGCGGGGTTATTCAAAAATACATCTTGAAGCTAGAAATCAAACCCAGAAATTTACTCCAGTGTTATGTTAAAATTAAATGGTTTTAAAAGCTCATATGAAATGAAACATTTCATTTTCATTAGAAGTTTTCATTTGTCCTGAAACAATTTTTCTTGACAGAGTCAGCTAACCAAAGAATGAGCTATTAGCACAGCTCTAGTCTCTGGTTTAGGCTTAGAGTTTTTACATTACACAATTTGCAATGGTTTGGGCGTGTTTCTTGACATGGACAGAAGAATTCTGTCTTAGTGTAGCTGACTCTTCCAGTAAGTGTTTTCATGTTCCATCAGTGAGTGTAGCCCAAACATCAAAATTCTGAAAGAAACATGATCTCCCACTCCCCTCCATCATCTTCACCTGCAGGCTCAGTGTGGCGTTCCCTCCTTCTGTTTCCTACTGTTTTGTGTGAAGAGTCTGCCATCTTCTGACCATACATATTGTCTGTGCTTTCTGATTTCTGCCTAGTATATTTGGAAACTTAATTTTAAATGCACCATGTGTCATCTCTGATGTTTCAAGATTTTGGATAAAATTCATCTTGGGAGTAACAATGCTGATTTCCGTTATCAAGGAGGCTTTCTTTTGGGAGTTGAAGAGAAAGGATTAACAGCAGGATATTATTTACCCTCTGAGACATGGTGCCAGGAAGGCTTTAGAGAGAATAGTGCCAGATGAATTAATCCTTCTGTCTTTGACATTACAGTAGATGTCACCACATATTTAGGTTAAAAAATAAAGCTGTACTTGTTCAGGATTAATCAGTATTCTTTTGGATAGATGAAAATCCTACTCAATCACATTCAAGAGTTAGAGCTTTGGTGTTGACTAGGCCTCCTGAGCCTCATTTGGTCTACGGGTGACCCTCTCAGAGGGAAGGGAATAAGGATGTGTTAGTATTTCTGGGGTGGTTCCCATGTTTCTTCTAAGTGAACTTTTTTAGTTCTGACTCCTCCCCCTAGCAGCTGTATGTATACTGTACCTTGTGTTCTCATTTCTTAAAGCCTTATAATATTTCTGTTCAACATTACAAGCATTAGATCCAATGTTGTTTCCATTGAAACCAATGACACCAGCATTTGGCTAGTTGTGTAATTTATTAAACAAACACATTAAGAGCGCATGTCTGACCGTTCCAATGTTTGTGCCATTGCAAGAAGAATTCTGGTCAGCATTGTAAAGAGTTTCATGCTCACTGCACACTAATTTATGGGCTAGGGAAACTGAAACTAAATGCCTTGAGTCACACAACTCTTCACTGACAGAAAACTAATGAAATTAAATAAAAATCAGAAAGAGAATATGAATAGAAATCTCCTTGCCCAGAACCTAATTGCTGCTGACAGGCTTAGATGCGTTCCACACATTCAATGGGCATGCTGTTCTAGAGACTTTCTCCAAGCACACGCTTGCTTTTTTTCCTATTTATAGCCATAAATCCAAGCTTGGCACCTGGCCACTGATTCTGTCACTTGGAGTTTCAATGCGGAGGTCTTTTCAAGTGAGGCTTGTCTGGAAAGCACTCTTAAATCTTTGGTCTGTCAATGAAACATGCTTTTGCTACAGAAAGGCCCTGACTTTCTGTCCTAAAGTCAGTGGGAATTGTGTCTCCTGCAAAAAGAATAGGGCACTGTAAGCCCCCACAGCCTCAAATTAGGGGGTTGGGCTAGATATGTAAAAGAGACCTCTTTTTGAAAATCAACCTGCTAATGGACAAAGATGGTGTCTGAGGAGTGCCAAGACTCCGTTGCCTCAGGGTTAAACAGGGACTACGGATTTTATTCTCATTACAACAAGTAATTTGACTTCACTTTCTTCTATGTGCTGTTCCTCAGTATTTTAATCCCAACACCTATTCTGATTTGCTATTACAGCCTGACCTGATCCTGTGTCATACATTTCCCTGCATTTAATTCCTCCCATTCTGTAAGTTCCCCATCTTCAAAGCCCTGACAAAATGGGATTTTCCCCCATGAAAGCTCATGCAATAAATAAATTTGTTAGTTTTTAGAAGTGTCACAGGACTCCTTGTTTGTTTAACATACAAACAAGTTGACTGCCACAGTACATTTACTTTTTGTTTAGCAAATTAGAGTGGCAAAGGGGGCATTTCTTGGGGGGCAACTGAGGCTAACATTCAGGAATGGTTTACTGATTTCCAGTAATTTTTATGGCACAGGACAATGCTGTCTAACACGTATTAGTAGTGAGAAGAATATTATAAATAACACATATTAGATAAAAGTAACTTGTGGAACATATAGTTATAGAACAAATTTGACACCTTGACATTTTTAAAACCTTATTCAGCAAATCTTCACTCACTGAGTCATCATCTGTATAAACAGTCTCTGACTTGGATGACTAACAAGTGTACCTGCGTAAGTAAAGGTCTTCAGAGTCAGGTCCTTACTATTGTCTTTCTGGCTAAGGTAGATGCAGAGCAGTATAAATAGGGAATCAAAGATAACCTATAACATGTACATAATGTGCCTAATTTTGGCCAGGGGAATATACTGGCCCTTTTTGCTATTACCAATGGTCTTTAAAAGACACAATGTTACTGCTAGAGCCTGATGCTTAAGATGCTACATAGGCAGTCAAGAGAAGAGTAGAGGATAAGAATTCCTTCTGAAATAGAAAGATCGACAGCCATCTTCACTGAGTTGCCTGACAGCCACCAGAAGCTGAGTGTAAGAGAAAATGGGACAAACATGTGATCAGCAGGTTGGAAACTGGAACTCCAGCTTCAGGGGTTTTTAGCGTTGTTGTTATCAGCAAAGTCTGCATTTTGACTTTCTTTGCTGGTTGAACTGAAAGCAGTTTAGGGCTATGACTGAACAATTTGGTATTCAGCTGCCAGGTGCTGAGTCATCACTCTAGACTTCTGTAACATCCTGCATTGATGTTCCTACAGAGTGTTTTGAAAAAAACAAAACAAAACAAAGAACAGAGCTCCAGAGCTGGCCACAGGAAAAAGAAAGTGTACTGAGAGCTCTAACAGCTGTCAATCCCTATATGAGGGAAAATGAGTACAAAGCTCTGCAATTTCTCTATACGATTATCAAAATATTTAATTTTATACATCTACAATGAAGTTCAGATTAGTCATCATAGTTTGCAAGTATATTTCTGTAAATCCAATCCTGCTGCTTGTGCATATATAGATTTGTTGTTAATGATCAGCCGCCCTCACTCAGGTCATAAGGATTACACTCTAAGTAGTTAAGTCAGCAAGGCCAGCACGATTCCCTCACTCTTTTGTGTCATTTTAAAATACTCATCTCGACTATGTTCAGCACTTCTATTGTGTAACAAGGTAAAGATCTTGCAGTGTATTGGAAAAAATGCTAACAACTATCCAGGCAACCGAGTGAATAGTTCCAAGTCCTCAGTGTATAGTCTCCAGCTTCCTAAAAAGGAAAGAAAATTAACTGAGTGACCAGTTGTCCTCTTGGAATTTGGACCACAAGTAGAAACAAGATAAGGAGATGGAAGAAGATGAGATGGTCTTAAACGGAACATCCATGTCTCTAAGACAATGGTTCCCAAGCTTTACAGTAACACAGTGTACTTCAATGAGATAAACAATTCATGGCACTTTTTTCAGCTGAATAGATCGCTCATAAACGTCACATTTACTTACATTCACTGTGATTATGGTCTTACTAAAGAGGTTTGCAACACAATGCATACAACAAGCGAAAGAAGGATCAAATGCATTAATGTTTCAAATCCACTGTAAAACAAAATACACGTCATCTCAATTTTGCCCTTTGTCCACCTGCGTTTAGAATGTTCACATTTTAGAATCAAAAGACCAATACCCAGGGCCGTCCCTAGGGAGGAGCAGGCCCCAGGGCCAATTGGCCTGGGGGGCCCACCCATCATCCCCCACTCCACACTGGAGGCTGGAAGAGCGGCCGGGCCGGCCTGCTCCACCCCCGGGACCTCGGCAATCCAAGGCCACCCCTGCCAGTGGCAGCTGGCCCTGACCGCAATCCTGAGGCTGCTGCCGGGAGCTGGCCCCAGCTGAAGCTGCCAGTGGGAGCCGGCCCTGGCCAAGGCTGTGGCGGGGAGCCAGCCCTGGCCGGGAGCTGGCCGAGGCCACCGCCGGCACCCCAGCCACATCTGGGGATTCCAGGCTACCAGCGCCCCAGCCATGGCTGTGGACCCAAGGCCACCACCAGGAGCTGGCCCTGGCCGAAGTCGCCGCACCACCACCACTACTGGGTGCCGGCCCCGGCTGAGGCCACACTGCCGGCAGGGGCTGGTCCTGACCGCAGTCGGGGACCATCTTGTGTGGGGCAGGCTGGCCCAGAGAGGCCTGGCCCCACGCACCCACCCCGCCCCTGGACCAGCTGCTCTGCCCGTTGGGCGGAGAGAACTGGCCCAGAGGCCAGGCAAAGCGCTCCTGTCCCGCCCCGCTGCCTTCAGCTTTGCCAACACCTCATTTTTAACTTGATGAGTAATTTTCACAAGTTTTGTGAGTTATAATTTTGGTTGGATTGACTATTGCTTAAGATGAAACAATGTCTGTTTTACATTGATTTTCATTACCTTTGTAGAAAATTTCACAGTACACTTGGACAGTTCTCCCTGGTTGAAAACCACTGCTCTAGGAGGTCAGTCACTGGTCCAGGGAGCTAGTAATCCAGTAGCAGACCAACCTAATAACTTAATGACAAGAAAAAGAATCCTGACGTCAGTGCATTCAGGACTTGCAAAACTGAGATTTTTACCTCTCTCTCTGTGGGACCATAACAAAGAACACACAGTGCTGATGACACTGGATTGTATCAGAAAGGGGATGCTAACTTTTAAAGATTTTTCTGACCTGAGGTCATCATGGAGGACAGAAAGAAAACATTCACCAATCTACAGTGGAGAAGAGATATTTTTACTACAGGAAAATCTTGGGTACCTCTGTTGTTTTCATAACCTACTATACCTGTTGAGTACAAAGGCAATGGAAATATCTGGATAACTGCAGCTGGGTTTTACTAGCTGAAGCTATAACACAGATTTCAGTCTTGAAAGATAAACGGGTTGTGTCTGTTATTTGCCAGTTAGAAAATAACTTCCCCTTTGCACAATAAACATTGCTTCTTTCCACACATGCAAAAAAAAAAAAAAAGAAGAAGCCAGGAACATTCCACATTCTTAAACCTCTCTGCTCACTTTTTGCATAGCAAAATGAGAGGAAGAATCCACATGGATATCAGCTGTCTGAAATGGATGCTGGACACAGAGTTAACATACTCAGCGCATTTCACATGAGTATTATTCCCTGCTGCATGCTCTTTCATAGTCATGCATTGCAAACTTTTCCATGAAATGTGGGCTCATGTGTCAGTCATGTGATGAAAACAACTCTGAGATGAAGGAATTCTTTCAATGGCATTGATGCATAACAGTTTAATATGCTTATATATTTGTAACACAGTGAAGTTGGCCAAGAGCTCTAACATTCAGACCACTGCAAATGGTCTGTGTTATCTGAGGGCTCAAGCTAAAGAGCTGTTCAATTGCAGTGTAGACATTCAGGCTCAGGCTGTAGTCTAAGCTTTGGGATCATCCTACCTCACAGAGTTAAGAGCCTGGGCTGCTGAAGTACAGAGGGAGGAGAAAGGAAGAAATCTTTGCTCTGACAATCTTCAAGAATAGATGTGCGCAACCATACTTCCTCTCATTACAGAAAAGGGGAATGAGTCTCTAAATGATACTGACTGGTGCTCATTTTATAAATTGTGCTTCTGCACTCCAGAGATGCCCCTGAAGAGTGAAAGAAAACGATTGACTTCTTTGTGCTATTAACTTGAAGTCAGGGGAGGGAGGGAGGAAGATGAGGGGGCAACATTGTTGTACAAGAATACATACTTGTTCCATCTGTTAGTATGGAGGTAAGCTATTACAACAGTGTAAAGCATAGTACTTTTAATTAGAATGTGTTTTTGTAATTAATAATGTTAATGTTTACAGAGCAGTTCTATCTTGTTTTAAAATGAAAATTCTTGCCATTCAGTGCTCTAATCTGGGGTTTATTATGTAATTAAGAATAGAGTAATTGAATGCAAGTACTCTGCTCAGTTACAACTGAAAGTATAAAATTGACATCACATAATGTTAGTTGATGTCTTGGCCAATTTGGGCATAGTTATCATTCAAATACCAAAAGATATCAAAGGGTATGTTGCTCAAACTGACGCTAGTAACATGTCATCTTTGCTGCTCAGCATCTGCTCTCTTTCATGGTCTTTTCTCTTGCTCTAATTACTTAACCAAATTCCCTGCTTCATGTTGTTGACCAAGAACCTAAGCTTAGACTACCTTTCAATCCTTCTGACATGAATCTGCTCACCCAGAGTGCACCTCCTTCTGGTCACTCTGCTGATTAGCTGATTCCGGGTCCAACACTTTCTTTCCATCTATCATCACATATCTTGCCTTCTCTTCCAGTTCTCAGGAAGGCAAGATGGTCTGTGTTCATGGCTTAACCTTCATACTAAGTTACATGTGTCTTTCCCTTGCAGAATATCAGTCACTTCTTACAAATAGGCTCACATTCACTTCCCAGCTAGTACCACTTCCCCAGTGGTAGGGGAACCTAGGCCCACACTCTACTCCAGGTTCCAGCTCAGGGACCCTCTGTTCAATTGTGAACCTGACTGCCTTTTCCTGAGTCTTTCCTAACCTTCTAGCTCCCCCAATTTCTCTGGATTTACCAAGCACAAAATTCCCTCCTATCAGGGAGAAACTGTAGGCTGCCTTGGCCCTGTGGCCCCCAAACATGCCTTTCTTCTCCCACAGAGCAACAGCAAACTATTTCCCTACAACCCCATCCCTTCTGCCAACTTCCTACCTTTATAAATCCAGCCCAGCTCCACCTTAACAGGACTCCCTCATTCTCCAGTCAGGGAATTATTTAAGCCACCTGATTCCCCTCATCTGTGGCCTATCTGGTTAATTGGCCTCCTTCTTAGCCTCTTCAGGGCTCGTGGATGGGGCACCCCATGATGCCACCCGCAGGAGAGTATACATAGCCACAATTTATGCTTCCCTAGTTTCCGTCAGCTGTGTGACAAAACCCTCTCTGGAAGAGCCACATTTGAGACATTTAGAGTTAGTCTCCATTTCTAGTTCGAAGCTGCCCGCTGGTTCTTTGCATCCTAACAGCCTGGCTCCAACAGAATAAAAAAGGAAAGAGAGCACATTATGAAATAAGTTCCGAAGGAGTAGTCACGTTAGTCTATTTCAGCAAAACAAACAAGGTGTACTGTGGAAGTTTTAAAGACTAACAAATTTATTTATTGCATGAGCTTTCATGGGAGAAAATCCAACTTCAGTTCTTCAAAGCATCTGTTGAAGTGGGATTTTCTCTCACAAAAGCTCATGTGATAAATAAATTTGTTAGTTTTTAAAAATGCCACAGGACTCCTTGTTTGTTATAATGAAATAAGTTTACCAGCAGCACTTGCACTGAATACAATCTGTGGAAGCTTCACAGCCTCAAAGCAAACTTGCTACCAAATACTAAACTGAAATAAGGACAACATTTTAAACAAATTTATATCTAGAACAAATTTATATCTAGAAATCAGGAGAACAGATGCACATATGACTATTACAAACATGAGGAAAATGGGGAGGAAAACACTTGTCTGCTGTAACTGGGCTAATGAAACATTTGTTCTGACATAAGGATAGAGTAGTTTTTTTAATACACCCTCAAAGTATGATAGACAGGTACCTTTTTAGTATGATTAGCTTTCTTATAAAATTCAGACTGGATGGTATAAGTAATTTGAGATCGCTTGGTACAAATCTGAGTATTCTTTGGCAAGACACATTCTGGAATACTCTGTTGGCTTGATCATGACTTCAGAGCAGACAGGAAAGAGTGTTCATTAAAACATTTTCTTTTAGGTAAAGGCCTAATTTTGCATGCAGCTTCCTTTCAGTATTCTCACTCTGAACATGAACAAAGGAAACCAACAGATCAATAAACTAAACAAGACTAGAATAGACACTACCCTCTCTTGGTGGTATTGTCCTTTAACAGGAAGAGAATTGGTAAGAATTGGTAAGTTCTGCTATTTACAGGAGAAGAATTTTTCCCCCAGAAAGGTGGGTAGATGTACAGTTCTTCCTAGTATACTTGAAAATTACACACAAAATTACATTAAAAGAATGTTTAAGATTGCAAAGACAAGCACTCAGGAGTTAGGAAACACAGGAATGTTGTGAAAATAAATTCCTTGATGTTTGTAAAGCATTTAGGTACTATAGTGATGAGCACCATAGGAACATACATTAGGGAATTAATAATTCCTCAAAGAGGTTACTGAAAGTAATAATTCAGTAATAATGAAATAAATAAGGTCTAGAGCCATGCACTGGCCAATGAGAATAAAACAAAACATTATATAGCTGCTCATTCAATAATTCTTGTCTAACTTGTTCACTGAATGAAGCAGGGGTCTTGTGGAAAAAAATATGTACAATCATAATCCATATGCACAAGTTAAGTGATTAATTCTGGCATTTCCTATGCAACCTTAACAACCTTAAGTTTCCTTGCAACCTTAACTTTCCTTAGTAGTTTATTTAATGTTTTATGCTATTTTCTAGGTTTATAAAAAAGCAAACTGAAAAAATCTGAAATTCCATTATGTGGCATCGGAAACATGCCTACATGGGTCATCAAGAGGTTTGGAACTTTTGCCACTTGAGTTAACAAAGTAACTGATAGCAATAGTAGGTTGCTGTCCCCTACCTAGACCAGCCACTAGAAGGGGATGCAACACACATTTTGCCAACAGGTTTCACAATTATTTGCTGACAGCAGAGAAGAGGTAGGACTCAGGAATCTTGGGTTCCATTCCAGGTTTTTAATGGGAGTATGATGTAGCAGTCACAGACCTTTCTTTCCCAAGCCTGATTCCCTCTTTTCCAGCCCCTCCAACCTGTTAGTGTGCCAGTAATTTTTTTCCCTTGCCCCAGCTCTTCATTTATGTCTTCCACAACATCACATCACAGTCTCCTCACCCAGTCCCAACCTCTATTTTTGCATCTACAAATCTGCACCTGCAATCTAGGGGCACAAGTAATAGAATTCAGAAGGGAGATTTTCAAAGATACAAAGGATAGTTAGGTTTCCAACTCCTATTGACTTTGAATTGAAATTTGACCCTTATCTCCCCTTTGTGCCTTTGAATATCTCTCCTAAATCATTTACTTTATTTGTAGGATCAATCAGATACTGTAGTATATGTCTAAATATTATCACTACAACTACAAGGACAAATATGGAGGCCATTTTAAAAAACAACCTATATTATGGACTAATGCAGAATCTCAGCACCCTGAAGAACAATGGCATTCTACCTCAGCATGTAGCTTCTGCAACCCACTACTATACACTTTTGTAAGGTGCAGCTAATCCACATACAGTTGGTTGGCTCTGCTGTTCTACCTCTTCTCAATTTTGGGGCTCACTGAGCACTCAAGAAAACACAAGCTGGAGGAGACACTGCCATCCCCAGAATACTGGAATGTAATTCTGCCCAACCTTCACAGATAGTGCAAGGGCAAAAGCTCTTTTTGCTCACTTCACCCTGCACACCTTCATATGCGCTAAGCAGAATATATCCCTTTATGATTGCTAGGAATCACAGTAAATCTGCTTTAAAAATACAGAAGCCTGTTATTGTGGATTGTATTTAAATAGTCAATATACCTTATTTGGTTTTGCTGCACATATACAGTGCATTGGTACTCTGCTGTATCAAGGTATTGTAATATATTTGAAGAACTTAGTCATGTAAAAAAACCCACAAGGCTTTTGATTAGGTGCTGATCACAGAAACAGTCTGATGTAGTGTTAATTATTTAGTAGTAGACTGGAGATCTTCATTTCTTCCGGATTCCAATAATTGGATGGTAAGGAGAGACCTGGTTTGCTAGACTGGCGGAATCCTGACTCTTGTGCAAATGATAGTAGTTTAATTGACAAGGTCAAATTGACATTTGAAATAATTCTTCAGATGAAATAGATGGAAGTAGTGAAGACAGTGTGCACTGCTCCAAAGCAGATTGAGGTTACTAAAAATTTTAGCCTAGAAAAAGACATCAAAAGCCATTTTACAACTTTAAATTTCTTATTTTGGTATAATTTATAAGTGGCTTCATACTGTTTCTGGCTCCAAGAGAACCTGGAGTGAAGTCATAGAACAATTAAAGTCAAGAGCACAGCACTCACTAGCTTCTGTGGAACCTGGAATTCACCCTGATTTATTTTTTTTTTACTGGCTTATTTTTAATTATTTAAACTTTAATGTTGGAAGGTCACCTACCATTTTGATACAGAAATGGGAATTTGATCAGAATCGGTATGTTGAAGCAGTATCAGTGCTGGCTGATAACACCTGCAAAAAGACAAAAAAATACTGGTTTCTGGTATTAGCTCCTAATTTTAATTTTTACAACACTTTCTTAATGTAATTGTATTAGCTATTAGTCAGTCCTTGGTATTGTGCAATAAACAGTCTCATCTACTGTGTTTTCACTTTCTACACATTAACAACAAATGCCGGTGGAGGTGGGGAGAATCCGTTGTGCCATAAGTAATATGTACTAGAACGTACAACTTTTCTGGTCCTCACCATTTCCTCCCACAATTCCTCATATAGAACAGTAAATCCTACTTCATCTTTTTCAAACTTCTGTGACTACAAGTTATCCATCAATTTCACCAATACCATCTTCCCATTAGCACTATTTTATAATGGTGGTCCACATTCTGATAACTTCTATTCTGATTAATACTCAGTCATTTAAAATATTTTTCCCAAATTATGAGACATGATGAATATTGTATATGAGAACAAGGATAGTAGAAAATGGAAACTAGATCCCATTATTTTAGGGGGTTTTATCAATGCTAACTAGATTAATGCATCCAAAGCCTATTTGAGAACGGTATGAACTTTAGAGGCTGCGAATGAGTGAGGCTGGGCATACCCATTTCTTTGATAAATGGGTAAACAAGCATTTATGAGTTTACAGTGATTGGGGAAGCATCCCAAACCCTGTGGGACAGAAGTTCCCAGTGTGGTATCTGGGGGCTGGGAGTGTTCACTGGTGTACCATCTCCCGAGTGGTTGTACAGCGCACAACCACTGCCTGGGACCAATTACATGCAGCAGGCTGTTGTGTACTGACTCAGGTGTGAGTATTCACCTGGCATAGTGGGGTGAGTCAGGAGTGGCACACCGGATCAGATCCTGGGAAGGGAACGTTACAAAAGTAAGTGGTCATGGGATAAGAGGGAAGGTCCTCTCCTAGAACAGTAATTGGTTAAAAGAGAAGAATAAATGGGTAGGAAAAAAAAAGTAGGAATAAATGGTCAGTTTTTAGAAAGGAAAGAGATGAAAAGTGGGGTCCCCCAGGGATCTAAACTGGGACTAGTAATGTTCAGCATAATCATAAATGATCTGGAAAAGGGGATACACAGGGACATGGCAATTTGCAGATGATACAAAACTACTCAAAATAGTTAAATCCAAAGCAGACTGTAAAGCATTACAAAGGGATCTCTGAAAACTGGATGCCTGGGCAACATAATTGTAGAGGAAATTCAATATTGATAAATGCAAAGTAATGCAGCTTGGAAAATATAATCCTAACCATACATATACAATGATGGGGTCTAAGTTAGCCTAATACTTAAGAAAGTGATCATAAAGTCATTATGGAAAGTTCTCCAAAAACATTCACCCTGTGTACAGCAGCAGTCAAAACTAACAGAATGCTGGGAGTCACTAAGAAAGGGATAAATAATAAGACATAAAATATCATATTGATGCTATAAAATCATAGTATGTTTACATCTTTATTATTGTGTGTACATCTGATCACACTATCTCAAAATATGTATTGGAATTGGAAAAGGTACTGAAAAGAGCAACAAAAATAATGGGGGTATAGAAAAGCTTCCATATGAGAAAAGATTAATAAGACTTTTCAGTTAGGAAAAGAGACAACTAAGGGAAACTATCATAGAGATCTAAAAAATCAGGATTTGTGTGGAGAAAGTAAATAAAAGAGTGTTATTTACATCTGATAATACAAGAGTTAGGCATCACCAAACAAAATTAACAGGCAACAGATTTAAGATAAATAAAAAGTATGTTTCTACAACTTACAGTCAAATTATGGACCTCCTTGCCAGAGCAGGACATGAAGGCTAAATCTATAATGGTATTCAAAAAAGAACTAGATAAGTTAACAAACGACAGGTCACTCAGTGGCTAATAGCCAGGCTAGACAGGGATTGCTGTTTACCACAGGGTTAAAATAGGATGGATAGTCTAATGATTACCCATGCTATTCACTGCTTCTGAAGTGAATTAGCATTATCATTAGCAGCTTCCATCAAACAGGCTAATACTGAGCTAGACAAACCATAACCCAATATGGCTACTCTTATGTTTACAAGGACAATAACCCACAAGCCACTCTTCAATATAACCCAGCTCAGTTTCAGCACCTCTTTCTCTAACTCTCTGTCCAGTAAGTGCCCACCCACTCATTGGCCCTCTACCAGCCCCTCCCTTTTGCGCCCCGCCCACTCGCTGAGCTCTCCACCAGCCCCTCATCTATGCCCCGCCCACTCACTGAGCCCTCCACTAGCCCTTCTCATTTGTGCCCCACCCACTTATTGTCCTCCACCAGCCCCTCACCTTTGTGCCCCGCCCACTCACTGAGCCCTCCACCAGCCTCTGCCGTTTGTGCCCCGCCCTCCACCTGCCCCCTCCACTCTATGCCCCGCCCATCCACTGCTAGTCGCCGATTTGCGCAGGCGCAGGCAGGCTGCTGTTCGAATGGAGGGGGCGGTTCCCGGACGGGAAAAGGGCGGGGGAGTCAGCTGACTGGGTCTCATGACAGTCTGGGCACTCAGAGCGCTTGCGCAGAGAGGGCTTTTTGCTGCCAGAGTGAAGATGGCGGCCTCCAGCGCGAGTCTCTGAAGGAAGCCGAGAAACGGACGCAGCAGCTGTAGCCGAGGCAGGCGGGGAGGGCGGCGGCTGCGCTCAGTAACGGCAGCAACTGCCGGGTCTGCTCGCCGCCGTTATCTCCAGCGTCGGCTGTGGCCGGGCAGCAGAAAGGGCTGGAGGAATCCGGGCGGCGCAGCTCTTCGGCCAGGTAAATCCGACCCGCGGCGGCACCCGGCGTGTCCGGCCCGCGCCAGGCTCGCCCGGGGCACGTGCGCTGGTGGCTCGGTAACGGCCGGGGGCGGGGAGTCTGCGCACCCCCTTTTCCTGCCTGTCCCACATACAGGGCGTGGGAGAGGCTGTCGCACCTGATCTGGCTTTGCTCCTTTCCTGCGCTGGGGCAGCATGGCAGAGGCTGTTACACACCCCTACTCCGGCTTCATTGGGGAGGGGGCGTCGCGCTTGTCTCACATCCTCCTCGGTTCTGTGCTCTCTGTCCTTTCCGGATGGCTGAGGGGAGGCTGGTATCACACTCAGAAAAATCCTCTTTTCCGAGTTCTGTAGGAGCCTGTGGTCATTCCCAAAAGTAACTCCCCAACTTTCTTTCTCACTGAGCTCAGGAGGGGCGGTGACAAGTATAGCAGAATCTGCTCCTCGCCCAATTTACTGCATTAGTTTTCTCCCTAAGGAGAGGAGTGAGTGGATTTTTGGCAAAAGCTGCCTCTTTTTTTTTTTTTTTTTTCCCCCTGGAAGAGACTAGTAATCACTCAATGTGAATTTTTAATCTTTTCTCCTGTCTTTCTGCCTCCCCTCAAAATCTTTAGATTCCATGGCGTACTCTAGAAACAACTTGAGGATGGGTCACTTGCTAGTGAGGGGGGGGTTCAGTTCTCAACAGGAAGTTGGATTTCAGGCTTTGGCAGCAGGTCTGAAGAGAAGGAGCTGGAGAAATGTATTTTAGTTTACGTGATCTATCCCAGAAGTGCATTCTTCCTTTAGTGCTGATGACTTTGCATCAAATGTTCCAGCTCCTCTGCCCTCAAATGCTTTAGGTTATTCAGCTTTAATGGAGAGTTTCTTCTTTTTCACCATGTACTGCAGACAGTGTTGGAAGGGGAAAGAATCTGTTCTTCTTGAGCTTTGGAGCTGTTGCTCTCAAGCTCAGGGAGAGATTTGAGTGAGGGTATGGGAAATGAGATTCCAAGTAAAACACACACCCATTCCCCTCTCTCATCCTGCATTCTTTGAGAGATCTGCAAACACTGCTTAAAAAGTAATGTGAAATACATCTAGGTTGTGCCTCTCTCTCTTTCTTGCACACAAGTTAAACTTTTGCCAGGAAGGCTGTGTAGATAAAACCAAGTAAAGATTTTTCCTCTCCTGATTTAGTGTCATTTCTTGGAATTAATTAGCCCAGGAAATTTTTCTTCCTGTTTCCCTTCTTCAGTCATGTAAATTTTTGACTGTTGCAATTTATTTTTAGGAAAGATTTTAAGTTTTGGGAATGAATGATTTTATTTCTGTCGTTGGTGGTGGCAGTGAAATTTTCTTCATGAAGTATTGAGAATGGGAACTTTGAGTGATTCTGTTTTCATGCATGAATGTTGAGTTGAGTTTTTGAGTTGAAGACATTGAGAGGATGTGATGAGCTACTGCTCTCACTGTTTGCTTAACCACTACTTAATATTGTAGCAGTATTTTACCAGTGCTTGTTTCTAAAATAAATACACCCTGTGTGACTATTAAAATGTTAAATTATACTCTGTTTTAACCCACATGAGATCACTGGCTTGAAGCTTTGTCTAATTCCTGTTTGCTGTAGTGGGCCAAGTGCTAAACCACAGCATCAGTAATGTGTTTGGGTTAATATTGAAACTTTGTTGATAAAATCATTGTTCAACAACTTGCTGCAATGCTTAAAGATTGATAAACAAAGCACTTTCCCCTACATAATCTATGAACACATTCCAAATTATTTTCTTTCCCTTCTTTGCTGCTGCCCTCATCCTCCTTATAGTCTCAATAAAGCCACTTAGGCTGTGTACACACGATCACTTTATTGCGCGGTAAGGCTCCTTACCACGCAATAAAGCCAATAGCGTACACACGATCAATTTCTCTATTGCGTGGCAACACCCTCTTGCCGCACAACAGTTAAACCACTCAAAATGAGAGTGGTAGCATTATCGCGGAACAGCTGTTCTGCGGTAATGCTCATGTGTACTCATTTTGCACAATAGACAGCCTCCGCAAATGTCCCAGAGTGCCAATCGAGGCCACTCTGGGACATTGGAGCTGTCAAATATGTCAATTTCACTGCTCTAGCTGAGCAGTGAAATTGAGTATTTTGGGGAGTTGCCCGGTTTG
Source organism: Pelusios castaneus (assembly GCA_007922175.1). Taxonomy (NCBI): domain Eukaryota; kingdom Metazoa; phylum Chordata; order Testudines; family Pelomedusidae; genus Pelusios; species Pelusios castaneus. The sequence continues at coordinate 27,136,018 of ML685787.1, forward strand.
GCAGCTCCCCTGGACTGAGCTAGGGGGCTGGCCCGAACCAGCTGCCCACACCAGTTCGAGCCAGCCCCCCAGCTCAGCTCCTGGGCTTTAAGCGCCGCGGCGCCTGCTGACACCCGAAGCCCGGGAGCTGAGCTGGGGGGCCAGCTCGAACCCTCGCCGGTTCGCTGCCACCGGAAGCCCTGCAGCTGGGCTAGGGGGCTGGGTGTGGGCAGTGCATGGTGGGACAGGTGCCCACCATGCACTGCTCTTCTTTCACAAAGGAGCATTCCAAGGGTGAATGCTCCTTTGCGAAAGAAAGAGCACGTGTGTACACAAGAAAGCACTATATTTATAGCGCTTTTCTTGTCCTGCAATAACTTATTGCGGGACAAGTGTTCTCGTGTGTACATAGCCTAAGTTTTAAAAACCAATAAATCCTGTATGTATGATTGACTGGTCCTGGATGTCACATTGTGTACATCATACTTTCCATGTACTTACAAGTCTCGGATTAAATCATCAAGTATCTTCACAATGTTCAAACTCATGACATTTCAGGAACTTCATAGTAACAAAAGCTAAATGTATGTTGCCTGCATAGATATTAGCTTAAAAAAATTGGAATGAATGAAACAAGCTGATAGTTAAAATCATGACATGGTGAAGGCTTGCCTGAGAGGTGCAACAGGAAGGTTTATTTTATTTTTTGAAAATAAATAATTCAGTACAGTAGTGAGAAAAAGGAGTGTTGCATAAAGGGGGAGTAGTAGCTGGTGATATTCAACAATAGATTTGGCTGACACGAAGCTTGCTTCTGGACCAAAAAATCTGTTATTTTCTGGTGTTTAAAAGACCCTGTGAAAGAGACATGGTTACTTCTGAGTCTTGTCTCTATAACTGCAGTGAGAGAACAGCGCCATTAAAAACCAGAATGCCCAATACAAAAACCCCTCTTTTTTGGTTATATGGCTTAGTTTTAAGCAGTGTCTTGGAAAGATGCCATAAATTGCTCGTTTGGTTTGACTCTTTAATAATCCTTACATGGTAAAAGATGGAGGTGGTTTCATCCCATGTCTAGTGACAAACATGAGTTTACCTGGAATGAGTTCTGTCTGTCTATATTTTGACTCTCCTAATTTTAAAACTGAGTCAAAGGGCGATGATATACAGATTCTTTTAGAAAGCCTATCCCTAGTCTCTCCCTCAGTCTCTTCACTTCAGCCTCTTTCTAGCTGGTTTCCATTCTACACTCCACCCTCTGGTCACTCGGGTCTCCGTTCTTTTGTTACTCCTTTTAGGTAATCCCTTCCTATCTATCCTTGTCTCCCACTCATACCTTGCAGTATACTTTATTAATCTCACCACAGTATTACATAGTAAAAAATTGTGGCACAGGTATGATACCTGCAAACCATCATGGTTGCCTCTGCTTGTATGTTGCCTTTTCCCCACCTTGTGTCGATGTTGTGTATTTGATTAGATGCTCTTTTGGAGAAGCACAATCTTACTCTTTGTACAGTGACTAGAGCTGTGACCCTCCAATCTTAGTCCTCTACTTGCTCCTGTAATGCAATACTAAAGAAATCATTTTGAGATACAACAGATTGAAATGGCATAGGAGTAGGCTTTTGAGGAGTTTTTTTTTTTTTTTTTTTAAATTAGTTTGAACAGTGGTTAAGATTTAGGATCTAGTTCAGCAAACATTCAGGTGCCTGAGTGTATGCTTGAGAACTGTTTCATTGAGGTCAGTGGAATTACTCGTGTATGTGAAGTACTCGTAGTTGAGTGTTTGGTGGATCAGGGCCCTCTAACCATAGTATTAGAAATGAGTTATCAACAGGCTTCCCTTCCTAAAACAAAAACTTAAACAAAGATCCCTTTCCACTCTTGGCCAACACCTGATGGTATCAAGTGTTGCAAAATTAAATGGAATAGAAGGGTTAAATTTAGGTATGGATTGGTTAGGTGCAACCCAGTGATGAGTGCTTTAATGAAAAAATCTTGAGGCGGGGAAAACACAACTTTTAAATGCTATTGGAACCTTTGTAATAGACACATGACAGTAGCATCTTATTAACTCAGTACTGTATGCAGTGCAAGGAAAATGCAAATCTCACTTTTCCCAGTATTCCATTTATTCTTGTTCTGTAACTGCAAAGTATTGCTAAATAAACCTTCATCTTCATCTTTTTTTAACTTCTATACTGTAACATCTTTTTTAACTTCTATACTGGAGGATGCTCTAGAACGGGGGTAAAACATCTGGCCCACAGGCCAGATACAGCCCATAAACCTCTTCCATCTGGCTGTGACTGCGCTCCATAGGACAACACTCAGAGAGAGATCATGGACCGCAGTCTCACATACCCACTGCTGTACAATGCCATGAGTGTCAGCTCTCGCGACATTGCTGAGTGCTGGGTATGTGAGATTGTGTTCTGCAAGACCATACTCTCCCCCTAACAGAGTGAATGAGTGTAAGTATGGTATCTGAGTGCACTCTCACATACACAGCGCTCCATGATGCGACCAGAGTGCCCTCGTGATCACGTTCCAGTGGTGCTTCGTTTAGGTACTGTACAAGCTTCCTGAAAGACAATGTTAAAGACTTGGCAAGAATGATTTAGCTTTGCTTTTAGACAAAAAGGCTGAACTTCTCTAGTATTTCTTGAGTCTGTTGTCAGATTAAAACCTTTTCTTAACTGACAAGATGCAGCAGGCAAATATAACTACTGGATGCAGGGGAGAAAGGATAAGAAAACAGTAAAATGATTATGATCTTGCAGAGACTGTGTGCACAATATAGTGCATCTCAACCTAGCTGTTATCACCAGAATAGGATACTAGAACTAACCTACTGTTAATGTATATAATGCAGTGTGAGACACCTGTGCTTTTCTAAAGTATTCTGTCTCATACTTGTATGGCCCCATTATTATAGTATCTGAGCAACTCATCTCCAATGTACCTTTGTCTTGCAAGTAGGGAAGCTAGCACTGTTGTATCTACAGGTCTTCCATTAGCTCACTTGATATCTGAGGAGCCCTGAGATTGTTTTCCAGAGAACTTTTTGTCTAGTGACAGAATTACATTTGCCCCTCTCAACTCTTGCTGAGTTGGCAGAAATCTTAAAATTGAAAAACGAGCACTTCTATCATTGATTGCGCAAGACGGAAGTAGGGCAGAAAGGAACCTCAAGAGGTCATCTAATCCAGCCCCTTGTGTTGAGACAGTGACAGATACCTCTAGACCATCCCTGGCAAGTTTTTAAAACCTCCAATGACAAGCTTTCCACAACTACCCATGGAAACATATGCAAATACTTAACTATCACTATAGCTAGGTTTTTCTCCCCTAATCTCTCACCTTTCTAAACCTTGCTACAGAATACTACTATTTCTTCCTTCCGTGGCCGTGGGAAAACAATTGATCACCATCCTCTTCATTACATATTTGGGTATTATTGTGTCTGCACGTTAGTCTTTGTCTCAAGAATAACATGCCCAGTTTTCCCTTTCCTCATAGGTCAGGTTTTCTAAGCCCTTTATTATTTTTGTTGCTCTTCTCCGGATTTATCTAGTTTGTCCACATCTTTCTCTGAGTGTGGCATTCAGAACTGAACATGTTACTGCAATCGAGGCCTCACCAATACTGAGCAGCAGTTGAGTCTTGGGATGTATATTGCCTTAGGGCAAGCCTATGTAGTGGGAATGGCACCAGTTTGATGAATCCAGAAATCCTCTGATGGATAAACCAGTAAATTTTGAAGCTTCAGTACTCCTTCACAGCGTATACAGCTTTAGTTTTAATGTGGAATTAAATGTGGTCCATATCAAGACCAAACAAATTTATCTTGAATATTTTTCTTGAGGTACTTTCTATATTCAGAAAAGAGTTGCTATTGACATCATGTCTTATTGGATGACTCCAAAAGATGTTCTAATATTTATATGCAGAAAACCTTAGTAAAAATGCTAAATCATTCAGTAGTAAACATTTGTGTGAGCAGTTTATGGCTTTATAATTATATTTTCATTAAAATAATAAACTGAACATCAAATGTTATGTAATGTGCTGAGACATAAGCTGGAAAAAGCAAAATGAAATACAATTCATCTTCAAATCACTAACTGATTTTTCATTATTACTTTATTGGTTTGTGTCCACAGATGTTTGAGTAAATGAATTAATATTTTTGGTTATCCATGGACCTGCATATTTTTCTTAAAATGTGCTGTTTTAGTAAGATTGACAGAGTGGATGCATGCAGCTGGAGGTATATTAAACAAATAATTTGTGTTCTTTTGAACTAATTTGTGGCTAGAAATGTATCAGTTTAGTGAATGTCTTTGAACTCCTTTAATATCAGTGGGAATGGTGAAGAACCCCACAGATTTGAGACCGTACCATCTAAGTTTATATTCTAGCAAAGATATTGTTAAGCTCTTTTTTTAAAGCTAGTAATATTAAACTCTTTCATGGTGTTGTATCTCAGCTTTAGTGAAATACTTTGCGGAGTCTGCTTTTTAATTTTTTCCTTGTCTAAAGTAAATATACATGTAAGTAATGTTAAGCCAGAAAGATTCTTTCCCCAAGAATCAGGCAGCATAGATAATACTGAAGAGGTTTATTCACGATTCCGGGAAGACTGACAGGACAGCTTCAAATTGGTGATGTTACAGTGGTCAAATATATATGCCACCCAGAGAGGACAGAGGTGATAATGACCGATGCAGAGACACTTTAATTACATTAAAGGTCCTATGGCTACATTTAGGGTGGGGTGGGAGGATGGGATGGAGAGGAGGGTCCTTACAGCTAGTCAGAAATGTATTGTTCCCATCTAGGCCGAATTTAAGACTGTGTCCTGCCTTGCCTCTGCCCCAAAGAGTTTACAAGCTTAATTAATAATAACTAATAATAATTGAAAGAAAATTGTGCGGCTATGAGAAGGGAAATGTGAAGCATAATATCTTGTGATACTATTCAAATAGATAGAATATGCCTAACTCTCTGAAAAGTGGCCCTAAAAATTGCAAGAAATTGACAGATTTTCAGTGCTTAGACTTATCACTTATTCATATTAAGATAAGCATGCATGCATGAAAAATTCAGGCAAATCAGACTTCATTATATTGGTTGTAATCTCAGGCCCAGCACTATACTTGAATACAGCTGCATTATTTTCTTCTTCTTATTCATAAATAGATTATGCAATACAAAAAGAAAATGTACAGAACCACCAAAAGTAAAGATGTAATATTTTCAAAAGTGACATAGGCCCCCAAATCCTCCTCAGGTTGGTTCTGCATAGTTAATAATGGTGTAATGTCTTCTTTTCATTTAGGGATTTTAAAACTTTCACTGTGTGAGCCACACTTATACAGAGATACCTTGTTTAATACAGGACTGCCTGTCCTTCCATTCATAATTGTGTGATATCCCTGTAGTAAGTGTATGCACAGAAAAGTAATATCAGAAGAGTTTAACATTTTAATTATCCTCTAGTACAATGTATAATTGCTGGAATATTATGCTGACTTTACCTAGTTTACCTTGAAGTAAAACTAAAAGTGCCCTGTATTTTCTGTATTTTGTATCTTGAAGTCATTCATGTATGTTAATTACTGCCAGGTAAAATACACATCTTTTTTAGATGTGAAGACAAGACTTCGGTATCTCTAGTATCTTGTAGTATTTAGCTGCTATAATGATGGATGGCATAGAAAACCCAAAGCTTCCATACTTGTCGTAACCTAGTTTTAAAACTTAATCAATATGGAATATTTAAAAGCAAATATTATTAATATTACGGTGTAATTAGATACTACAGAAAATGGGTGCATGACCATTAGATTTCTCTGATCTCAAGTCTCTCCCTCACTTTTCCCATCAAATATGCTCTGTTAACAAGTAAAAATGTTGTGATCTTTGATCCAGGTTCAACCTGAGCTTGAAAAATAAAGCTGTTTCTTCCCCTTCAGTTCTCTCCTCACTAATAGTATCCTGAAACTGGAACTAGGTTAAATTGTATTGGTGAGCCAGGAGCTGCTTACTCTCCAATAGCTATATTTTACAAAGGTAACAGGAGTGAAATTACCTTAGCCAATTGAGAAAACAGGTGTCTGCTTTACTCAACAGACTTAATTTTGTGTATTCTGAAGTATATCTGACAACAGGACTAATTTTGCTAACCTCTGTTGGAAGTTATTAAAAAGTGGCAATAATTGGTGTGCATGTTGTAATATATTGAATTTTAAGCAGACAGGAATGAGGCGATATTGGCTGCTGGTAATGAGGAGGAGGAGAAATGAATACTTGATGTTCTGCATCCAGTGAATAGCTGAAAACTTGGTCCTTGTATTCCATGTATTTTGGAGCTTGTTGGTGATTAGTCTTCTGCAGCATGGGGCATGGTCAATTGCTGGTGGATTCTCTGTACCTTGAAGTCGTTAAATCATTATTTGAGGATTTCAGTAACTCAGGCTTAGATTAGGGGTCTGTTGAATGAGTAAGTGGGTGAGGTTCTGTGGCCTGCATTGTGTGGGTCAGACTAGATGATCATAATGGTCTCTTCTGACTTTATAGTCTACAAGATTTTTTTTTTTCCTATTGGTGGCTGAAATTGGTCTTAATTAAGATAAGTACTTATGTGAGCTCTATCTTGTTTCAGGTCTGGGCACAAAATGAATATAATTAGGGAAAATCAAGATCTTGCTTGTTTCTACACAACAAAGCATTCATGGAGGGGAAAGTAAGTCATTTTAAATTTATTACTTTGTCTCATGTCAATTCAAAATACCATCATGTCTAGTGAAAATACTGTCATATCCTGTTTTTGATCTCTAAGGGTGCATTTACACTGGCAACTTAGGTAGACTTAAGGAAATGCTTAAGTTGACCTAATAACACCTCGTTTGAGGTGAACTTAAGCCTTAAATCGACTCCTTAAATTGACTTAAAGCCAGTATGGACAGGGATTAGCACCTAAATCGACCTTATTAAGTCGACTTAAAGTGTTAAGTTGACTTAATATGGTTGACGAGGCTATGTCTGCGCTAGAAATGTTAGGTCGACTTAACTTTTCTAGTGTAGACATAGCCTAATTGTGTACACACAGGTCTTTAAAAATGCTGTGGAGCTGAAGGGTCATTTCATAGTAAAGTCTCTGCTCTGTTTGCCTCTTCAGAAGCCTGAACTAATACTGTTCACTCATCTTCTTAGACTGCTTTCACCAACTTCTCTTCCAACTCTCTTCACTCCAGCTTTCCTAGTTCTCAGGGGGACTCCTCTTGGCTACACTGTCTGATTCTTAGTTTCTGTTGCACTATTGAGATTAAAACAGTGTCTAGACTAAGGCCTTGTCTACACGATCAGATTATAGTGCAACTTCTGAAAAGCGCTATAAGAAGCACATGATGTTTATTGCGGTGTAGCGCGTACACACGTCGCTCCTTGTTCCGTCACAGAATTCCTCGCTGTAATGCGCATTTTCACACTGAATTCTGGGCATGTATCCCAGCGTTCCATTTTCCCTGAGTCTGCGCTTGGAATCATGGGATGAAGGAAAGGAGCACAAAGCACCATGGGTAAACTAGATGTTTCCCGTTGTGCATTGCGTTTCCCTAGCATCTTCCACGTTGCCAATAGCAACTTGCGCCTATTTTCAATAGTGTTTGCACGGAGCGCGCCATTGGAAAGCAACAAAATCAGCGTCCGCATGGATCCTGCTCTGGTCTCCACTCTCACCCTCCACATGCTGAACACATCTCGGATGGTTGCTCATTACGTTATGAGCTCCCAGCCAGAGGATGACACAGAGGAGCAGCGGCTGATCGATGCCATGCAGAGCAACAGCACCTCGTTGCTCAGCACCTTCACCGACCATCTGCACATGGTCCAACGCCGTTTCTGGTCGCGAGAGACGAGCACCGAGTGGTGGGATCGCATCGTTATGCAGCTGTGGGATGACGAGCAGTGGGTACAGAATTTTAGAATGCGGAAAGCAACATTTATGGAACTGTGCTCAGAGTTGGCCCCTGCCCTGCGACGTAAGACAAACATGAGATCAGCCCTCACTGTGGAGAAGCGTGTAGCGATAGCTGTTTGGAAGATGGCGACTCCTGACTGCTACCGGTCCGTTGCAAACCAGTTTGGAGTCGGGAGGTCCACCATCGGATTAGCCCTGTCACAAGTATGCACAGCCATCAATCGCGTTCTGCTACGGAGGACGGTGACGTTGGGGAATGTCAGTGAGATTGTGGATGGCTTTGCTGCCATGGGATTCCCGAACTGCGGTGGAGCCATAGACGGCGCACACATCCCTATTTTGGCACTGGATCATCTCGCTACCGAGTACATCAACAGGAAGGGCTACTTCTCCATGGTGCTGCAAGCACTCGTGGATCACAAGGGGCGTTTCACTGACATCAATGCTGGGTGGTTGGGAAAGGCGCATGATGCCCGCATTTTCAGGAACTCCGGTCTGTACCAGAAGCTGCAAGGGGGTACCTTTTTCCCTGATAAAAAAATTACAGTGGGGGATGTGGAGATGCCCACAGTTATCCTCGGAGACCCAGCCTACCCACTGATGCCATGGCTCATGAAACCGTACACCGGTAACCTAGATCAAAGCAAGGAGCGGTTCAATTACAGATTGAGCCGCAGCAGAATGACTGTGGAGTGTGCCTTCGGCTGTTTAAAAGGCCGCTGGCGCTGTTTTTATGGGCGGCTGCACTTGTCGGAGGACAACATCCCTGCTGTGATTGCGTCTTGCTGTGTCCTCCATAATATTTGTGAAAGTCGGGGAGAAAAGTTTTGCCCAGTGTGGGCTACGGAGGCACAGTGCCTCGAGGAGGAATACGAACAGCCAGCCACTAGGAGTATTAGGGTGGCCAAAGGGGAAGCTTCTCGCATAAGGGAGGCACTCAGGGAGCATTTTAATCACGCCTTCCCCTAGTTTTCTTTTAGGACGCATCTGCTGCACCTTATGAAAGTACCCATGTGTAAAAATAAAGCCATAATCAAATGATTTTATTCTGTTTTTATTCAAACCTAGAAGGTTGGGGTTACAGGTGTGTGTAGCTGCGGGGCTCTAGAAAGTACGGGGGTGGAGAGCTAGTTGTTGGAATGCTACGGTGGGACGGGTGAACTTCAAAGAAATTCTTATAGGGACTACGGGGGGGGTGGGAGGCAGACGCGGCTGCAGTGTCTGTAGTGGAGCCCCAACATCAATCGCCTGGGTCTGCAAAGCGATCATGCTCTTGAACAGTTCTGTTTGCTCCTTCATGACGCTTATCAGTTCCTCGGTGTGTGTTTTCAACATCTGCTGGTATTCAGCTCTGAATGCTGTAGTCGCAGCAGAGGATTCCTGTGCAGTTTTCAAGGACTCCTGTGTAGCTTTCAACACATCCTGAAACATATCATCCCTGTTCCTTCGTGCACGCTGCCGAATGTTTCTCATTCGGGCAGCGTGGGTAGACAATGGCCTTCTCAAGGTCTGTTCTAAAGAAAGAAATACTTGTCAAGATGCTGTTTACACATAGCCAGGATAAGAAAATTAAACTTCCAGTAGCACATTACTCTGGAAGGTGCAGTGCGGTCAACACCCTATGCCTTGCTGAAGGGGACAAGGTACGTCCTAGTAGACAGCTTTACTGGGGGCTAATAATCAGCGTTGGGCACAGAGATGGAACCAGATATCGCTCTCCTCAGAGTGCCCCTGCCTGCTAGAATACATCTCCTACATGCCGCTGGCAGCCAGCCGGGACCGTATGCTGCAGCACTGTTTGCTGCCATGGTTCCCGGGGCTGTGCTTTGCAGCTGGCGGGGCAAAGTGTCCGTCTTTGGGAGCGTTGGCACAAACGCCATCCCATCCAATCTGAGTACTAGGCTATGGAGGTACATTGAGGAATCATTTACTGACCTAAATGCAGATGATTACTTCACAATCACTGCTTGTGTTGATGCCCTTCTCATGGCTGGGGAGTAAGGAGCGTGCACAGCGGGGAGACACAGCAAGCACCCTCGCAACGCACAGTGATATTTTAACGTGAGACAGACTTTTAGCTTTACAAATCATAAACTTACCAGAGCCCCCCTCAGCTGACTCAAGGGACATGCTGCAATTAATGTCTTCTTGAGGGGACGTATCAGCGGGGGTGCAGAACAGCTCCTGGCTACACGATGCTGTGCTTTGCCCCGGGTCCTCCTCCATCTCCCCCGCCACCTCCTCAACATCCTCATCCAGCTCTGTTGTGGCATTGACTGCATCTGTGGTTAGAGATGTGTCCACTGTGCTGTTTGGAGTTGTTGTGGGGTCACCACTGAGGATGGCTCCGATCTCCTGATAGTACCTGCATGTAGCAGGCGCTGATCCCAATCGCCGGTTTCCCTCCTTCGCTCTCTGATAGCTAATTCTTAGCTCCTTCACCTTTTGATCTACACTGCAATGTGTGTCTATCATAATCTTTCTCCGTCATTGCCCGAGAAATCATGCCAAATGTATCGTAATTTCGTCTGCTGCCGTGAAGCTGCGCCTGCACAGCGGACGCTCCCCAGATGCTAATCAGGTCAAGCACCTCTGCCGTGGACCAAAGGGGTGCGCGTCTTCTGTGACGGGCCGCCATTGCTACTGGGAACGCTGCTGCACTCCACTCCATGAGGAAAAGACCAGTAAATGAAATTGACGAAATATTTGAAAATCCCAGGATTCAACTCTGGGCGGGGACAGTTTCGTCACTGCCAAAGAGCGGGTGGGGGGAAGTCCAGAGAGGACGACTTGGGAATGATGGGACACTTCTGGAGGCCAATCATTGCGCGGTAAGCGTACACATGAGCGCAAATGCGCAAAAGATGATACGCAACAGCTGTTACCACTCTCGTCGAAGTGGTTGTTGGATTGCGCTACAGCAAGACGCTTGACGCGCAACATCAACGTTGCACGTATGTACACCATGCTTGATATCGCGCGGTAATGATTTTTCCTGCGCAATACGGTGATCGTGTATACAAGGCCTAAGTATTTTAAATCAGTGGTTCTTAACCTTTCCAGACTACTGTACCCCTTTCAGGAGTCTGATTTGTCTTAAGTACCCCAAAGTTTCACTTTGCTTTGAAAACGTGCTTACAAAATCAGACATAAAAAGACAAATGTCACACATACCATTACAGAAAAATTGCTTATTTTATTTTTACCATATAATTATAAATCAATAGGAATACAAGTATTATATTTGTATACTTAAACAAGTCATTCGGTATGAAATTTTAGTTTGTATTGGCTATTTTAGTGCTTTTTTTAACGTAGCCCATTGTAAAATTTGGCAAATATCTAAATGAGTTGATGTACCCTCAGCAGTCCTCTGAATATCCCCAGGGGAATGCATTCTCCTGGTTTAGCGGCACTGTTTTAAATTACATAAATTGAAATTGTATTCCATTTCTACCTAGTACCTGAATGTTTACAAACGGATTTTACATTGGACTAAATGTCAGTTTTATTTCCCTTTTTAATAGACAGAATCACTAGTCTGGACTCATTCTTGAACTGTATTGTTATGGGTTAACAGCTGAACCACTAATCTTTGGGAATACCTTTTCTGATGTATCATAGATGATAAATCTTTCACTGGGTAACGTAAAAAGTTTTCCGATATTGCTGCCACAGTGATGGGTCTGAACTGGTTTTAGCAAGATTGGAGCCTTACCAAACATGTTGCTCCAGTGTTAGACTTCAATAACGTAACAATTATACTCATAGTAAGTCTGTGTTGGAAACTATTTCCAGAACTGGTAGAGCAACCTTTCAGGTACTAGGGCAGCTAACGTAGTGTTGGCAATAGCAGCAAATCTTTGTTTAGGAAATCATCATCTTTTTTTTTTTTTTTTTTAATGTGGACAAGGCTTTAGGCATGCATGGCTTAACATTCATGAGCCTAGCACAGACATGGCAAGTTTCCACATATAATTTCTCTGTGCTATCATGCTATGAATGTTTGAATACTAGGGCAGATATATACTAATGTATCTGAGGTTTTGCAGACAAGTCACAATTCAAAATACAATAGCTGTTAGGTTTGATTTTAAATGCAGAGTCCGGAAACAAAGTTAACACTACTGTGGTTCAGGCTCTGGCACATAATTGCCGTGTCTGTTTTTAAAAGCAAATAATTATCCACGTAAGTGTGCTGCTTAGTACGAATGCTACATAAGGACTGATGTAAGTGCTTGGTTTCTGGTACTGCAATCTAAAAACAAACATCCATACACACCATGAACTAAAGCTTCTTAGTCTAAGAGCATTTTTAGAATGGTAAGCCTAAGTGCCAAGCTGTCATGTGTATGTAACCATTGTATGCTCAGTGCTGTCTGAGAAACTCTGGCATCCAGAAGTATCACTTCAGTGGTGACATGAAAGAGAGGGGATGCAAGCCTCAGTCCAGTGCTCTTTCAATCCAAATTTGAGCTAAGATGACATGATGCATTTAGAGCATATAATTAAAGAGTAGGTAAAGCAACTAAGAGCTGTTTGTTCATTGCCCTAGCTATCTTCTTGCATCATAAACTTATATTTGGAGGCCTAAACAAAAATAAATCCTTTTTTCCCCTCTTACTGTGGTGGTGACTTATTTTCAACCTAAGTCACAGCAGTAGTGTGGAATAGGTAGAATATATAGTGAAGTTGTCTCCCTTTGATTCCCTGACATCTTTTGCAATATTGGTGCACCTTTTTTTTTAATCCTATACAGGTTCTTGAAATTTCACTCTACCTGAGCTTAGCAGAATGGGAAGAAAACTCCACTCTACTAAGCAACATTTTGACAGGCAGCAAATCTTCATGCACAGTTTGAGGATTTCATAGCAGGATAGAAGTTCTTTAGTATGTTCGTGTATGATCTGTTGAATTGATCCCGCACTCGACTATTATACCATAGTAGCATTCATTGTAGGGTGCTGATGAACAGCAACTAAATTATTAGGATAGCATCACTTTCATGCTGCTGCTTTCTGAATTCTTGTAATATAGTGCATGCCTTCATGATGAGGATAGGTACAAGATTAGCCTGTAGACAGATGCTGAAACAATCAATTGGGGTTGAAACCTGGTAGCTTTAGGTAATATTCCAGATTTCAGGATCAATGTGAACTCATTCTTTAGCATAGGCTAAAAGCACAGGGACAGAAGTGACCCACCCCTGCCTGACTGAAGTAGCATTATCATGAATTCTTGGAGGAAGCCAAAGGAAGGACTGAGAGCCAAGAAATCTTTAGATAAAACTTGTCAACATCTGACAGAATTCTGTGTCCAGTGACAGTAAAAACCCTGGCAGTTCCACTTAATCTGCTCTGGGCTACACTACTATAGTCTTGATGCAAAGAGAAGGCTTTACCTCAGGACTTCTTATAAAGTGACTCATCTTTGAAGTAAACTCCAAACTTAAAATTATCCTGAAAAATTACTTTGTTTTTAAAAAGTACACATGTTGCCTTAGGGTAGGAAGAACAAAAACACTTAATGCTGAACTTAACTAAAAACACACTGTTTAAAAAAAAAAAAATTGGGCAATTAAATAAGTAAATGGGCATGCATGCTATTGCAACAGCAGATTTATTTGTAATTAAGTATTAAATTGCTGTGAGGTCTTGTGGCCAAGGATATTAAAAATACTTTTGACTTGACCTTTCTCCAAAGGTGCTGTACAGTTGTAGTTCTCATTGATGTCAAGGACACTAATGAGAACTGCAGGTAATTGACACCTTTGCCAGGCAGGCCATTTACTGGAGAGAGAGCTGGTAATGCTGCTTATAGCTAAGGTTGCCCACCGTTTCCCTTAATACTTCATTTTCAGTTGTTTATATGTTTGTTAAAATTTTAACAGCTAGAGATAAAATTTTCTATTTGTGTGCGTATGAATCAGGCTGACCTTTTAAAACCATTTTTGCTGAAACTTTTTAAGCTGAGTCCAAGAACCAGAGCATGTGAATACGTTTTCTTGCTCTTGTTAAGAATTCTTCCAGCTGTTTCTCTGAAAAAACTCTAGCACCTGCTTTGGAGCAGAGGTTTGAATTTTGGTAAGGGGGAGCTTGAGAAACACAGGGGCCGGAAATGGGCCTTTTGATATTCTGTGAAAAATCATCCACCTGTAAGAGTTTGGCAACTAAAGATTCCTCCTACACTGAGCATCATCCATCTCAGGGCTGAAGGGACTGAGCATGATTTTCTCTACAACTGCTCCTGTCATTGCTAGGGGTTGCTGCAGAGCCATGCACCAGAACTGAGATCAAGGAATCTCTCCTTGTGGTCAGTGCTCTTCTCCTGGTCTTCAGGTAGAAGGGAAGAAGCATTTGGGCAGAGGGAGCATATTTAGTAGGAGGATGACATGAGCTGGGCTATGGAATTGGATAGGAGCTGGGGGGCAGAGAGTGATAGAGGCCAAGCCATTATAGAGCTGTCTTCCCATAGAACCTGAAATGGAATGTGTGTAACATATGTGAAAAAGGAACAGCCTGGATGGCTAAAGGTTTTGCTGGGCAGTACCATATATGCACTGATTCAGACTTTTTATTCTAAAAATATCCCTTGATCAATGTGCTCAAAATTTTGAATTAATAAACTAAACGTTCTTAGTCTCTGGCTGAAGCTTGAAATGCTTCATATAAGAGATTATCAGCTATTCTGACAGCAGTACATTGTTTTTAAATGTCACTTTTTTGTTTTTTTTGTTTGGTTTTTGCTTTTACAGTAGTGAGAAGATGTGAGCTGCAGAATTAAAGCCATCTATGACAAGCTGTTTCTATACAAGAATTAGCTACATAACTACTCAACATTTTTATAGACAGTTTCGGTGGTACAGATTGTATCTGGAGCAAAGTGCTGGCTTTAACTAGCACTAGAACTTGTTTTATAATGCTGTTTCATACTAGATAAGTTGTTTTTCACATTTATTTAAAAAAAAACTGTCTGTTTGAAGCTATTTTCCTGGACTGCAGTGAAGAGACTTTTGGATAGTTTTGCTAAAGCTTTCTTGCATCCCTGACAACAAAACACTGTTGGGCTTCAAGTTTGAACTGCCTCAGTGAAGAAAATTTGATTTAAAGATGCTGTGATTAAATTACAAATCACATGCACTGTTCCTAAGCATATGGGTGCATCTTCAATAACTAAAACAGTTGTTCTTCATTAATATATTGCATCAAAGTGGGTTGGAGCCCATGCAAGCTTATGCCCAAAGAAATTTGTTAGTCTTTAAGGACTTTCATTGAAATTACCATCTATTGTCTGCATGAAAGGATACTCCTGAACCTTACAACTATTGTATTTTAAATTCTTTTTCAACATCTAGCTTCTGGGGGAGGAGAAGGAAACAAAAGCTATCCTTAAATACAGAACTCTCTTCTCCAGAGGTTTTGAGCCATGCCCCAAATGCTGGCAGTCTCTGATTGTTTCTGACCAATGGGGCAAGTGAAATCCAGAATCAAGATCTTTCCATTGAAAATACTCTAGTGTTCCAATACTGCCAACCAATCTTAAACCTTGACTGCCAGAATTTGTTTGATAAGAAGTGGTCTTGCTCGTAACTAGAATCTAAACTCTGAGGTAGCAGTTCTCAAACTCCAGTTTGTAAATCATTTGCTCACAATCCATAAAGTGCATGACAGACACAGGGTGCTGGCTTCAGTCTCTCTTACAGGTCTACAGGTGGACAGATTCTGCTACAACAAAGGTCATGCTAACATAAAAAGTTAAAATTTCCTTAGTCTCTGCTTTTTTGGTTTTGTGGAATAATGACAAGTTGATCTATAACATCTTTTGTTGTGTAATAGAAATGAACACTTTCCATATTAAGTTTATATTGAAATGCTTCTGAAAAGATTGGAACAGGGACCCTATATCATAGCTGTGGTCAAAATATAAAATGTCCTGCCTGTAGGATCATCAGTGTTGTTTCACATGCAACATGCCATTTAATTCAGCAGGACACCTGATCTTCAAAAAGTTCCACTTATTTTAAGTGGCAAATAATGTACAGATGCAAAACAAATTTAAATCAGTGCTTTCTGTTTGCTAAATTAAATCATTCCGCCTTGATTCTAAGGGCATAATGAGTCAGAATTTCATAGTAACTCTTGGTAGTCTTTAAGTACTCTTCACTTTAGAAAACTGGACCAATACAATTAATTGGCTCCTATTAGAATGAGCAACCACCAAGTGAATTAGCACATTGAACAATAAATAAAAATTAGCTAACTCAGCCTGATATACTTTGTCATCTGTCCAGAAGCTTCTAGAGTTTAGTAAAGCAAGTCCCCTGTAATTCACAACTCCACCTGGTCACTCTTCTGCAACATGCAGTTGATTGCATCCGTTAGCTATATCGCTCTACTGACCAATAATTCCACCCATTTTTCTTCTCTGTTTCCTAGAATGTTACATAAGTTTCCTAAAACATAAAAATTATCTGAAACTCATCAGTTCCTTTACTCTATTAGAGTAAGTAAATATTCCATTCAGACTTTTAGAGTGTAGTGTTTCCTGAATCAAACTTCCAAATATTTGTGTAAATGAGTAACAGGATTTTAAAAAATGAAAACACTATTCAGAAATGAGTAAATTGTAGGCCATGCAAATAATTAATAGTTCAGTGCTTGTGATATTAGTCTCCATTGCCCTTGATACAGAATGGTATTGCAAGGTTCTGTGGTCCTGGCATACAAGCATAAACCCCATTCCTTCCCCATCTCTGTGAAGACTCTTGTTTTTCCTGTTCCTGAAACTTCAGGAGCCTGGGTAAGTGAATCTGAGCCCAGACAGGACATTTTGTTATAGGCCATAGTCTGGTATCTGTATTGGTCTCATTCCTTTCCTAAATTCTTAATTTAAACTTATAGCGTTTGCTATAGCTATCTTCTAGAATAGCTCTTAAAAGGGAGCTATTACATTGTGATTTTGATGTCTAAAGTCCTCACTCAAGTTGCTAGTGCCCCCCCCTTATGATCTCTAACCCTTTCTTCAGTCGCTGAATGCACCGCCCTCAAGTATTGGATTTGTACCTTGCGCCTTTCTGCAGTGAAATCCCATGAGTCTCCTTCATTTCAGGCTTGTCTTCACTGCAATCTTAACTCGTGGTATAGCTCGAGTATTGCTCCAGCTTATGTCCACAAACAGCTCTCCAGCTGGAGTTAGGTGGTACCTTTAAACTCAAGTTAGCTGGCCTGTTAAGATATTGGTTGACTCTCCAGTGCTGCTGTCAGTCGATCCAGTAATGTAGTGGGGATTCAGCTACTCAGCTCAAATTAACACAACTCCTCAGCTGCTGATCCAGTTATTGTGTTGGTAAGTGAGGCCTTATCTTCACTGTTAAAGGTGCATTTTTACTTTGGTGCATGTAATGTGGTTTTTTCCTGACTGCAAGAGTTAGTTCAAACGAGAGTGGCCACATAGTGAAACAATCAAGCTACCCACTGATTACTCATCTTCACTGCTAAAGTAGCTGTGGACTTGCCTGCTCTGGTCTATAGAGTCTTTCTTTGTCAGCATGGAGATGCTCTGTATGCTGACAGATGGAGTTCTCCGACTAGGATAGTCATACCACCTCTCCAGGAAACCGTAAGCAGACAAACCCTTTTGTGTCGTCATAACTATCTCCATCAGGTTTTTTGGTGGGTTGTTTTGTGTTTCCACACTCCTAGCCAACATAGCAATTCTGAAAAAAACTTTGTAGTGTACGTTAAGCCAGTGTGACATTAGTGAACTCCTTATTTCTCTCAATGCTTGCTTACATAGAGAGGCCTTGATGTTTGGAAGAACTATAGTTAAAAGGTATCCATCTACCACCAGCTATTTAGTTTTCTCCTGCTACTAAAACTACTACAGCTTTTCAGGTCTAACTTTGACATCTATTTCAACCTACTCTTTAGTAGAACTGACAGTTAATTACATTTGGTGATGATACATACTATGTCCGTTCAGAAGATCCATTAGTTCAAATTTTGTGTCTACTCTTCGGTGCAAACCAGAGGATTGAAAGTTTGTAAAAGTAGCTAAACTGTAAAGTAAGCATTTTAGATGCGGCTCTACAAGAGGATGAGAAAAATCACCGTATGGGCAGTAGTGCCTCCCAGCCCCCCAAAAGGGGGGAACCCCCAAACCCAGCCTCAAACTGTTCTTCCATACTATATGGAAGTTTTGATTTTTTCAGAGGAAGGGAAGGAGGTCCATGCAACCACAAAATGTGGGGGATATGGGGCTCCAGACACATAGGATGATGTCCATACTACAGAAGTCTCAACAGTCATATCTCTAACTTGTATTTGAAAGGTGATTTAAGTGTAAGTTATGACACTGTTCACCTACCCATGATTATACAAAGTAAATATTTTATCAAATGCTAGAATGTAAAGCAGAATTTGTGTATTTCAGCATCTTGACTGCTACCAGAACTGAATAGAGAATAAAACAGAATAGTAGCCTTGACAACATCCCTGTAAGGATAGAATAAATACTATGACAGTTTTCTGTCATAGGTCTATGAAATTTTATGGGATTAAACAGTTTCTGTTCAAGAGAACTTTGAATATGTGAGTTGTCAGCTCTTTCTGTACTTGTTCCTTTGTTTATATTCAAACTATGATTTATCTTGTTAAACAAGTATCATTGGCTATGTCTACACTGGCAAGTTAGTTTGAATTAAGGAAACTTAATTCAAACTAACTAAAGCTGTGGCTACACTAGGCTTTAATTAGTTTGAATTAAGGGCTTCCTTAATTCAAACTAAAATCCGAATATGCTATTCAAACTAAGGGTTAATTCGAACTAGTTAGTTTGAATTAACCTACGTTAATTGCTTAGTTTGAACTAACTAATTGCTTAGTTCAAACTAACTGGTCCATTGAACTCAACGCAATTCACTAATTCAAACTAAGCAAGTGCCATAAATGTCACTTGCTTAGTTCGAACTAAATTTTTCTAGTTCGAATTAAGTTAATTCAAACTAACTAAAATTAGTTCGAATTAGTTTGAATTAACTAATTCAAACTAACTTTAGTAAGTGTAGACATAGCCATTGAGTTTAGTAAACACTTCAGAAGTTCATTTAACTTGCTAAAAATGCATCTAGTCTCTTGATAATTTCCTTCATCCCTCAAATTACAGCTTCTAAATCTTCTGTCCTGTCATTGGAAATAAGTTTAACATTCATAGATAGTAGCATGCAAAAATAGCATTTGAGGCCTTTTAAAGCTGTGAGCAAATGGAAGGTGTGCAAGTCTTTCCTCAGACTAATCAGATTGATTTATATTCAGTCATCAAATACTAATATTTCAGAAGACTATAATGGGGTAACTGACAAAAGCAAGGAAAATCTAATTAAAAGTAACTTGTAAAACTAGTCTAGAAAAAGTATAATCTTTAACTTGGTGACTAAATGTTAAGCAATATTGAAATGAAACTTAATTTGAATGAAATTGAATAAAGATAGTTGTCTATAATATCTCCTCCTAGGAGAAAATGCTTGTTTCTGAAGATACTCGTACCTAATCAAGGAATATCTTTCAAGTTATAAAACTGAGTGCTGCCATCTCCTTACTGTTTACACAACTGACTTTTTATCTTCAGAAATTTAAACCTGAATTTTGTGTAAAATATTAGTTAAAAGTGCTTTCTGGAAACTACCTCTTTCACTTGGTCATTTCACTTTGTCCACCAGAAGCCTCTTACTTCCAGGCACCACACCTAAAAAGTGTTTAAATAGAGACTTGCATCACACATAATACATGCGATGTAAAAAATGACTTCACATTTGAGACCCTTCTCCAGTTCACATGACCATACCCTGAAAAATGTATCTGCCTGCTTGGTTATCTCGTGCAATTCAAAAGAAATCCTGAGAACTGTTTCATTAAATACATCCTCTGCAGATGAAAAATCCCACTGTATCTACTTTATCCATTGTCCATGATCAGGCATCAGATGCAATCTTGCCATACCATTTGCAGCCACATGAGTAGAGCGGTGTCAATAGCTGAAACATGAATGTTTTTATATGTAAAAACAATAGTTACTCTAATTATGTAATGCTTTTGAGGAATTGTACATTGGCAGTGAAGCAGGGTGTGATTTAAAGATGTTTGTAGAATTCTAATTCCAGATTTCTAGCCTCACATTTGTATAAAGGTAAAAATGCTGATTTTACATACACAAATTGATCTTGCAGTTAGAGGTGTTGAGTTTCCATGAGATTTGTATGGATGCTATATACTCAGGTGTTTGCTGCACAATAGCAGTTGGTAGATTTGGACTAGTCATCTTTTCTTTGAACCACACTAACCATTCCATTTCTGGTGCAACTTTTGCACCTTTTTTTGGTTGAATTAGGTCAATATAGTTCCTTACAGAAAAGTATTCAAGTAGTTAGTTTTATGTGGAAGCTGTGTACTCGGCGCAGAATTGTCTCCACTTAGACTGTTTTTGAATTTGTAAACATCAGTTCTGTCCCTCAATTTTTTCCCTTTCTACATATAGTCATACTGGTGAAAACTTGCATTACAAATTTTCCAGTGATATTTTGCACTTCTGAATATTAGCTTAACATGTCAGTGCACATTATTTAAGGTTTTTTGAGCCTAGAATTTCCTGCGTTTGGCAGGTAGGAAGAGAAAGGTACAATTGAAAAAGCTAAACCTTTCCTTTCTCTTTTCACCAGCCACATTGGAAGAGAGGTACAGGTTAAGGGATGAAATGGTACTCTAACAAATTGAATCTTTTTATGTTGAGAAATAATTGTATACTCTATGTTAAGTGTAGGCATTCTCTTTGTAATGGTTAGTGACTGTAATGAGGCCTCTGTTGGTTCTCTCCTAATGGGCGGTGATATATTTATGGTAAAATATCTGTACATATTTTGTTTTGTGAGACTCCAGGAAAATACTTTTTAAAACTAAATACTTTTTTGGTATATTTTAGATATAAGAGAATTTTTTCTATTGGAACTCATGCCATCACTACATACAATCCGAATACACTAGAAGTTACAAATCAGGTAATTATAAATGTGGTAGTAGCTGCCTTGAATACATTAAAATATCTGAATGCAATGTGATTTCATGTTAATAGTCTCTTGACTTTTCTTCTCCTCCTCCTCCTCAGTATGCAGTCTGGTCAGCTATGTTTTATAGAGGGTTCTTTTTTGATAAAACGCCAAGCATAACCAAAAGGGGTGTCATTTGCATCAATTTCACAATTAGCCATTGTGGTGACTTGGCTTGCTCAATCAAATTTGTCATTTTATAGGCTAAAGAAAAGTGGCTGATGCAGTAGCCGGTAGTTAGACTATGATTGTGTGTGGCTTGCATAGTCTTTCTTTGTTCTGTTACACAACAGAACTGAAATACTCACTTGGTAAACACTCTCAACTTCCCTTTTTTGCATCCTATCTCAGGGCTACTTGACTGTTCCCGTGTCGATGAAGAGAATTGCTGCAGAATACAGTTTTTACCCTACTTTGCTCTACTCCTCGATCCTTATTTGCTTAGATCCTGTGCTTTCTCATTAGTCTTAATGTTCACTTTTTCTTTAGCTTTTGAATTCTTAACTACCACTTCCAGCAGAGTGTGAATGTATTATGCATTATTGTGCTGAGCGTCATCATCAAACTTGAACACCTAGTTATAAAACAGTTGTGTGTGCCGCTTGTTGATGACCCCCATGTTTAGTTACTGAGTATCTTTATATTAATCAAAAACTAGTGCTGGATTTTGTTATAACCTTAGTTATAAACAGACTTAAAGTACAAATACACCCTTAAATACCTGTTTCATTAGGATATAAGATTCTATTCAAGTTTCTGTTAACTTATCAAGCTACCTTGATCTATGTACCTTAGTGGCCTTATGGAGATATTTGTAGTATCAGTCCTGTTGGAAAGGGGCAAGGAACAGAATTCAGCCTCACCTTTCGTAAGGGGAGTGGAAAGAAGTCTGAAACTCTTAAGTTTTCTACAGAGCATAGAACGGAACTCCTTACAGAAGCACTGGTAAGAAATTTTTAGGTTGAAGAGCCAAACCACCAGCTAAGGTGATTATTACACTATTATCTATGATGATAATGTTCCCTTCATATTTTATGTGATGAGAAGGAAAGCTATTATGCTTACACATTAAAAGAGACATTGGTATGCTTGGCCTACAGTGTTCATTGAAATAACTCGTATGTCATATTCCAATTTACTGAATGCCTTAGATGAGTGATACTCACTCCTTAGCTAATTTGGCTCCTGAAACACTATCAACATTATCCAAAAAAGCCACAGTAATGCAAATTCATTATTTCATGTACTGTAGTATTGCATATTTTGTATTCTCACAGCAAATTAATTTATAACTTAGTGCAAGCTGAAAACTTAATCGGTTAATAACATGGTAAAAGCATCCTGATTTGGTTAATTAAATCAGTGTTTCAAAATCATGTGCTATAAGGGGCTGCAGGGAACATATTAAGGAACCACTTGCTGCTTGCAAGCCTCAGTTTGAGTATCACTATTTACTAGTAGTAAAGGTATGCCATCTAAAATAGATGTTCCACTTGAACTACATAACTTTTAAGTCTTTATCAAGTTGAGACTGACAAAGATTCAAGCCATTGACCATTCATTGTCATTCGAGAATAATTAGTACAATGAACGGTTTTCTCACTGAAATCAAAGTTGTAACTGGTTGTTTTTCTTTTTTTTAAAAGAGATTCAGAACAGACTTCTCAGAAGGAAAAATCACAGGAAGGGCAAGTATCTGGCCTGTCTATCTTAGACGACTAATTCAGTTATGTCATATTTACAAGCATTGTGTAAATAGATTTAAACTTTTACATTTCTAGTTTAGTGTCTCTTTACATTTTAAATAGTTATAGCTACCTATTGCATCCAAGTCCTAATCTCCTGCCAATTTTGTCTGTAATTTTTTTGTCTTTTTACTTTTAAAGTGTTGTAAGATGAACAATATGAGAGAACACTCCATATAGAGCAAAGAGGTAACATGTACTGGTAATTGCACAAACTGGAAAAAATATACTTTTGAGGATTGCTCCCAAGTTGTACTTAAATGGTGTAACCATAAGAGGCCAAAAAAACACAATAAAAAACACCCCTACAGAAGGGTGCATCTCTTGTAAAACTGTCACGTTAAAAGAAGATTGAATATTATTAATTAGAAATCATTGAAATAAAAGTGGTTATCAGACCGTTGTTCAGCAGAGACTTTGTTTGATAGTAAATGTGTAAGAGTCCATTAAAACTGGTACTTTATTATGTACTTCTGGAGGATTTTGCCCCTCATTTCTAGTTGCTTTGAAGGGGGGAGAATTATTGGTATATAGTGTAAATCAGGGAATCCACGTGTTATCTTCTCAAACAGACTTATGGTGAGAGAGTGAAAGCTATCTGGAAACTAGCTACTGAATCTCTGTAGTAGGTCAACAAATCTATAAATTTCATAAGCTAACACCCATGCCCTGATATGGTTTCACATATGCTGATCTTCCTTGAATGCATCTTAAAGCCATCAAGACAGATCTATTGTTCCTTATATTCTTTGAGTGTCTAGAAGCCTATTACCATTCTGGGGCTACACCATATAAGACTTTTTTGAAGTAATATGTTACTAAAGAAATATCCCATAGCATTGTTGTAGAACTATCAAGATTCTGATGACTGGAATGTGTTGGGGATTCCCTATCTAACGGTATGTCTATACTGCAATGTAAACTAAGGATTTGTGGGATTTAAGTCAACTGACTCATGTTGGGGAACTTTGGGCTTGAGCATCTACCTTGCATTTCAATCCTACATTAAGACTCTTCTAACCCATACTATAACCTAGAGCTCTGGCATCCACAGTGCAGGGCACAGCCCCAAGTCAAGTAATTGTATCCCAGAGTTTCTAATGCCCCTGCAAAAAGTGGCAGCCTTAGCACTATGATCATGGTGCACTATAGGGAAAACATTTTACTGTCTGCTCTATACGTATCAGGAAGTTTGACCGGACCACGAAACCCATTGCAAACCCAGGAGACTCTCTGATAATGTGTTTGCAAATCCTTCATTAGAATAGAATACGTTAACATTGACCTGAGCTGCTTTTGTTCACCAATGAGAGGTGGCTTCAGATTTCAACATAGTGGATTGCAGATAGTTGGGATAGAGGACCATGGAAGCTGTCCCATGGAATTGTGGGACTCTTCTGAAGGATTCCTGGGATTCAAGTCAAGTAAGGCTGCAGCTACACTGCAAAGCAATAGTGCTCAAAGCTTGGGTCCCAACTGGAGTTAGGCTGGAACCTGCTGCCCTGCAGGGTCCTGAGGTCGTCATTCCAAGTGCTGGGGTAGTACACTTTCAGTGTAGATGTAATGGGGATTAGGTTTGGACCTGAGGCTTGTGTTGTAGTGTAGCCATACTAAAGTGAACAGTGTGTTTAAGTCTGAGTTAAACTTGCATCAATTACAGTGTAAACAATAGAAACTTAAGGTCAGGAGGTGAGGATGGTACAGGATGGCTTTCAGACTCGTTGAAGACACTTGCTTCATTGTATGAAACTGTTTTTTATTAATGTCACTACATTCTAATGGGCAAGGATATTGACTTGAAGTTAAAGATGCAGCTGGTGGAAAACTTATTGTATGTTGATATTGAAGTTTCCCTCAACTAGTTTTGTTTAGCTTGGTGCAAAGTATGAACATTGTTTCTCTTGTATAATGGTTGGTTCCTTGGTTGACTTTACTTTTTCCTTATCCATCTACACAGTGTGTATCCTGTGACTTTTCTTCTTGCTAAAGTGATAATTATGTAGAGGAAGTAGGAATTGCAGTATTTAATTTATCTAATTTTTTAGCACAGTTATCTGAGGGCTACTGCCTTTCTTTCCTTCATGGCTGTTCTTTAGCACTTACACTTAATCTTTCATTGCTTTAGAACAATCATATTTAAGAGTCCAAGCTTTAGGACTCCATTTTGCTCCAAGGAGTAGAATGTCATCAGCAAATGATGAATCTAATTATTTTGGCTAAGTGGAAGAACTGCTCTAAAGGACTTAATTGTTAGAGGAGGTAAAAGAAACTGCCAAAATATATGCGGTTTCCAAATGTCTTGACAGAACTTCTTTTCATGCTACTTATAACCAATATCCATGTTAAGTTAAAGAATTGCTGTGTGTAATTAGTCCTCAGGAAGTGAAGAAATCTTTTTTTTTGTTGTGTCTGGGATTGACAGCAGTTTCTTTCATAGAGATACAACTGCTATAAGCATCACTGGAGTGACACAAGAAAACCTGTGATTCTGGAAGTGACTCCTGGGGGGTTTGATCAAATTAATCCAGTGACGAATAAAGTCCTGTGTTCCTATGACTACAAAAATATTGAAGGCTTTGCTGATCTCTCTGACTATCAGGGAGGATTCGCTATACTTTATGGAGGATTTAGTAGATTGGTGAGTATTTTAATAAAACACCTTATGTATATGCATATGAAATTGAGATGTTACAAAAAAAGAATAAAACATGTGTAGCTGTCCCTTTTGTCCTGCCTGAAAAGTCAAACAACTATGATGACAGGTAACAAATGGTTTACAGTTTATTAGGTAGTTTAAGTTCAATAGGGCCAATTATACAGCTTTTTTTTTATTGCTACTAGACTAACACAGCTGCCCCCCCTGGAATTTGTCTGCAGTAGGAATTGCCTTGAACTTCTACATTGGTGCTGACACAATTAAGTACTTTAATTTATAGGAGAAGGAAACATGAGTTAAGTTATTCAGGGTGCAGTTAGTTTATTTGTTTACATAAAAAAACTTACATAACTTGGATATTGTTGGCTCACATCTGTAAATACTTTTTTCTGATTAATTTAGGAAAATGTCTCTTTTCTTTATTGTCAGTGTTTCCAGTTGTGTGTGGAGGGAGGGAGGAAGTATGACACTGGTTCAAGTTAACATTTACTACTAAATGATACTAAAATAAAAATAAAAAAAATCAAATTGCTATGCGATATAACCAAGTCACGCCTTTGATGTCCTTAGATTATTTCCTGAGTAGTGGTGAGATGGTTACACCAGTATTCAGAATCTTAATTTTTTGTGTTTTAAACTTGCCTAAATATCTTTTCCTAAAATTTTGCAGCATATGTTTGCATCTGAGCAAAGGGAAGAAATTATCAAAAGTGCAGTAGAGCATGCTGGTAATTATATAGGCATCTCCCTCCGAACAAGAAAAGAATCTTTAGAATTTGAGCAATACTTGAGCCTTCGCTTTGGGAAATACAGCAATGATGAATCTATCACTTCTTTAGCAGAGTTTGTTGTTCAAAAAATAACGCCTAGACATTTGGTAAGATTTACAAACTTAAACTATACCCTATTTGTTTGATTAGTGGATAAAAAAGCGCTCCCCTTTTCTGACGTGTTCTTTCTTTAAGGAACCTGTGAAAAGAGTATTAGCCCTTACAGAAACTTGCTTAGTAGAGCGGGATCCTGCTACTTACAATATTGTGACACTGAAACCTTTAGGAGAGGTAAGGACAATCCTGTTTAGAATCACTAAATTTGGCCATTAAAATGCAATATTGTGTGGTACTACTGGAACATGAGTTAAAACCTAATTTCACTCAGTTCTGTTAACGGTGTTCTTTCTGTCAGATCCCATTTTCTAAAAATGCAGAAACCATTCTTGGAATTCATTTAAAAACAAATTCTAGGAGGTTCTGAGTATGCTTGCAGTTCTCATTGTTTGTCATTTCCTTGAACCTGAGCAAATATAAATGGGAGAAAATATTAGTAACATTGAGCATTGGTTCAACAGTTCTCCTAGAGTAGATGAGAATGGCTTTAAATGCTGCTTACAAGATTTAGTGATCTCTTATTACATGGATTCTTCTCTTTAGGTATTTGCACTGGTATGTGATTGTGAAAATCCACAGCTTTTTACCATTGAATTTATCAAAGGACAAATCCGGAAATATTCTTCAACGGAGAGGTATTTTAAAAGTTGATTTCCCATTTAAATAAAAAATAAGTTGAATGACAAAACTTTTCTTATGAAAGGTGTGTGAAGTTAAAAATAACACTCTGAAGTGCCAAATTCAGACTCAAAGTCCTCTTTCAACTGTTTGTCCACTAAAGATACCTGTACTACATCAGAGTTGCCACGTACCATCTCCCCTTGCCTCATCTGCCTCTCCCTCAGATTTATGAAGTCCCTGATGTGCTCTTTGTATCTGTTTTCAGTAAACGTGATAGAGAAACTAAAAAAAAAATTGTTTTTTGTATAGCCTTGTTACCCCACCCAGGTGAACAGTTATGGAAGGTTAATTAAAAATGTACATTTTATCCACTTGTTGTCAAGATAACTGACAAATCTCGAAGTTTTGTAGTTAAGCATGCTGATTAAACATATGACTCTGAGGAAGGAGTTGGATTAGAGGAGGGAGACCATAATTATTAGCTCTATCTTGGAAAAGGAACCGTGATTGAAAGTTAATATATTAAATCTAGATGTTTAGTTGGTCTGTGCCCCAGTACTGTTTTCTGTCTGGATGGAGTTTGATCTTTCTCTCTCTCTCCTTCTCCTCCTCCCTTTTCCCCTATTCTGTCTGTCCATCACACCTGCATGGATTAAATGTGGCTTAGGTGCAAAATACAGAGTAATGGTATCCAGCTTGATTACACAGGAGAGCCACATAAACTAAGCACAGCATTGTGTGGGGCAAACAGATTCTACATATTAAAACTTAAAATCACTTGTTCTGACTTCTATTTGAACTTATGTATTTAGATAATACTGTACCTAGGTTGTTTCTGTTTTCACACTTGGGTTAATCAAAACAATGTAAACAGGATGATACAATGCTAATGAATCAGGTGTTGGTATATTTTGTGTTGAAGCAGATCTCAGACCTTATGAAATGCTCTGGTTGCCCATGTACAGCCTCCGTACCATAGGTTGGGCACTTCTGATATAGAAGTGGCCGTCTGCAGAAAATAAAAAGGAAAGTAACATATGCCCAAAAAACCAAACACAACCTCCTCCTCCTCCCCCACCCCTCCCAAAAAGTCTAATTTTGCTGAAATAATACTTTCCCTACGACAACACACCATCCACTACCACTTAACATGTCTCCCTGATTGTTAGTGGAGAGTTTTGCTACAATTCATCATGTCATTCAGTCATGCAATTGCTTATATTTGGTAGGATTGCATACTTTAAATAATGGAAACTATTGATCTGTATGAATTCCAGTAGAAGTCTTGGGCAGACGTACTTGCACTTCAGTCAATGAGCTCAACTTCATTCTTAAAACAGTCGTCATTTTCCAGTTAAGTATCTAAATAAATTCCGTGGATAATAAGTGCCTAAACATTTTTCTCTTCTCAGAGATTCCCTTTTAGCTAGCTTGCTAGATGGAGTGAGAGCCTCTGGCAATAGAGATGTGTGTGTGAAAATGACCCCAACTCACAAAGGCCAGCGCTGGGGATTGCTGAGCATGCCTGTAGATGAGGAAGTAGAGAGTCTACACCTCAGGTTCTTAGCTGCTCCTCCAAGTAAGTTCAGCTTCTACTGCAGTTCAAAGTTCATGCTTTTTCTTATTGCATAACGTCTCTCTAAGCCATTTTAAATATGTAATTCACCACTACAACTTGTTTCTCATTGCAGATGGCATTTTTGCAGATGCAGTGTTCAGGTTCAATGCTAACGTCTCATACAGTGGAGTTCTGCATGCAGTAACACAAGATGTAAGAATTAATCCTTTGCCCACCCTCTTACAGTATTGTTAATTCATGGAAGTGTTGATGGCTGTCTTTCTTAAACAGGGTCTGTTCTCTGAAAACAAAGAGAAACTGATTAATAATGCTATATCAGCATTACTGTCTCAAGAAGGGGACATTGCAGCATCTAATACAGAACTTGAAAGCCAGTTCCAAGCTGTGAGACGACTAGTTGCTTCAAAAGCTGGCTTCCTTGCATTTACTCAGCTTCCAAAGTAAGTACTGAAGAGATGTATTTAAATTGATAGCTGGAAACAATGTGCTAAAGGCTTATACTCGCCAGTTTCCTTGAAATACAAAGTCTGAGTTAAGGCTGGAGTCATCTGTAATGGCTGAAGTTTTGAAAAACTTATTTAAAATAGCAGTTCTAGGTATGTGAGACTGTATAAGGTTGACAGTACTGGATCACCAGATAATACAAACTGCATCTTGCTGATAACTTCTGAATTAAAGGTTCTCTAGTTCTCAACGCTCTAAACTTAATCTTTAACCTTACCAGCTATGGTTCTGCTTTTAAAGTATAGTGCATGTTAGATATTTATTGGTAGAAGATTCCAAACTGATTCTTTTCTTTGAAAGAACAAATACAGTGGTTTGTTAAATCTTTGTGGTGTTGCATTAGCTGCACTTACAAGTTCTCAGTATTCCACAGGATACAAAAGGTGCAGCGACCATGAAGCTAAGTGTAAAGTCAGTGACATCTTAGCAAATATTGCATTGTATTCATTAGTGGAGCAAAAGAGTAAGGTGTGAAGGAAGAAGGTGTTGGGATGTTGCTCATTGTTCCATGTGCTCTGCATAGGCGTACTCACAGTCAGCTTAAAAACTTAAATGCAATCTGGAAACCTTATACCTGACTTCATGAAGAAATAACTTATGCATGTCTTGATCACTTTCACAATTGGACTACTTATATGAAGATGAAGTCAGTTCAGCCATCTTCACTGTGTATGTTAAGAGCATTTCTGTGGCTTTTAAAAGACGATTAGGAAGAAGTTCTATAAATAGAGCAAACTGGGGAAATGAAACTTGCACATTGCATCTAGGTTTAAATTTCTTTAGGAACCGATTTCTCTGTTTTGTGGGCATTAGTCTGCTGTAAACTATGCAGTGGTTTAGGAAAGTTGTTCAATAAAGCCTATCCACTATAACTACCATTCTGTCAGACTTTGAACTCTGACTTCGGGCATTTGGACTCGGCTTTCTTTTGGCCATGATGCATGACGTTTAGTTGCAATGAAAGAAAATTAAAATATAGAGAGAGTCCATCTGAGGGATTAGGTATCTGAATAGCCACATCCCAGTTTGCTGACTACTAAGTCTATCTATCCTAGCCTGCTGAGTCCTAAGGGTGTGTCTACACAGCAGCTAGACACTGCTCAGGCTGCAG
Source organism: Pelusios castaneus (assembly GCA_007922175.1). NCBI lineage: Eukaryota > Metazoa > Chordata > Testudines > Pelomedusidae > Pelusios > Pelusios castaneus. The sequence goes on from ML685787.1 coordinate 27,166,186, forward strand.
GGCTGTTTCATTGCTCTATAAACTTCCGGGCTAGGGCTGGCCCCAGTGGGGTGGGAGGGTCCCAGAACTCGTGCTCTAGCCCAGACTCGGAAGTCTACACATCAGTGAACCAGCCCTGCAGCCTGAATCATGCATGCCCGAGTCAGCTGGCATAGGCCGGCTGCGGGGTGCTGTATAGTCGTATCCTAACTGTCTACTGGATCCTGCTGTCACGCACTAAAGTGCACTCTGATCTATTCTGCTTCAAAATGGTGGTAGATCAAAGTGCACTGCAGAATCGTTAGTGTGCGGCTAATGTGAAGTAGATTCATATTGATAAACCTTAAATTCTGTTCTGTTCCTCTCCTGGATTAGGTACTTAATGGCTTTTAATATCAAAGATGGTTTTTCTTTTTTTAATACTTGGATACACTTACTTTTTAGGTAAGCATACTTAGTGTCCATTTAAATGACCCTTTTTCTCTTTACAGATTTCGGGAACGTCTAGGAGTGAAGGTGGTGAAAGCTCTTAAAAGAAATAATGATGGAGTAACCCATGCATCTGTTGACATGCTCTGTGCTCTCATGTGTGTAAGTATATAAATAAAAATTGTTACAGAATAGTATATTTCCTGTTTTGAAATGATTTAAATGTGTGAATTGCAGGGCAGTGAAGGTAGGGGCTTGTGTAAAAAGTCTAGTGAGTGCATATCTTGCAGGGTATATGCTGTTTCAACCTGGGATATCCTATCACGAGTCAACACTCAGTTGTCATGATTATTTAGAAGTAAAAACAGGATTCTCTCTTGTAACCAGCCTGTTATCCTTTGTCACGAGTTCACTGTTAATATTAAATTTTCAGGGAATTGTAGCTTCATTCAGCTACATCAGATGACTTATGCAGATCTTTTTTAGTTTGAGGGCTGAAAATTGACTGAATTTGTGAATGCATTCTTTATCCCATAGCCTATGCATGATGATTATGACTTGAGGCAAGAGCAGCTGAACAAAGCTTCCCTTCTTTCTTCAAAGAAGTTTCTGGAAAACTTACTAGAGAAATTTAATTCTCATGTGGTAAGTCATAGATTAAGGTATAGCTCTCATGAAAAAGTATTGATATATTAAATGTTGAAGATTTGACAGGTTATAGCAAGTGCATAGAAGCTAGCTTACTTTAAAGTATCTTTTGCCATAAGAGAAGCTTCCACTCATGGCTCAAATGCAAAAATATATCTGTAGTTGATATTGAGACTGGTCAGTCAGCTTGTATTTGGGGAGATTAGAGGGAAAATGCCCACTTCACAGAACCTGAGGGCAAGTCTCTACTGCCCTGCAGTTTGGATTAAGGGGATCTGAATAGCAACATGCACCAAAGTGCTGTGTTGTAACTCCCATGGGAATGCGGAATGCGTGATCTTCAAGGTCCTGTGTTACCAAAGAGGACTAAATTAGTGCAAATTTGGCACCTCTTAAGTTTGTGCCTGCAAACAGTGTTACAGAGCAGCACTGTGGTGCTATTCAAACACCCTTTGCCCAAAAGCAGGGCAGCGTAGAGATGCCCTAGTAAGGCGCTCAGTATTCTCTTTGAAATTCATTGTATTCAGCCTAATATAGGTAGAAAACATTACTATTAAACAAATGCTTTCCAACAAAGCAAACTCTTGCAAGAACTCTAAAAGGGACTACGTAAAAGCTCCTCTAATCTGTAGTGGTCTGGTTTTGAGCTTTTTAAAAAAAACAAAACCGAAAACAAAACAACTTTCAACTCTGTACAGAGGACTTACTGTTGCTGTGAAGCTTGATGTAATGGATCCTCCGTGCAATGCTCTGGAAACTTTTGTTTTGCCACACTAAAAGGGCAGCAATCTTTCTGTATTTGAAATGCTGCTATTTGTTATCTACAAATAGAATGCAGGTGAGTGGGTGGTGGAAGGAACTGTACTTTGTAGCTCAAGGAAAATGTTGAAATTCTGTGCAAAGATTTTAAAACTTAATTCCTGTGTTTTGACATTCTTACACGCTTTATTTAAATTCCAGGATCATGGGACAGGTGCCCTTGTTATTAGTTCGCTTCTGGACTTCCTCACTTTTGCCCTCTGTGCTCCTTATAGTGAGACAACTGAAGGGCAGCAATTTGATATGTTGTTGGAGATGGTAGCATCTAACGGGAGAACCCTCTTTAAGCTCTTCCAGGTGAGATCTTTTTGTTCACTCGCTGTCTCAAGCCATACGTGTGCGCTAGCAGGCAGAGAGGCATTTCAAAAACTGGCTAGGAATTTTAAAAAGACATGGGTTTTTGGTCACAGTAGCCCCTCGTTGCAAACTTAAAAAGTTTGTGAGAACAGTGACATGGTGGGATTGTCACTAGAGCAGTGGTTTCCAACTACAGGTGGGGTGGCACACCCTCAGGTACTGGGCCATATACACCCCCTGCTGCACTGCCAAAAGACTGGACCGCATTGCTGAAAGATGGAACTGTTGGATTGCAGGAATGAATGATTTTTTTTCAACTGGGTTCTGAGGAGAAAAAAGACTGAAAACCACTGCTCCGGAGGACTCTGTATAGTGTACAAGTAATTTAGCATCCACACAGGTGTTTTGTCAGTAGAAAAGTGATGGTAGAGGGTTTCTACTGCTCTGGAAATGGGTTTAATTTGACTAGTAAGAAACTCAAGATTTTTTTTTCAACAAGAATTAAAATTGAGTATCCATGTAAGGTGGTTCTGGCAAAGAGCAAGATTTGCCTCTAAAACTCTTAGTGTAGTTTTATGGACTAGGCTGGAGAAGAATTATCCCCATGTCCATTTTTCTCTTTTCACTCAGAGTACTCAGAAGGCTTCCAGCTGTGCTGTTTGCATGATTGTAATATGGACTCCTGTTCATAGGAACAGGTTAAACTTCTTCATTTATCTTAGGAGGATGGAGGCCTGTGCTCTCCAATAACTGTAAAAATTTGGCAATTATTAACCAGAGCATCCTATATGATGCTTGGTTTCCTATCCCTTGAACTCTTTGTTTCCCCATAAAAATGTTTGTTTGTGCTGTTACTAAATTGTAACTAACTATTTGCAGCACCCTTCCATGGCAATTGTAAAGGGAGCTGGCTTGGTTATGAAGGCAATAATAGAGGTGAGATTTTTTTCTTTTTTTTAAAAAAAAAAAAATTACTTTGGGATAATGTGTTGAGAAAGTGACTTTCTTTCTCTCCTCAATAGGAAATTGGAACCTGCAGGCTGTCAGTAGTAAAAACCAATTTCACTTTTCAGTGGTAAATATCTGCGGATTATAGGGGAATGAAACAGCCTATTCTGGCTTGTATGTCATGATGTAACAGACTGACAGTACCCTGAATGACCCTTAATGAACAGAGTTAAACCTTATTGAATTAGGTTTAATATCTGAGGTCCATGCTATTAAAAATGTGATTGTGTACATATGTAGTGGTGTTCTATTGTATATACCTTCTGTAGTAAGAGGAGGATGCTAGCCCCTATTATCAGCTGTTGGAAGCTGTCCCTCTATATTAGTTCACACTGAATTCTCCAATAACTACTAGACAAAAGATGTTTGGATAAATATTCTGACTTTAAAGTGGCTCAGGGCCTTCTTCCCAATCCAGCAAATGAACAGGAAGACCTCTTGTCCACTGAGGGCCCAGGTCTTTAAAAAAGCATTTGAAGGAAGGACTTGCCCATAAGATTAGGGTGCTTGTTCTGAGCGCCCCCTGTGATGTACTTAACACTACAAGGGAACTGACTGGTTTGGCTGTTGAAGGACAGCTCCTGCCAGAGCCCATGTTAGGGTTCAGGTAATCTCTGGTAAGCTTGATAGCATCTAGGAAGATTCTTTTATTTTTGTTCTGTGGTGCTTTTACCTTAAGAATAAAGTAGACTTGAATAAAAAGAGCTGTTCAGTAAGTTGTAACCTTTGACAATCAGTCTCAGTCCCTGAAAGCAAGCAGATGTGCTTGGGCAGTCTGCCTCTGCTGGGAATAATAAAGTGGAGGTAGGGGATTGTGCAACCTGGAAATAGCCCAGTCGGAAAGGAGTGAGAGGCAGGTCTTCACCCCAGCAAGGCAAGTGCTGGGAAGCTGGAAGTCAGTCTGGGTGGAAGCTTGAGAGTAAGAGCTCTTGCTAGGCTACTGTGGGGAAATACAGATGCCGTTGCCCCGAACGGTGAGACACAGCAATGTTCACTAAGTTCTAATTGCCCGCTCATTGAACTGGTGATGATACGCAAGTCAAAGAATCTAGGTCATCATTCAGATCCCAGGTTGAGTCTGCAGGAATGATTTCTGGGAGATAAAATAAAAATAAAAATGCCATTTTTAGGTTATAATGGCATTTTAAACTAATATCTGAAAGCAGATTGGAAAGCTTTGTTCTTTTGACTTAACTGCAGTTAGAACTTCTGAACCCAGCTGCAGCTGAGAATTCACTCTTTAAAGCTATATAGGAGGTGCACTGAATAGAAGTGTAAAAATTAACTGTTCAGGATTCCCTGAAGTGCATGTATTTAAATGTCAAGTGGTCAAAATAGCTTGCAATGTATATTGCAGACTAAAGAAAGAACTGCTGAATTAAGATTTTTTCCATAGTAATCATCTTGCCCTGTTTCCAAAGGAAGGAGATAAAGAGATCGCTACCAAAATGCAGGATCTTGCCCTCAGTGAAGGTGCCTTACCTCATCATTTGCGGACTGCTATGTTTACAATAAGCATAGATCAAAGAATGCTTACAAATAGGTAAGTACAAGTTTTATTTTATATTATTATGGTTAATACTTAATTGCATTATTCATGTCTGGGAAAGGTGAAAAGTGGAAAGTTTCCAGTTTTGTTCTAAAAGAACCATCATACTTCATTTTAAAGCTTAATATACATATTGAATGAAACAAGTGAGAGATTTGGTTATAATTGGGTGTAGTTTTATACGTTTTCTTTACGTTTTAACTGCTCTGCCTAGTAGTACTTTTTAGCCATGACAGTACAATATCCTAAAGATTTCACAACTCAGTTGAGTTCCTCATACAGTCCAGTTTTGAAATGATATATGGCTTTAATGATCAAAGTGGCATAATTTTCCTTGCTTACTATGGAAACTAAAATATCCAGTTGGATATTTAGCCATTTTTTGTAAATTTATGGAGCGAGGCTAATCTTTCCCAGGTACTCCGCCTTGAGAGGGCCATCCTCTTTGTTCAGGTACATGATTTGTTTGTGAAAACTATACGTGTATCATTGCCTCCAAGTATAACTTTGGCCTTTTCTACCTGTCACTGGCAAAATGCACCAGAGATGTGCAATTTATAAAGATTTCAAAAGTGCTGTTCTCATCAGAATGTGGACTCAGCTGATGTGCTCTACAAGATACCTTGTTCACATTAACATACCTTTTTTTATTCTTGCTCATGAACAAAGGCCATTTGTGTGAGTTGACAGAACATAAACTCTTTTATAGGGTGGTGCTGAATTCAGATTAATAATTTTCAAACACTATTCTGGTAAAAATTTCTCAATGTTTTCATTTATCAGACAGCTAAGTAGACATTTAGTGGGCCTTTGGACAGCTGAAAATGCAACTGCTATGAGCTTATTGAAACGTATTTTGGTAAGTGAGGGAGAGCCTGCCCTTTTTAAGCATCACTTCTAATTTTTTTTCTGTTCATGTGTTCTCAATTACTGTTTTCCTTTTAGATGTGTATTTAAAAAAAAAAATAGGCAACTAAATATGCCTGAGTAACTTGTACATGGGCTCCTTTTGTTTAGTGTTAATGTGAAGTTTGATGTGCACTAAAGGAGATTGGGTTGGAGTGTGGGAAGGGATGGGATAACTTGCTTGAACATACTGTTATAAACTCTACAACACCAATTGTCATTAATATACAAATGAAAATTTTCCAAGGGATAGGGGAGTGGGTTAGGGATGGGGAGGAAGAAGTAACTTGAACTGGCAAATGAGCTAACACGAGCTGCTGGCTCTTTTCCTTGAGATAAGAGGACAAATGAGAGAACAGGGCAATCTAAACATGTAGCTATCATTACTAAAGAGAGTGAGACTATAGCTGTGTAGATGAAGAGAAGACTCTCTAGAGATGAAACTTTTTTTTAAAAAAGGAGATTGAGATAGAAAATACTACACAGTAGAGTAAGGAATGGATAAGGAGAATAAAAACACTCAAAACAAGTTGGAAAAAAACAGATCTAGAACAGAAAAGAAAATGGAGGAAAGCTCTGAGTGCATATGAGATGCAGTAAACTACACTCTTTTTAAAAGATTGGTAATGCTTCAATTTGACTTTTTATTTAAACAGCCAACTTTACTGCTTTACATTTGAAGGTTTGACTTTTTCAGGGAGGTAGAAGTTTGATGCAGTCGTCATTCATGTGGCTAGTATTTTAGTCCAAGGAAAATTTCCCAAATCTTGGATTATAGATAGAGATAGTAGCTAAACCTGTAGTTACACAATTGTTACTCATAGTTTAAGCCATTGCTGGAAGGTACTTAGGTGCTACAGTGATAAGGAAGGTATAAGAACTTCTATAAAATAATTACGGTTGACTGGTCCTTTTCCATTATTGGACTTATGTTTTTACTTGCTTATAATTTTTTCTAACTTCGTCCATTGTGGCTGGTACTTCCCTTCTTGGGTCTCTGTTTCAGGCTGATATTTTTGTTTTGTTTTTTTAAGACCATTTCAATTAAAAACAGTTGAACAAGGCAAAGAAATACTCTTTCCCCCAACAGGTTAAATACCTGCAACCATCATTGATGACAAATTTTAGCATCTCCATGGTTCTGGGAAGGGATTCAGAATTGGGCATCTGGATTGCCCTTGTGTCAGGGATGTCTCTTGCTGTGTCCATGAAAACAGGCCCAAATTTGGTGATTAGAAGACTCTGGAAAAATCTTATTGGAACTCTGTGGCATGGATAGGGAGAGAATCCAGTGCTACAAGTTAGCTTTTAATTGTATAAGTCCTAAGACCATCTTGTCTCTTCCTATAGTCCCTTGATTCATTCAGTATATAACTTCCAGCTTCTTCAACAATGGGGGCAGGGCTGCTAAAGGAGCATTCTGTTCTCTATTCAACCCTGATTACTTTCTTGAGTATAGTTCATACTGTACACTGAATAAGGCAGGGGAAAAATAGTCTTTAATTACATACTATCTGAATATATATATTCATAAGAGGGCCAAATTCATGTTACCTGTACAACCTTAGTGCTCGCATTTAGTAACTTTTTAAAGAGTTTGACAGGTGTGGCACAAATTACATTCTTTTACTGTATGGGGTTTGTATGTGATATACAACATGCTTATGCCAGTAATTATTCTCACTTACTCTTGAATTTAGAGATCTATTTTGGAATATAAATTATTTCTTTTATGGCTTTAGCCATCAGGTTTGTTGGCATATCTGGACAGTGCTGATCCTGTTCCTGAGAAGGATGCTGACCGGATGCATGTTAGAGATAACTTAAAAATTGCAACTGTGAGTAGACAATTGTATTAATCTAAAAGAATGGTGAACTTAAAATGACTAGTTCTCTATTCAGCTTTGTAACTTATTCCATGTGCAGTTCTTACTGTCACTCTAAATGGGGAGAGGGGAAACTTTTATAAAATATTGATGTTCATCTGCTCCAAAGTATGCTTTTTAATCATAGAAATTGAACCACAAGTTACTCATGGGCTTTGTTCCACAGGACCAGTATGGCAAGTTTAATAAAGTGCCAGAATGGCAGAGACTGGCTGGAAAAGCTGCTAAAGAGGTAGAAAAATTTGCCAAAGAGAAAGTGGATCTGGTTTTGATGCATTGGAGGGACAGAATGGGCATTGCTCAAAAAGAGGTAAAAACAGAAAAGGAAAGTTATGCTCATTTTTTACATTCAAATTTTTCTTAAGTCACTAGTTACCATACTTTGTAAACACTGGAACTAATGCACTGTAATTGGTAGGTTTTACCTATGGTTGATTTCAAAGTTGATGGTGGAAATCTTGATTCGTGGCTTCAACTGTGAATCTACTATTGAAAATACTGTAACAAAACATTTTAATTCTTGGTTTCTGTGTTTACAAATTTTGGCCTCTTTTTCCTCTTTCCTTTTTTTTTTTTTAAAGCTAGAAATTTGAGTGATTATAGAGAATGGGTTGAAGTGGGAAATGGGCACACAAGTATCTGGCAATACTCATTTGTCATGCACACATTTCCAACTTGCATAATCACCTTTTTTGCTTAAATTCATTACCTAAGGAAATGAACTGTAACTGGATTCTTTTGTGCCCTTCTGGGTTTGAGCATCTTACAGACGCTAAAGCAGCAGAAATCCTTAAGCGGCTGCTGCAGAAGCAGCCTTTTAAACAGTAATGTGGTAGAAGGATTTTCAGTGTGTATTGAGGCATATATTAATTTGGAATATTCATTCATCAATATCACTGTACTGCATTTGGCTTTGAATGAACACTGCCTTGAATGGAAAGACTCAGCTTTCAGTATTGGAACTTCTTGGCGATAATGGCTGCTGCTTAAGGTCACTTGGCTTTTATTGTCTGGTTTGTGCCTCCTCCACAGTACTTAAATTATTTAAGATGGTGTAGGTCTCAGTAGTCAGCAGCTAAATCTTTGTATCCAAGAAGTCACCCTGTTTTCCTTGTTGAGAAAAGTGAAGAATGTCATGAGGAACTTCCCGAACCTTTGCCTTGCATTTTATTTCTTGCTCTGTCATTGTTCCTCTTCCCCTGTGCAATCCTGTTTGTGATTATAAAGGCCTGTCAATATGATGTATCCTTCTTTTTGCTCATATAATTCCAGTTCTTTCACTCTAGCCCTTTCTTGCTGACTTTCTTTTGGTTTTCTCACTACTGAGCTTGGCATTCCATATACTGTTGGTTCCTCTAATTGAAATTTAAGTTTCCTGATCTCTAAAGTTTCAGTTTTTCATATAGAAGTATATCATTTTCACTTTGCTGACCATACATAGGAAAGATGGAAAAGTAAGGTAATTGTAGCATTCATTTGATTTTTAACACTTTCTCCTGATCTCAGATCTAACCAAACTCTTTAACACACACATGATGTAACTTGGAAAAGTAAGATATGTGAGTTCTGAGGTCTCATTTTACTTTAATAAATTTTAAACAGAATTGGACCAAAAAACATTTTTCATGGGGCAAAGTAAAAATTGGATCCACATTCAACCATAGATACTTATGGATGTTTGATTATCATTAGCTGAATTTCTCAGTAAAATCTTTCCATGAGCTTTAGATGTAAACTCTCAAGTATGAACACTTAGGATTTTTCTTAATGTCTTATTTACCTGGGAAGGATAAAATATTAATAATACAGAATAGGTAACAGACATGGCTTTGCAAATCAAAATTCTGAGCTGTTCCCTTTTGATGTTCAAATGAATGAAATGAGATTGTGATTCTTACGTATCAGATTACATTGAAAGGATTTGTTGTGGTAACTCTAGGTTATACAATGTTACAGCCACTGAAATACTATGTATGGTATTTTGTTTAAAGTTAAGTTTTACTCTTTTCTTTCTACTTTCCAATCACAATCAGGACAGAAACAATATGGTGAGTTCGTGCACTACTTTTGTAGCTTGTGTTGCATTCAACTCTGTCTGGCATGTGGTGTCTTGTCTAGCAGTGTATGTTGGATTTCTTTGATCCAAAAAAAATCTTTCAATGGCCAAGTTAGGCCTGTGACTTTTTTCCCCTTGAGCTGCTATAGATTCTTTATTTCTCAACAAAGTAGCCTTTTGTGTTCTCCAGCTTTGTGGCTGTCAGTCTTTTGTGGGTGTGGGTGACTCCTGACATTTCTTTGGTTATGCTCCCCAGTCACACTTTTTGGCTTGGGGCAGAAGTTTTCCCGCATGTTAGTGTATGCATGCAATACAGTATATTTAAATGCAGGATTATTCAGCAGTTTTTGCTTAGTGTCTATTTAGTGTGCATATGGTGATGGGATTTGATTTGATTTTTTTTAACAAGTTGACAACAGGTAACTGCATATAATAAAAGTTAGTATATGGCCCCAAGTTTCCATGGCATGATTTGGTGACTTGTTAAAAATTTAGTTTTAATATAGTGCAAGTCACTAGCTAAAGATTTCAGTTCTGTTGTTTGATTTTCACTATTTGTAAAATCAATGTGTAGAAAACTGCATCACTAGTAAGAGGTTTCTTGGAAAGCAGGCATCTCTCTGGAACAACCAATCAAATCAAAGAGTAATTTTTCACTTTCAAAGTAACAATAGAAACCCACTTTTATAAGAACATGAACTAAAGTGAGATTATCCAGGTATCTGCTATTAATTGTCCTACTGCTAAAATTTGGCATCTTTTTCTATTTTCAGAACATTAATCAAAAGCCAGTAATACTAAGGAAAAGAAGGCAAAGAATAAAAATAGAAGCGAACTGGGATCTCTTCTACTACAAGTAAACATTTAGAATAAATGTGCTTATTTTTTTAAAATAGCCGTGTGTTTAACTGAGACAGATAAATTTAGTTTATGAATCCATGGCTGTTGACTTGACAAATACAGAAGCCCTAAGTGGCTATAAGATAGCTTAAGCAATACAACTTGAAATACTTGACATGAACTTTGGCAAATGCAATTTACAGAGCATAAAACACTCAAACACATTAAGGGAGTTCTTTAGGCTGCTTTTGGAAGGCATGTGGTCAGCCCTAACCTTTTTCTTGCTTTTGGCCTTGTATAAACAAACAAAATTGTACAGTTTTGCAAAGTTCATAAGAACTTTTTCCTGATAGGCCAACTTAATGTTCCAGTGGGATTCTGTGGGTGGCTATTAAATGACCGATAATATTGTACACCAGGATGTTTTTTGAAACCGAAGATAATTTAACTTTTAAGGGAGCTCAGATGGAGTGAGACCTTTTTATTCTTATGTTAAGCATCCTCATCCTCTTCATATGTCTTCTGCACGTTATCTTAAAGTGGATTGAGTTTTATTACATTTTAAAGTCACATCATGAAATATTAAACAGGATGCAAGTTGCACAGATGTAAATATTTGCATCATTCATGTAACTATAGAAACTCAAGATGTATACAAATAAGGATGTACTACTGGTATACCTGTGTATATAAATAAAGATAGAAATGTTAACATTTTTAGTGATGGCTGCATCTGGTAAACTGTAACAGCTGAATTCCAAGAAGTCCTTCTCTGTTGGACCCAGGTATTGGGAAATAAAACAAGAGCCTACAAGGTCAGGGTGGGGGCAAGCACCTCTTGATAGGCAAAAGAAATTCAGTATCCTTAAATCCTAATCATATAAACATATGAGCAGTCCCTCTGAAGTAAATGAGTTTACTTAACTTTATCCACACAAGCAGCATCTAAGAATTTGTAGAATAGGGGCCTATCTTTGCAAGGGGAAACACTACACTGTTTAGAAACTAACCTGGAATATTTGAGTACTTCACATGAAATAGGAATAATGAAAGATGACTTTCACTACATCCAGCAGTGAGTTTATATATAAACTTCAACTTTGGAAGTTCAGCAAACTTTAGCTTGGTTTGCTTCGAAAGTACAAAACTTTCAAAGTGAAGTGTTTAAGTCTCTAAATATTATAGAGGAAAAAAACTTCGGAACTCAGGTTCCAAAGGGGTATCCGTGTTAGTCTAGTTTAGCAAAACAAACAAGGAGTCCTCTGGCACTTTTTCAAGATAGATAAATTTGTTAATCTTTAACTCAGGAAGTTAAGTATTACTCTAACCAGTCCTGGCAAGAAGGCAGCTTTAAAATTCAAGATATTTTCAAAAGACTAGCTATCATGTGATCTCTGGTTCTGTTCGTGGAGCATCAACTTTTGCTTTCCTGCATGTGCATCTAGTACATTCCCATACTTGTTAATCTCTCAAGATTGCGAATTTACAAGTAAACTGCAGCCATGGTGAATAGCTTGACAGTTGTTACACTTGGAGACTGATTTTTGTGGACCATAGATTTAGAAGCAGATATAAACATTTCATATACAGATTTAAGTGTAAGACAAAATTGTAGCATGTTTCCTTTTTACCGTGTATGCTGTCACTTATGCAACCAAGTCTCAAAAGGTAGACTGCATTTCAGAGTACTAATATTGTTAATGTTTTTGAAAAGTAGAGCTACTTCAAGAATCTTATTTTTGTTGATGAGGTGGCTTCTGGCGTTAGTTTACAGTAAAGTGAGTCTTGTCTGATGCTCATAAGATAAGGATAAGTCTACACAGTAAAGAAAAGCCTGCATCTAGTCCTTACAGGGTGGGAAGGTTCAGGACCCCAAGCTCCATCCCAAGGCTGGAAGTCTACCGAGCAGTCAAGCAGCACTGTAAGCCAGAGGCAGCTGGCGTGGGCCAGCTCTGGGTTTTTCTTATCTGCATTGATGTTCCCTTAAACTAATAACCAAGTAGGTATATTGAGAGAGTCACTACTGTAATATCAAAATGATTGAAGCTCAAGCTGTACAAATCAGAAATATGATAGCAAAGCATATTCCCTTTTGTACTAATTCTTTGGAGTATAGTGCACTCTGATGGAAAGATCTAAAACTTGTTCTCACACAGATTGTAAGACTTTTGGGCATAGTAACAAGCTGTTGACTTCCAAAAGGGGTAGCTGAGTTAGTCTATTGTAGAAAGACGACAGAGTCCTGAGGCACTTTTAAAGACTAACAGATTTATTTATCGCTTGAGCTTTCGTGGGAGAAAATCCCACTTCAAAGCGTCTGACGAAGTGAGATTTTCTCCCACGAAAGATCATGCGATAAATAAATCTTAGTCTTTAGAAGTGCCACAGGACTCTCTTGTCAAGCTGTTGACTGTTAGCAATACATGGTAAAATTTTAACTGGCAGTTGTCGGCATTTCAAACTTCCTTCTAGTAAGCAATTAAACCATAATATTCTCTAGCAGACATTGCATGCAATGTTATATGCATTTTAAACTGTCTTCATCCCCATTAAAACAGATGAAAAAATATTTACTAGCCATGTTTTCCCTCTAGATTTCTTCAGGATCATGCTAGGTCAAATCTGATTTGGAACTTCAAAACACGGGAAGAGCTGAGAGATGCCCTTGAATCTGAAATGAGGGCATTCAACATTGACAGAGAACTTGGCAGTGCTAATGTCATCTCATGGAACCATCATGAGTTTGAGGTAAACTTGCCTTATATGTTTTTTTAAGTGACCTTTGATTATTCCATAAGTCGCTAAGATTGTAGTCTAAATGAGTTTGGTACACAGCCATAGTCAGTAAAAGATTGCGCAGAGTATATAAACCCAACACCATGAAGAAAAAAGCAGGCACCTCCTCGGTGCACTACTTTGTGTGTGGCTTTTGTGGTTCTTTGACTGCATGCAGGCCATGTTAATCAGCGAGGTGTACAGAGTTAACTTGTTCTTGGAATCACATTAACTCATGTTTAAGTAAAATCACATAGACGCCTGCTATTGTACTATTGTCTCTTGGTTTTGCAACACCTGTTGAACTTGTTAGCTCTTACAGTGCTGTGCTCTATCCATTACTGTAGAGATTGTTTAAATAGTGTAATTAAAGATGTGCAATACAAGTTCTTCTCTTTTGGGTAAAAGCTTCTTCAAATACATAGTGTGTGAGGATTCGCTATAGATTTCCAAAGGCTTTGTGCCACTTACAGTATTGTAGCTGTCTGGGAACAAACTGAATATCAACTGTTCTTTAGAACAGTGGTTCTCAACAGTCTGCAGATAGTGGCATATCACAACCCTACAGTACACACCAGCCCACACCCCACTCCCCCATAGGCCAAATCCAGCCACCTCCCTGGCTCACCGTGACACAGTAATGTGTCCTGTCAGTGGTTGAGAACCACTGCTTTAGAATATCAGTTTCTAGTAAAACAAACAAGGAGTCCTGTGGCACTTTTAAAGACTAGCCAATTTATTTATCACATGAGCTTTCGTGGGAGAAAATGTCACTTCATCAGACACTTTGAAGATGGGGAATTTACAGAATTGGAGGAAGTTAAATGCAGGGAAATGTACCACACAAGATCAGGTCAGGCTATAACAGCAAATCAAAATAGGTGTTGGGATTCAAACACTGGGGATCAGCATATGGAGAGGAAGGTGAGGTGAAATCACCTTTTGTAATGAGAAAAAAATCCATAGTCCTTGTTTAACCCTGAGGCAATGAAGTCAAATTTACATATAAGTTCCAATTCTGCAGTTTTTCTTTGAAACTGCAACTTGTTGTTCATTTGTTTGAGCATCGCTATTAAGTCGTCAATGGAGTGAGCAGGGAGATCAAAGTGTTCCCCTATTGGTTTTTTAATGTTATGATTTGTCCATGTGCAAAGAAGCAATTTTTTTAGTCCTAAATCTCTAGGTTAGTAAAATGAAAGCTGAACTTAAAATAGCAATTAATACAAATCTTACTTTGTCAAAAGTTGCTTATTCAATCTTACTGCCTGTTGCAGGAGAAAGGGCTCCTTCAAAAAACTGAAGACAAAACTCTTATTACTGATGCTCTTGATTCAAACAAGCATTGTAATAAAGCTGTAAAGTAAAACATAAATTGCATGTTACAGTTTATTAAACTCAACTTTAAGTTCAAAATCTGAAGTAACATTATTCGCATATGTATACTTCAATTATTATAGGTTAAATATGAGTGCCTTTCAGAGGAAATAAAAATAGGGGATTATTACCTGAGATTATTGTTGGAAGAAGATGAAACTGAAGAGAGTGGAGCCATCAAAAAATCGTGAGCCACTGTTCAGCTTGTCTTATTTATTTTTCTGAGATTTAATGCTTGTTTCCTCCACTTTGAACTTCTTCTGGTTTTGCAGGTATGAATTTTTCAATGAACTTTATCACCGGTTCTTGCTTACCCCTAAAGTGAACATGAAATGTTTATGTCTACAAGCACTGGCCATTGTTTATGGAAGATGTTATGAAGATATAGGACCATTTGGTGATACTAAATATATTGTGGGGATGTTGGAAAGGGTGAGATTTTTTTTGGTTTTCTGTTTCTCTTTTAGATAAAATAATTTTTCATGTGGCTGGCAATAGCGTAGTCATTGATACGCTGCTATTCAGTTTATATTTTGGAAGTGCAGATTTAGCTTGAAGTTCCATTTGGAAGTAACTGCTGGATTGAATCATTTTTAGTCAGTTTCTTGCCTCCTTTAACTCACTCTTAACTGAAACAGTAGAACCTCAGATATATAAACACCTGAGTTACAAACTGTCCAGCAACTGAACACCATGTGAAACTGGATGTAAACAATCAGGCAGAAGTGGTTTGGGGGGCCTGGGGGTGTCAAATATCTACTGTTCTGTGCCTGTATTGCATCTTAGGCATGCAGATGAGAAGCAGATTGGGGTCTCTGCTGTTCCCTGTAAACCAAGGGTACTTTTTCACATCCCCTGCCACCCCAGCCTGGGGGGCGGGGAGGGAGGGAAGCTGTTTTCAGCACAATCCCCTGTCAGGAGGGTCAGTCCAGAAACTGAGAGAGAAGCTGCTACAGGGAACTACTGAGCTGCTGTTGAAGCCTCAGCTGGAAAACACTGACTGCAGGGCACGGACTCATAATGTTTTGTTCAGAGTTATGAACATTTCCGAGTTGCAAACAGCTTCCATTCCTGAGGTGTTTGTGTCTTAAAGGTTCTACTGTACATTAATAGGTGTCTCTGCTGGTGGAATTCCTAGTCGCGTTACTTTAATGTGCAAGAATAAATTTATTTGAAATGAGGTGAATAGAAGCTATCTGAAGAGTAAAATATAAACGAAAACCATGTACGCTGCTTTTAGTGCAGTATTTTGGTCTTATTATTGAAGCGCCTCAAAATTTGACTGCAGATATTTAATTTTTTGTACCCCTGTGCAGATTAGGCCTTCCATTAAGGATGACCGGTTTGATGTGCATTGGTGGTGTGTGTTCTTCAAAACTCTGAATAACTAGTATACTTAAGGATAATGAGTTGGAATTGTCTGTAGCAGTAAAAACTGGCATGTCCTTTAATGGCAGAGGCAGACACAAGCCATGTTTAACTGTATTTGAGTTAATAGGCCTTAATTATAGGGTCTGATATATAGGATTTAATTTAATCTGTTGAAATTGAAGTTTTGCCCACCAGCAGGGTAGTTCATGGTTCCACTTCTCTAGCAGCAGCTAAAACTAACACTTTAAGTTTAGAGCATTCCCTTTTTATACTGCTTTAGTCTGAAGTGTCTGGCAGTTCTTTATAAAGAAACACTAACTCAGGTTTTAAATGGGAGCTCATCTTTCATTTAAGTGCATTTATAATATAAACTCATACATGTTTAAATACCAGTTCAGTAATAGGAATACAAGTTGATATTAAAAAGTCAGCTCACCTTTAAAATTACATTTCAACATGAATTTTATAATACGAATACTTGGCAGGAAGAGTCTTTTTACCTGTTCCCTTAACATGGATTTGGTGTGGTTCAGAAGAAAGATGCACTCTTAAAATTGATGTGAAGCCTCTGCATGCAAAATAAACTATAGAAATTGTTCAAGAAATAATTTTTAGTATGAAACAAATTCAATAATATTACCAAAATTAGTGAGACTGTTTATAGTGACTTGCAAGATATCAGCTGCAGTTCCTGAAAATGTTTGAGACTTGAGTAACATGAGCAATGTGTTTCAATGCCATTTATATATACATCAGTATACTTGGATGAAAAGCTGTTAAACAAAACTTGCTGGTTTGTCACAAGATACCTTGAGTTAATGGAACATTCTAATTTTTTTGAGGCTTTTTTAGTTTGTATTTCCTGTTGGACATGTTTGACTTGTTCTCTTCTTTTTTTCAAAAGTGCACTGATAGGCTTGAGCGGGACAGATTGATACTATTCCTGAACAAGCTCATTCTTAATAAGGTAGGTGATTTTATTCTTAAATTAAGATATATGGATGCTTTTCTTTTATATCAAACTGGATGTTAAATGTTTTCTAGTTCAGTTGACTTGAAAACTGTAACTAAAGCCTTAATTTTGCATTTACCTAATGGGAAGGAGAGGTCTTTTATTAGATACAAATATTAAGGATACAATCTTCTCACATATGCAGTATAAATAGGCATGATTTACGGTTTTTGAATACTAATGAGGGCATAAGAAGGTATAAATGATCTGTGCTAGATTTCTAAAGAATGTGGTTGAGAATGAGGAGGAGAGGTATAAACTTAATTTGTAATGAGATTAAATATACTATACAAAGATGGATCTTGCAATGCTTTTCTCTTGCCCATAACACTCTTAATGCTGATATTTATTTCATGATTTCTCTTCTGTGTACAGAAAAATGTTAAGGAGCTCATGGATTCAAATGGCATTAGAATCCTTGTGGATCTGCTTACGCTGGCACATCTCCATACAGGCAGGGCTACAGTACCATTGCAAGTATGGGGTCATTTGGTTTCTTCACTGTGCCTTTTTTAAAAGGGGAATTTGGTCAGAAATTGTCTCATTTTAAAACAAGGATTTTGTTAAAACTCAAGTTGAATGGTCTGTTTTAAGACTATCTTTTGATTAAATCTCTAGAAGGTAAGAAAACAGGCTGAAGTTTCTGCACAAACTATAACTCTGCCCTTATGTGCCTGCACATGCTATTTATATTCTAGGCCTGCCTTAGCACCTCCAACTCTTAGATCTTCTCCTAATGCAGATCAGGCAAGCATGAAGCCTTTTAAAATCCTCTCAATAACTAGCTAGCTTCCAAATGGCTAAAGTCCTATGGGATCAAGACTGGACCTTGACTTATATTAATTATATATAAATATTTAACTTGTAGAGCAATGTGATTGAAGCAGCGCCTGATATGAGAAGAGAGAGTGAGAAAGAGTGGTACTTTGGCAATGCAGATAAAGAGAGGAGCGGTCCTTACAGCTTTCAAGAGGTATTGTATGTACTCTTTTGTTGATGGTTCATAATAGACCTGAACAGAAGAATGGCCGTACCGACTCAGACTAATGATCTGTCTAGCCAAAACCCTATCTTCAAACAATGGCCAGTTCTATATCCTTCGGTGGGAATGAACAGGACAGGTCAATTGAGTGATCTATCCCCTATCATCCAATTCCAGCTTCCGAGTTAGAGATTTAGGGACACCCAACACGGTATTGCATCCTAACCATCGTGGCTAATAGTCGTTGATAGACTTATCCTCTATGAACTTATCTAATAGTTCCCATGGGAACTTTGCTTTGTGTGAGGAAGTACATCCTTATGTTTCTTTTAAACCTGTTGCCTATTAATTTGAGTGACTCCTAATTCTTGTGTTCATATAAAGGGGTAAATAACAATACCTTATTCACTTTTTCTGCACCATTCATCATTTTTTCCTCATGTCTGTAGATGTAGACAGTAATCTGACTTCTAAAACGAACAACCCCAATCTTAATATTCCCTTATATGGAAATCATTTTTGTTGTCCTGCTGTACTTTTTTCCAATTCCAGTGTTTTGTGTAAGATGGGGCATTATGTTATAGAGTAGGGCAGCCTGCAGAGTTGTCTCCTGTGGCCCGTAACAAGAGCCGGCATTCAGGGGTTCCCAACCCCTGGTTGGCTCTTCAAATATCCCGTGTTCTGCTGGCTGGGAGCCAGCAGCCAGGCTGTGGCCGTTTTTTTTGCCTCCCTCCTGGGGTCCTGCTGCCGTCAGCAATGCTTCTGGGCCACGCCACACTCCCCCCACCACCCGAGCCTCAGCAGCCAGGAGCCTACTGGCATGTGGGAGGCTGGGAGCCACATTGGCTGCACCGCTCCCCAGGCAGAGCCCTGGTCTGCAGCGGTGGGGTAGCACGACCCAGCAACTGGAGCAGATGGACCCAGCAC
The DNA here is from genome assembly GCA_007922175.1 of Pelusios castaneus. Classification (NCBI taxonomy): domain Eukaryota; kingdom Metazoa; phylum Chordata; order Testudines; family Pelomedusidae; genus Pelusios; species Pelusios castaneus. The sequence goes on from ML685787.1 coordinate 27,185,044, forward strand.
CAGGTGCCAGGTCATGGCTGGCATGGGGGAGGGCCTGGGGGTGTGGGGAGGGCTCCCATGGGGGCTCCGTGCTGGGAGATGCTCCATGAGGTCCCTGTGGGGGGCTCTGCCCAGTCCCGGCGTGTAGCTGGGAGCTGTGCTATGGCTGCTGGCCTTGCCTTCCCTCCAGGCTTGGGGTTGCAATCAGCTCTTTTTCTTTCTTTTTCTTTCTCACACTTTTTCAATTACAAATAAATTTTTGAACCTTTCTAAAAATTAAATTTCAGTTGTATGAAAAGGTTTCAGTGATGTGGCCCTCGGTCCAATATCCTAGTCCTCATGTGGCCCTTGTGGTGATTTGAGTTTAAGATCCCTGTTATAGAGGCACTATATTATCTATCACTTTCCCAATGGTTCCTAGTTTTTTGATTCATGCTGCACATTGAGCAGATGTTTCAGAGAACTGTCCAGTGTCCCCAAGATCTTTCTTAAGTGGTAACAGCTAATACAGGTCCCATCATTTTGTATGTCTAGCTAGAATTATGTCTTCCAATGTGCATTACTTTGGAATCAGTGGGTTTTTTCTTCCAAGAGGCCAGAGTCTTGTATGTTTCTGAAAGAGCTGAATATCGGAAAGAGTTTACATTGCTCCAATACATGCATGTTGTTTAGCATATTTTGTCAGACATCAGGTACAGTTAGATAATCCCCTCACAGGTTTGAGACCCCAGAGCCTCAGATGGGCAGCCCTGGGCAGGAGTTGGGGGTGGGTGACCCTTAGGAGGGTGTGGAGGCAGGCAATGGCTGCTGTGAATGGCAAGCCTACCGTTGCTGGCAGAGCAGGGAGGTCAGAGCTGTTCCAGCTCCATTCTCCACACTTTGCACAGCTGCTTCCGTCTCCAGTTGGAGCACTGCTCAAAGCAGCTGCTGCCACCTATCTCATGCAGGAGCAGCCCACCACCACCGTTGGGTACACTCCCTAGGCAGCTACTGCTCTGCAGGCTCCCAGAGGTGGCGGCTGTATTTTGTGCTGCTGCTTGAGGATAATCCTGAGGACAAGGTGCAATTCCCCACTGTTGTCATTTTCTGTAGTGGGTCCCATGAGGCTCGGGAGCTCCAATTAAGCATGTAGGCCCTGTTTTTTCTCAAAGTGGGGGGAGGATTTAGGGGAAGTGGAGGGCGCAATTGTTACACAAGTCCGGGTTGGGGGGACTCCATTAAAGTTTGAGAACTTCTGTTCTAGTTCTACTGGCTCAGAGAACAGTAAAGTTCCATCATTTAAAAATCTTAACATGAAAATGACAGTAAAATGTAAAGTGACACTGGAGAGCCAAATTACAATTATAAGAAATTAGCATACAGTATATAGCTAGTGTTCTATGGTAGCCAGTAAATTTAATATACACAAGCTCTGAAAAATAGGAGAATGGAGTAGAATGGAGTATATTTAATGCAGTTTTGATTAATAAACTTTCAATTTTGTTGTCCTCAAGGAAGATAAAATTATCAAAAGAAATCAGTGATCTGATTATTTTGGGTATGGTATTTATGCATTTTGTCTTCCTAACACAAGCTGCCAAATGGCATTAAAAAATAGGCTTTTTAAGAGTGAAAGAATCAAAATGAGATGACAGCTTTTAGGGTTATAATTTCTGCATAGTCTCCAAATTGGAAATTAATAATCTAGTTTACTATAACAATTTAATTTTTAAAAAAACGAGTTGAAAATCTCTCCCAAGTTCATATTCTTCTGCTTTCTGGACCTTTTTTCCTATGGTAGACAAGAGTAAATTTTACATTTCTTAAAGGGAACAGGAATTCTTAAGACGTATTGGCTTTTTATAGCAAAAATTGTGTACATGAAGTACATCTGATTTTATATGTATTATGAATGACCAAGATAAATAATGAAAAATACCAAAAATCCTTACTGCTTTTAGTATGAAGCATCTAACCTGTACCTCTGATTTTAAAAAAGATGCAGGAACTATGGGCCAAGGGAAAGCTGACTGCAAAAACACGTTGCTGGGCTCAGGGTATGGATGGCTGGAGACCATTACAGATTATCCCTCAGCTTAAATGGTGCTTGCTAGCCAATGGACAGGCTGTTCTAAATGAGACTGACCTTGCCACGCTTATCCTCAACATGCTGATCACAATGTGTGGCTATTTCCCTAGCAGGTAAAGAGTCTTTAATTCCATGAGGAGAAAATGGTTGCGATTTTTTTTCATGGTTGTAGCAAATATGTTAATGCATAATTGCTATACCAGTTTTATTGGTGCGCTTCCTGGGTTAAATGGGAGAAACTCTTAAATAGAACCCATATGTACTATCCTATAGCAAATATCATTTGCTTAGTGAACATGGATGTTTTAATCTTCCTACCATGAATGCAAAGATGAATTGACTCAGTTTTATGATGGGACAAATAGAAATCAGTTTAATAGCAGTGTCAAAAAATTTCATGGTCACTGCTGTATTGACTGCATCTTTGGAAACGGAAATTACAGTAATGCAGCACTGTTTGAAAATTTACTGAAAATGAATGTTCAAGGGTACTTTGATTATATTTCTATTGGTATCGAACATCTTGTAACTCTTCTTAAATACATAGCTAATCTCACCGTTTCCATGAGTGCATACTTAATGTGAATTTTACTAAATCTCATTGATTCACTTGTTCTTAACTTCGATATGCAGTGTAAGTTTCATGAATATTTAAGAAATGAGGATAGTAACACTTGTCAGAATATATATATTCAGACTCTTGAGTTTGCCAATCCATAGGATTGAAATCTAAAATCTGCCTAAGAAATCCATTCAAAAACATTTAAAATAAAATCACAAATACTGTATTTATATTTAAGTATTATAAACAACATTGATTGGGAAAAATACATATTTTAGGGATCAAGATAATGCCATTATAAGACCTCTGCCCAGAGTAAAGAGGCTGCTTTCAGACAACACTTGCCTTCCTCATATTACTCAGGTAAGTTGCTTGTTATGCCAATCTGTTCTTGAGAAATGTGTGTATACTCAGAAATTATTCCAGCTAATTCAGTATAATTGAACAGGCATTCCGTTCTGGGCATTAACACTTCTTTAATCTTAGTCCTATATTTCACTAACACTGGTTTTAATCATTCAATTTTGATTACCTGGTTAAAGTTAGTTTGTTTTATGGCCACTACTCATCTAAAACTTATAGGTGCTCAGCATAAATGCTATTTTCTTCATTTCAGCTGCTGTTGACATTTGACCCTATCCTTGTTGAGAAAGTTTCCATATTGCTGTTCCATGTCATGCAAGATAACCCACAATTATCACGTTTTTATTTAAGTGGAGTATTCTTCTTTATCATGATGTACACAGGTTCCAATGTACTTCCTGTTGCAAGGTACGGATAAGGGGAATGGAGAAATTAACAATGTGAAGTATTTATGGTGGGAATACCTCTGCATGTTAATATTCCTCCTAACTGAATGGGGGAAAATTGTTAGTGCTTCCAAGCAATGAACAGCAAGGTTTCTATAGTGGTTTGCTTGTTTGATTCTGTACAAGTGATTAACTTTTTTTTAATATAAAACCCCTTCACTTGGTAATGTGCATACATTTGCAGTTCTGTAGAATTGAAGCAATGTTTTTGGGGGTGGGGGCTTTAAGGAGTGTACATCTTCTATTCCCAGCTGTACAGCTAAAATCATTGATCTAGTCAAGATTTTTGTTGATTTAACCATGAAAGCAAGTTCCAATCATGCATACATAGTACAGAATTAGAAGAAATATTGTTGGCTTTTGATATGTACCATTTGAGCTTTTTATTTTATAATTGGGTTACAACAAAGACCCTGATCTCACAATTAGTTTCATATAAGGCTCTATAAAGCTCAGTGTTTAATGTAAACTTCCACATTATCAAACTTGAATCTTTGAGCATATCTAAATGGCTTTCTATTAAGATAATGGATTTGAGTTTTAAAGAGTTGTGCTGTGATGTAATGAATTATTCTCATGTATTGAGAATTCAAATTACAAATATATAACAGAATATCAAAGGCAAGTTTGCTGTTTGTAAATTAGTCACAGCATGTATTTAACTGATCTCTTAATACCTAAAAAGTAAAAGTGCAAAGTTTTCTATAAAGCAATTGCGATGAGGCGAAAAATCTAGGGTTAAGATATAGGTCTGATATGAAGGCAGCTCTGAAATGAAAAAGCAAGTGCATTTTTAAATCAGCATCCATACTACTCACCTCTCTGCAGAGCTACCTTGAAAACACCATTGAACTGAAAAATATTACTTTTCTCTTAGGTTTTTGAAGTACACGCATACAAAACAGGCTTTCAAGGCTGAAGAGGTGAGTAAAAATTGCTAGTTCAAAAACATTGACTTCTGCTTTCATAAACTAAGTTAACAAATGAATTCTACATTCTTTTCTAAAGTATAATACTTCCGCTTTCAGTTCTTCTACCTTGTGCTTGCATCATCCTCATAAATAGGCACATTCACCTTCTCTTTAGTTTAAAAGAGAAACTTTCTTTTCCCTCCTTGCTTTCAGCTTTAAAGTCATCTAAATTTTTTTTAAAACCAACTCTGAACAAGCTGCCTCATTTTCTTGGCTGTGTTGCTTGTAATTATTTTGCATTGTCTCAATAATTCATTATAAAATGAACTATGCTCTGTCACCAAATATAGGGCCTAGAGACTCATGTATTCTCCCCTTCATCAGTCAAGTTTGTTCCAAATCTTTTTTTAAAAAGCATCCTTAGTGTAGTGGTCTCTTCTTTCTCCGGACTTCCTAAGAAGACAATGAAGAAATGCTGTCAGCATAGCCAAGTGTCTCTCTTCCTATGCAGTCCATATATTAAATTTTCCCTTCTCTCCAAAACTCAAACCAAGTATTCACAACTGAGATATGAAATTTATTTTACTGGTGCTACAGATAGTGATTGGAGTAATGATCTAAGTGTCTATCGATTCCTCTTACCATTGGAGCATTTGAGACACCCAGCTCTAACAGTCTGCCACCTATTTGCTTGTCTCTTGTGTGAGTTAAGGTATGCAGCAAAGGGTTCTTGAAGTGAGTGAGTGAGCACTTGAAAATAACAAGAAAAGTCTGTTTTTTCTGGGACTGAATTTTTTTTGTCCTACAAGGCTTCAGCAGTAATTTCCTTCAAAATGAGATGTTGACTTGTAGAATATTAAAGAAAAACTGTAAGTAGAACCCAATGAAATAATCAGCAGAAGCATGTTGCCTATCTCTGCCATTGAATGTAGGGGAAAATCCCATGGACTTCCTGACCTTCCACACCCAACATCTTGTAGAGGAGTAAAAATCATAGACTTTTAAAAACTTCTGTAACTGCTATCTTCCTAACTTGCAACTAGAATGATTGCACTTGGCATTTCAACAGAGGTCTGTTACTCTTCATAACTGAAGTGGAAACTCCTTTAAGCTGCGTTTGCGGCACCTTCTGACTTGGCCAGTACAATGGTCCTTTAAACTCTTTATAGTTTGTGGACCATAAATCTCACATTGATTTCTGTTGCGTGCACACAGCTTTTCCACTTGGGTGGACACAATGCCAGGTAAATGATCAAACTAAAGAAATCCAGTGAAATAATCTCTCTTTGGTTTTTTGTTTTATCTGTGTGTTGGTGCCAAGTGGCAAAAATTGAACTTTAGCAGTTGTTTTTAGGCTGTTACATATTAGGATCTCCTTGTCCAACTCATTGAAAGCTTGCAGGAAAATTCTACTTTGGGCATAAACCTAATGTGACAAATTTTAGATGAATTTGACTTTTTGTGGGTTTTGGTAGGGAATAGGCCAAGTAGGGTTTATAATGGAAATTTGGTTGAGGTTAAATAAATTGCATGGAGCTACATTCATTCAGTTTTAACTAACTGTGGGAAGTAGTGCTTGTGTGGGTGTTAATACTCCTAGTTTTAAAGAGGATAAATTGCCTTTGTAGAAAGTGTATCTAGGTTTATTCACGCAACATGTGTCAGAGATTTAAGCCTACAAAGCTGCGCTGGGGAAGCAGGTGAGAAGATAGTATCAAGAAAGCACTTACCATGCTAGTCTGGTGTTCTTTTCTTTAGACTGGGGGTCTTCCTTTTTTCCCCCTCCTTAAAGCTGACCTGCTCTTCTATCTGTCTTTGTCTGCAGTACGTAGCAGAAGCCTTACCTTTTACAATCACTGTAAAGTCAAATTTTAAACCATAGAACCTTGAATAATCTTAAACCAAAATTATAAAGCTGCACTTGTATTGCTTTTGTAATGTATATGCCTGTTGCAGTACTGTGCCTCTGAATTTAACTTGCTTCCATTGGCATACTTGTGGTAAGCACGATCCAAGAACAATCCTTGTGCAGTACCTGGAAGTTTGGGCTGATCTAGAGTTCTGCTTTATTCAAGGCAGGGGTTCTCAACCCCTGGCCTGTGGGGCTTTTTGAAGTGGCCCGTGCTCCCCGGTCCTGGTTTGCAGCTGGAAGTTGGGCTGCGTTTGCCCACCTCTGGGTTCTGTCTGGGCAGCAGTGGCTAGGGCCTCTGGCAAGGAGGGGAGAGGTGCTGGCTGGCCAGGAGGAGCCAGAAGCGGAGCACAATGGAGAGAGCCAGGCCGGGACCATGGCTGAGTGGGCGCTGCCCAGGTGAGGGCCTGGGTGGGGGTGCCCTGTCCTGGTCTCCAAGCAGGGCAGGACACCCTGTTGGGGGAGGGAACTTGACCACATCTGGCCTGCAGGAAGTGCTGTGCTGTGCTGGGGCCAGTTTGAGCTGAGCAGGGCCTGGCACTGTCTCCCATTCACCCGGAGGAGTGGAGCGGAGGGGGTTCATCTCTGTCCGGGGCCCGGCTTGTGTCCATCCTGCAACATTGATGCTGGGGGAGAGAGCCCGGCCCGGAAGCGGAGGAGGTCCTGGGTATTCTTTTTTTTTTTTTAATGTTTAAATAAATAAATAAATCTTTTTGGCTCGAGGGCCCAAAATTTTTACAAACCTGAAGGGCCACCAGTCTATTTTAATTAAAATTTTAAATTAAATTATCTAAATTTTAATTAATATAGATCGAGAAACAATTTAAATTTAATTAGTTAAATAGACTGGCTTGAAGGGTTGTAAAATTATATCTGTGGCCCTTGAGCAAAAAAGCTTGGGAACCACTGATTCAAGGTATAAGGATACTAGCTCACAACCGATTGCTAATTCATGATAGCTAAAAGGATTTACCATATCATTTTGTTGTATTCTGTAAACTTAAACTAGGTTATTGATGTAGAAAACAGTGAATTTGATCATTAAAAGTTATTGTCAAATCTATCTGGGTAGCTTTTAGGAATTTTAAATAGAATTTTGCCTCACAGCTAGGAAACCTGAAGGAACTGGGTAGTGATATTTTGAATTTTGGAGAGAGATTTACTGCTTGTTCTAGTTTCGCTATTGGCTGCAAAATCAGTACTCGGCAGTGAACTTCAGTGTCTCTCTTGTAATGTTGGACATGACTACAAGAACTTTAAGATTAGCGTTTTATAATCCATTGCTCTATATCTCTCTGATTATCAGCTTCACTGCCCTTGAAGTTAAACTGGTATACTCTTCAAATCACTACAACTGTTCTGGGCTTGCAGCTGTGACTTTATAGTGTGTAATGCTTAGCTGTGTTTCACTCCTGCACAAGTGATGTGAAGATGATTCATTGATAGCTGGCAGTATCCTTTAAAAAAATCGGCATACTTAGCCACTCTTAAATTTAAATAGCTGTTAGCACCTAGGACATTTTTGCATAGTCTAAGCAATATAAGGAAGATTTATACAAGCGTATTTAAGGTCCTAATCCATTTAATTGAATTCAAGAGTAAAACAAGAAATCCTTTATCCCAGTGTGTGTGAATCATGTGATCAAACAACAACTTGCAATATCTCTACACTTTCTGAAATTCTTCCCTTTTAGGCAAAAGGGCAAGATATAGTTCAAAGAAGTATACTAGGACATATCCTTCCTGAAGCGATGGTGTGTTATTTAGAAAACTATGAGCCAGAAAAATTTTCTGAAATTTTTCTTGGGGAATTTGACACTCCAGAAGCAATTTGGAGCAATGAAATGAGGTAACTATCTTTTTTTCTGCTTCCCATTAAAGTGAGATGGATCCAGTCTTTTGATTAAGCCTGTATTAAGTACATGCCATGTGACTAGACAGCATTAGTTGTTACAATATATTTTACATCTTGGGCATAGAGGGCTCAGTGGCTTACTTCACTTAGAATTTCTACAGGCAGCTACTACCATATCTTTCCCAAGTGAAATGGATTTGGTTGTTCCAATTAAGTCTTCAGTCCTCTGTCCACACCATAAAGCCAAGAAACAACATGAGACAACGTAGTCTCTCTTCAAAAGAAGCCCATGTAGAAATATCACTGTCATGGAGGAGCTATATCATTTCACTTTAAATTCTCCAACAGTTTGCTTCATGCCTGGTTAGAGTCAACAAATGTTATCTGTCTCTAGAGTTGGCCATTTCTCACGGTTCCCTTTGTAAACTAATAAACTACATAGTGTTGCAAATCACACAATTCCTGTTTACTACCATAGCTCTCAGGTTCCTAGGGCACTGTCTATTAAACATGGAAAAATCTTTCTAAATATATACCTTTTTATATAAATCTAAATCTTCAGTGTGAAAACAAATTTAAGAAACAGCTCCCAAATAGGTGAATGAGTAAGTAGAACTGAGTACACACCTTCTGAATTACTGCTTAATTTTTTTGTGTTTAAAATTAAAACCAGTCATATTAGATTACAGGACTGTAGTGTCCCAAATTTCATAAATACTATTTTAATCTGTTCAAGAAATGTGGCTAATATGGGATATAAAGTCCTTATAAAAATAAATCACAGGTAATTGGCTTAATAGTGTACTTATGAAAGAAGTGTCTGACCAGAATCTTGTATTTATATAATTCTTGAGATGATTGCAATTCACAGGCGCCTTATGATAGAGAAGATTGCTGCACATCTTGCTGACTTCACCCCTCGTCTTCAGAGTAATACAAGAGCACTGTATCAGTATTGCCCCATACCAGTTATCAACTATCCACAACTGGAGAATGAGCTGTTCTGTAACATTTATTACCTCAAACACCTTTGTGATACACTCCGATTTCCTGAGTGGCCAATTAAAGATCCTGTAAGTCAGAAATTTTTCTACACTTCTATATTTGTAGAATGAACATTTTTTTTCTCTCTCTCTCTCTCTTTCTCTCTCTCTCAAATAAGTGGTAAATTGTCTTAATAGACGGCTTCAAATATAGCCTCCTCCTTAAACCGTAGTATACTTTGATTTACATCTGCAAGCTTTTGTAGCAATTTGTGTATGATGAACCAAAAATCAGGATTGGGTAAACTGGAAAAGAACTGAATTGCCTGCTGAATTTTTGATTATAGCATGAAAATTAATCTGCTGCTGTAACAATCAGATACGTTTGCTCACACTTCTAAGAGTTGCTGAAATAAAGGATATATCTGTTATAATGTGAGCCCAGTGTTCAACCTCAGGCTCAAGCATATTCCCCCATTCCATCTACATGCCAATCATACTAACCCAGGGTCCCAGGGAATTGGTGTGAGCCTGAGTCAAGCCAGGACTCAGGGTTCAAGACTTTCTGCTTTGTAGGCTGGACTTGTGCTGTGGAACTTTGTAAAAAATATTCCATGACTGTCTTTGTCCTCTGGGCAGTAGAGGTTGGTGGACAGTCAGGTTTTCCCATGCTGCACTATAAGCAAAGGACAAGAGCAGCCACATTTTGGGATGACGCTAGGTAGGCTGGTTGTACCTGAGCCCACATAATAGTCCTGTTGGAACTCGGAGTTCAACAGTTCCTAACCTGGGGTTAGTTGCAAATGAGTATAGACACTCAGCCCTTCGTTAACAAACCCATGCTCACTAAGTTCAGCTAACCCTGGGCTTAAAGGGACTAAACCAGATAAGTAACCTGGCAAACTCGAATAACTCTTCTAATACCTAAACTTGTAAAGCTTCAAAAGAAACAGACTGCATGGATTGTTGTTTATGCCTACAGTTAAGCAAGTGAGTGGCACCTCACTATAGCCTAGCATGGGTGAGAGTGTTCCCACAGTAAAGTCATATCTGCATCATTGTTTCTGCATTTGTGCATGTGTTTGGGAACATACCCCATAGTTCTTTGGGCTTAGATACTGTAAGCTTCTCCCCAGCAAATTGCAAGAGAGCTTATTTATCCTTTTGGGGAATTGCGGGAAGGACACTGAAGGACTACTGACATTTGAATGACAAGTGTGCTTTACACTCGATGTTATGTCCTTAATGAATTTTCATTTTTCAGGTTAAATTGTTAAAAGATACTCTGGAGGCTTGGAAAAAGGAGGTAGAAAAGAAACCACCTACAATGTCAATAGATGATGCTTATGACGTTCTTAACCTTCCTAAAGGACAAGGACAGTAAGTTGCCATCAAACTTCCTAAAACAAAACCAAAGCTGATATGTAACTAGTACATTGTTTAATATCATCCGTTACTCTAGATAAACAGAAACTTTGATCTCAGCTTATTGGTCCCCCAAAACTGGAAATCTGTAATGGCTGCCTTTATTTAGCATGAATGTTGAGAAATCCAAAACTGATTTGATTTTTTTTAGGGTAATATGTGCATATAAAAAAGAGGCTCTTCCGTTAACTTGGGAAAAAATACCTGTTTCAATCTTGATGAGCTCTCCTATTGAACATTTGCCAGCCTGCTGTACTAGATCCAAACCGTGGGTCCCATATGCCCTTTTCTTTCTGGGGTAGAGTTTAACTCTCCAGGTCTGATATTCCTTTTGGCAATGTCCTCCCATTGCTTAGGCCCTAAAATTAGTGCCAGCTATTCCAAGCCTCCCAGTAGCTGTTGCATACTGAGTTCTAGCCTGCTGGTTTGTTTCCCTCTATCAGGCTACATGACAGTAAAAACAAGTAACATACACTCTGCAAAGAGATTTTTTAAACACACACCCTTTACTCATAGAGAAATCCTAAGATGTACTGATCCATGCAAAAATAAATACCTGCAAGCAAACTCTTCCGCTTGGCATCCTCCCTGCTTTGAAAGCTCTGTGGGGTTTGGTCAGGCCTTCCAGGGTCCCAAGCCCATCCTCGCCTCTCCTTCCTCCAGCCAATCATATCTTTTGCTCTCCTATGATCAGCCTCACAGACTGTCAGTGATGCATTACAAGTTACCAGCTCATCTGGAAGGACTGGCTTCTGAGAGTGGTAGCAAGCTCATTATCCATACATGATTGTATTTGAATAGGAGACCCATGAGTTTATCACCCTTAATTTGTTTGATTTGGCATCTCTGAAACTTCAGTCCAGAGTGGAGCCCAGACTATAAGGAAGTACAGTGGTCTTGGCAGTCTGATATTGATAGCCTCATTGACCTCAGGTCTGACTATGTCACCCCAAATTTAGTCATTGGAGAACACTTCTGAAGTAGAGTGAATAGTGCTGGAATAGTAACTGTTTTTGTAATCTTATTCATAGCAGCCGCAACTAATTGAGTCACAAGACTTGAGTGCCTTTGGGAGGAGCTCTCATAAAGACATGAAGTTCCTCTATCCTTGTAACTTTTTCCCCTAGAGTTGTACACTTGGGCAGGACTCAGCAAAAGCCTTGGGGCACAGGGCACAAAACCTGGCCTTGCTATTGAACTATGCCTTCATGTATGGCCCTAGCTCAGTAGTAGTGGAGAAGTGGGGATCAGGTGAATGGAGTGAGGGGAAGTCATGGAATTTCTGTGATTGGGACCCTATGGCTGCAGGAGAGAAGAATAGTTAATTTTAAAAGTTTATTTTTGCTATTTGAACCATTGTAATTTATATTTTTAAAAAACAAAATTGTAATTATGTGATTCTTTGTGTAGTTTTGATTAAGATGCATAACTATCTAAATTTTTAAATGCTTTGATTGTGAGAATTAAAGATTATAAACATAATTACTGAACTGTGTAATAGAGAGTTCTACTTGGGTTAGGGTTCTTTCTGCAGCTCGTAAGATGGGTGGATATAAAAACATTCTTTCATATAATAATCTTTGTAGCTTACCAAAAAAAAATTAGAAAACTTGGTATATGCGGAGAATGTTGGATAAGAACGACCATTCGGGGTCAGACCAATGGTCCATCTAGCCCAGAATCTTGTCTTCTGACACTGGCCAATGCCAGGTACTTCAAAGGGAATGACAGAACAGGTGATCATCAAGGGATCCATCCCCTGTCATCCATTCCCAGCTTCTGGCAAACAGAAGCTAGGGACACTTCAGGACATAGTTTTGAATCCCTACACATCCTGGCTTAATAGCCACTGATGGACCTGACCCCATGAAACTCTTCATTCTTTTTTAACCCTGTTATAGTTTTGGCCTTCACAACATCCTCTGGCAAGCAGTTCCATAGGTTAACTGTGTTGCATGAAGAAATACTTCTTTTTGTTCATTTTAAACTGCTGTCTACTAATTTCCTTTAGAGATCTTTGGTTCTTGTGTTATGAGGAATAAATAACACTTGCTTATTAAGTTCCCCCATCAGTAATGATTTTATAGACCTCTGTCATATCTCCCCTTAGTCATCTTTTCCAAGATATATAAAGTCCTAGTCTTATTAATCTTTCCTCATATAGAAGCTGTTCCATAGCTCTAATTTATGTTGCCCTTTTCTGTACTTTGTCCAATTCCAATATATCTTTTTTGAGCTGAGGTGACCAGATCTTCATGAAGTATTTAAGATATTTTTTTGGTGCTCACTGTTCACTTTCACTGGTTATATGTGGAAAGGAAATAGGGAAATTAAGTGAGGAGAGTTCAGACAGGAAATGAATGGCAGTTTCCACTCTAGGATAGTAATGACTGCTCTTCACATGAGCAGCCAGGGAGAGATGTGCATTAAAGGTTGACTTTTCAACTTGAAATTATCACAGTTACATCTGTGGAGGAGAAAAGGAGTTGAAAGGTCAATGTAATGTGAGGTGATTTTTAAATCCGAAGACTTGGGGGGGTGACGGTCTGACTCAAGATTTTTCCATCTTTAGCGGTTGGCAATTTTGAAAATGTAAACTTATACTCTTATTCACTTTTGATATGAGAATTATATTATTGAAGTGTTCTATATATAGCATGAAATTCTCTATCTGCATCTGGCAGGCATGAGGAAAGCAAGGTCAGAAAAGCATACTTCAGGCTGGCACAAAAATATCACCCTGACAAGAACCCGGAAGGCAGGGTATGTACTGTACTACCATATATAGCCTTAGCTTGCATGGAAGGTTTGTCTGATTTTAATGAATATTTACATCTGTAGAACTTTCAGTGGAAGCCACCTTCTAGAATACTTGCACAAGTTCTAGAATAATACTGGCCAGTAACATTTTAATTGGTATACTACACACTTATCAAAAACCATGTTTCTTGAGAGACTGAAATACCAATCTCATGCTAGGAAATGACATGCACTGCATATGATCTTGAGGAATTAGGAGTTTAAATACAAAATAGTTAAAGATAATGTGTAACTTTCCTTCCAATGCGATAAATAAATCTGTTAGTCTTTAAAAGTGCCACAAGACTCTGTTGTCTTTCTACAATAGACTAACACGGCTACCCCTTTGGAATTTTCCTTCCAATGTTAATTACCAAACCTACCTGTCTGGAAAAACTGCAGTCTTACAGCCTACTTTGCCACTCACTTCATTCTGCAGTGAAGTCATAATGTTAAATTTGAAATACCATTCGTTGATCAGACTAATAAGAGCAGGATTACACCTTCACTGAAAGACCTAATAGAAAAAACTGATCTGTGACTCCTAAAAAAAAAAAAAAAAAAAAAAAAAAAATTAATTACTTAAGGAGTAACTGTAAACTGCTAATCAGGTTTCTCTGATGTGACACTGCCTTGAAATATCATTTGCAATAATGAAATATAGCTAATGTCCTGGTTTACAATTACCAAAGCAAAATAGGAAAAATAGGTTGAAGTTTAAGTGAGTTTTGAGACTTCAGTAAATACTCAGGTTTTGTTAGATAGCAGCTTTACATTGTCCATATTATTATCCGCAGGAGATGTTTGAAAAAGTGAATAAAGCATACGAGTTCCTATGCACAAAATCTGTCAAAGTGGTGGATGGCCCAGATCCAGAGAATATCATCCTAATTCTGAAAGCTCAGAGCATCCTCTTCAACAGACACCAAGAAGGTAGGCACACTGACTCAGAGATATCACATCTACTATATTTCTCAGAGCAGCTTTTAGAAGCTGCTTTGCATTGTTAATACATCAATTTTTTGAAGTTTCTTTTTGGGAATAGTGAAAATATAGAAAAATTGTGAAATTTGGAAACTTCATAGATTATACAGTAAAATTTAAATGGAAGGATTTTTTATTTGGTTTCATCTTCCTCTCTGTACTATCATGCTTTCTAAGCATAAAGTAGGGCATGCTGCATATGTGCAGTGTGACTTTCACATTAAGTGTACTAGGATTCTCTGTCCTGTTTTGCTCTCTGCAATACTCCAGTAGCACAAAGGGAGTTGGAAACTGACTGTATCATTCTAATTAGGATTTCCCCTGATGTTGCATGGTCACCAGGAAGGGTAAACGCTTCATATACTAGGTGGATACCATCTTCCTTTTCCGGCAGCCTCTAGCAAGGAGGAGGGATGACTGAAGTGGTCCAGTAATTCTTGACTTAACAATTGAGGCCCATTGTTTTGCCATGTATGTTAAGTTAAATGCAAACATTTTACAGTCATATGAAATGTATGGTGCAATTGGGCATGTTGATACTTAAGGTACTAAGCTGTATTTCTTGCCTTGTGTGAGGAAAATATATTATATTATTAAATATATTTAAGCCAAATACAGCATTTGGCTTAATAAATCTAAGCTATAATTTGCTATAGAACAAAATCCAGAAGTTTTTGGTTCGAATGGTATTTAACCTCATCTGAAACCCATTCAGAGGGTTTGATGCCCTACGACCTACATAACCATTCTTGATAGTGGTAGACTCAACTTTACCTTGCTTAGGTTTCATCAAACCCATTCTGTAGCATAAAATGTAAAGGACTTTAGCAACCGTACAGATATAACATTCTCTTAGTAAAATTGGCTTGAAAACATTGTAAATTTTATTTTTCACTTAATTTCTCAAAGTAGGTTAGACCCATGCTGCAAAAGACAGATTGGTTTGTACACTTCTAGAAAATCTCAAGGGTTACAGAAATAATCCTTCTTGTCAGATGAGTCAGCATTGTGTTCACTTGTCCCTTGGCTCTGAAGGAGGAGAGAATGCTTTTGTGAAAGAGGAATTTAATAATCTGAAGTAGATCAAGATAAAATGCTCGGCCGTTCGTTAGCTTCATCCCATTCATCTGTACTTCTCCATCTTCAAGCATCTGAAGTAGGATTTTCTCCCGTGAAAGCTCATGCAATAAATACATGTTAGTCTTTAAAAGTGCCACTAGATTCCTTGTTTGTCTAAATGTGTATCAGGTTTGCTACATTCGAGTTTCTGTTTATCCTTCAGATTTGAAACCTTACAAATATGCAGGCTATCCCATGCTGATTAAGACCATTACCCTAGAAACATCAGATGATCTTCTGTTTTCAAAGGAGTCTCCTTTGTTGCCGGCTGCTGCAGAGCTGGCTTTCCACACAGTCAATTGTTCAGCACTTAATGCAGAAGAACTGAGAAGAGAGAATGGAATAGAGGTAAGCCCAAAGAAACCCATAAGCATAGCCATTTTAACAGCTTGTTTATGGTTACCACATCTTGGATAATCAATTGAGAAAGGGGAAGGACAAAATTGGTGGTGGTGTATTATCCACACGTTTGCGCACTTTCCTTTCTGCAAGAAACATTCTCCAGTGTTTCTTCTGATGGGGACAAATCTATTCATCTCTCCATAAAGCGGCTTGTGAATTGATTACAAGACATGGAATGGCACTGTCTGTATCAGAGACTTGTGCATTCTGCTTGTTTCGTGCAAAAAATAAATAGCTACTTGCTTTAAATGATGGGGGCAAATCATGAGAGCATGGTTTGGTTATTCCAAACGAAAGTTCCTCAATAGCCCAGCCTGTCTGGGAAAACAGGCCACCACTATAATTTAAGTGCTACTATTAAAAGTCTTCCACCTTACACTATCACGGCAGTGCGAAATGCCTAGATATTTCCAGGGAGATCATCTTTACATGAGGGATAAGTCATGTGAAGATGCATAAATCTCCCTTTTTTGGATATAAAATGTCCTTATGAAGCCCAAACAGAAGTAAAATCATTTTGCTGTGTAGGACAGCTGTTAAACCATAACAAGAAGTAGTAGATTTATAGAGCCATGCAGGTGGTGTTGAAACAAAACTTATAAAGCTATACTTTGGCAGAAAGACATTTTCTTTAGGTTTATGATGAATTCTAATCCTTACAGCTTTTTAATCCTTAAAGGTGTTACAGGAGGCATTTAATCGTTGTGTGGCAGTCTTGACTCGCTCCAGTAAACCAGATGATATGTCTGTACAGGTAAGTGATGCAGAAATTGTAATACAAACAGTACTTAACAGGTAACGCTTAACAGTGTGTTGGGCCATAGAAATTTTTGTACCATTTCCCACTGAGACTTTGTGCAGCTAATACAAAGTTTTGTAAAAGTTTGCATGGCTTTGTTATTCAAGGCCTATGCAGTACACTACATTAACTCTGTCTTTTTGTAGGTATGTGGTCATATAAGCAAGTGTTACAGTGTGGCAGCTCAGTTTGAGGAGTGCAGAGAAAAGATCACCGAAATGCCTTCTATCATCAAGGATCTCTGTAGTGTGCTATATTATGGAAAGGTAAGGTCTCTTGGGCTGACTACTTAAGCTGATTCAGTGTTCTTGTTTTATATTTAAATGTTCTACATATTGTTTTAGAAAACTAATCAAATTGGTTTTCCAGCCAGTGCTACTTATTTGTAGACAAACCACAAATTCTGACTACAAGTATTTCCACTTCAATTTAAATACTAGTCTTAGGAAGGTGGAAGAACAGTAAATTGGCTGCCAGTTACAGTAGATGAAAATGCTGCTTGTCAGATTATTTCTCAAACTTTTGAGAAGGGAGTAGACGGTGGCTCACCACTCTGGCTTTGCTTCCAGGTAGTAGGCCAAATTCTGTTCTATTTCTCAGCTCTAAAAATGGGTACTTTCATGGGTTTTAATGGTGGTATTCTGAATTGAAACTGATGTAACAAAGTAAGTAGTTTTGAGACAAAATTCTATTCAATTGCCTAGGAAGAGTAACTGTTTATTTTATTCTAATATTTATATTTTATCTTCTACAAGTAGAAAAAAATCTCATCTAAATTCCTTTTAGCTCAGTGGTTTCCAACCTTTTTCCTCAGGACCCGCTTGAAAAAAATAATTTATACCTGCGACCCAACAATTACATCTTTGAGCAATGCATTCCAGTCTTTCGGTAGCGGCAGCAGGGCGTGCCATGACCCAGTGCCCGAGAGTCTGCGACCCAGTACTGGGTCCGGACCCTAAGTTTGAAAACCACTGCTTTAGTTGGTGATTAAAATAGTATCGCTGTGTCAGGTAGAAAGTATCATAGCTGATTCAAGGAACAAAATCAAAATGTAAAACTTTTAAAAGAAAAAGAGAATGCAATTGTAAACCTTCAAAATGTGGTCAGGGAAATCTGGAACAGGTGCAATTACCTGAGGGTACTTCTACCTCATTTTGACTGTTAAAAATAAATAAACAAAAAATGTAATCAAAGTATTTTGAGTAATATCTGTTCTAATATGTTTTGGAAGAGCTTTAGAACTTATTTTACTTTCCATTAAACAGCTCTTTGCTGTACTTAGTGTAGTCTATCAGTTAAGAACTTCATGTGAGGTGTCCTTGAGATAGTCAACCGTTAGACAGCTCCTACAGAACATCACTGTCGGAGTAAGTATATACCAACTATTCTCGTTTTAAAGAGCTGTGTTAAATGAGTAATCCTTCCAAAGACATGGCTCTTCAAAATTTGATTTTTATAAAGGAAACATAGAATAAGCTTTTTGTCCAGAGTTTAATGCAGATCAGTGAATATGTACATGCTAACGGGTGTGGAAGAATTGCAGATGTAAGTTTATTTAAACAGCTTACAGTAGAAGTAGTTCATCTTGGTTGCATCACATGAGGGAAATCAGGTTATTAAATGCAAAAGTATGACTCTGCTGTGTTTTGCTTCTTACTACAGTGATGCCTTTATCAAAACCCCGATTAACCAAAACTCAATTATTTCTAGTCATATGTGTAGCAGAGTGGTAACCAGAATATCCATTATTTTGAAAACACAAATTTTTCAGCAGGGTTTTGTTCTAATTAGAACAAAAAGGCAAAACGGCAAAATTTTTCACAAGACAGATACTTTTGGGAAAATTCTAATTTCTAGGTGCTTGACTGGCTCCTTGTCCCCTTAGCCCCCACACAAAAGCAGCTTATCAGCTACTTGGGGGAAGAGGCTCTCTGAATCTGGACCTGGAAAGATAGCAAGTGAGCAAGAAGACTGCTGAGGAGCTGACTGGCCTAACTGCCTACCTTCCATTAAATCAGGATTTTCTGATTGGAAAATTTTCAGCCAGCTGTAGCCATATGTCCCTTGAAGTTTTATACAGATGCTTGTGCTGAAATCATGAAAGCGTAAGCCATTCTTCTCCCCCCGCCCCCGTAAACTATAATCTTCAAATTTCATCAGTTTATGCAGATCCCTCACCCTTTATATTTAGATAAAGGATTCAAAAACTTTAAAGCACAATTTCTCTAAAACCAAAACATTACCGTTGATGAATTTGCTGGAATGCTGTTTAACTTTTTCCTTTTAAGTTTTCCTCCGTCACCAAAAATACTGAATATCGGTTCTCCTTCATTCTTCAGAACATTCCACGAGTGGCTTCCTTGGGAGTAGAATGTGTCAGCTCATTTGCTCTTGATTACTGGCTACAAACACATTTGTTTCAAGCTGGAGTTTTGTGGTATTTACTCGGTTACCTCTTTAACTATGATTATACACTAGAAGAGAGTGGCATTCAGAAGAGTGAAGATTCTAATCAGCAGGTAATATTTATGAACTTGAATTGACTCTTTCAGGCTTTAAGGTAGATATTGCTTACCATCTCTTGAAGTGGTATTTCCTGTATAAACTGAAGTGACTTTTTTGGTTGCTATCAGCTGTACATACAAATTTCTCTTGCAGTTGAATGTGTTGGGAATAGATTATCGAGATGCCACTAGTGACTCATTATTTAAGGTTCAATTTTTAGCTTGTAAAGCATAGATCCAACCACTGGGTGGGTTTTTTTGTTTTTTAAATGAAAAACACAACATATTCTCTCAAATAATACAACTTTTGGTTAAAAATCACTTTCATTTAATTTGGAAGCAAAATGCTAAAATGCCTCTACTGTAACCATGTGGCTATTGTATAGTCCTACAGGGCAGGATTCATATTGTTTGGATGCCCTAAGTATGCATTTTCATCCCTTAAGAAATGTTACATTTAAGTTACATTTAAGAAATTCTAAAGTGTTAACACTGAATTTTCTAGTTTGCAGTGCTTGGTTTAGATAATTACAACATCAATGTAATGTATATTACAACAAATATTGATGGGTACCGTCAAGGTTAATTCATCTTTATAGTATTTATAGAGCTAGGGATAGAACGTTAATATCTACATACGGTGCAGAAGATTAACCAGGGAAATACTAGATTCAAATAATCCAGAAATGAAATAGCTTTTGAGTCAAACATTCCTCTTCTATAAAAGCTCTTCGATTAATAATAGCACCATAACAGAATTGTACAATTTATAGCAGAATTGTACAATTTCAACAAGTTGTAAAAACCATGGGTCCAAATCATTTGTGCAAAGCGCTGCACACCTCTCTCAAGGATTAGCTCAATGAGGCTGCACCGTTGAAACATTATATAAAGGATTACGTATCTCATAAAAATACATTTGTGCTAGAATGTTCATTTTTTGCTCAAATATCCCATTACATTATGAATTAAGAAAACTTCATGTCCGTTTAAAGCCCTGTATTAATCTAGCTATCTTCATGGGCTTTACACAGGTAGATGCAGGCAAACTGTTGATGTTATAGATCAAAAATTGTTACCATCTCTTGCCGCTCTGCAACACTTAGTGTTAGGCTCAGTTGTATGCATATTGCTGTCGTCATGGCTGGCACACAAACGAGAAGTAAACTAAAGAGAGCTGAATTTGATTATGATCATGCAAAGCATAAAAAAAAAAGCACTGGGCAACTTATTTTCAAGGGTTTTTTTAAAATGGTGGTTGAAGAAATCTTTAGCCTGCTTCAGGTTTCTTTTCAAGATTAATAAGAGTGACCTTTTTAAAATTTGTGGGTTTTATTTATTTACAGGAAATAGCCAATAGTCTTGCCAAACTCAGTCTTCTTGCTTTGAGTCGTCTTGGAGGGTATTTGTCTGAAGAACAAGCTACACCAGAAAATCCAGCAATAAGGAAAAGTTTGGCTGGAATGCTGACACCGTATGTTGCAAGGAAGCTTGCTTTCGCCACTCCTACTGAGGTACAAAAATGTCTAGAGTCCCTAAGACAACCACAGTTTTGGTGTTATGTAAAACTAGTAATGGCAAAACAAAAAAGGAGTCCTGCGGCACTTTTAAAGAGCAATACATTTATTTATCACATAAGCTTTTGTGTGAACTCCCAGATGCATGAAATAGAAAATATGACATGTTAGCTATATTTGTACATAAGGAGAAGGGTGGGTCACAGGTCAATTCGAACAGTTCCAGAGGGCTAGTAATGTAATAATGGTCAAGAAATCATTGTTTGTTAGTAACTTACTTGTTACTATGGCTAACAAGTAAATACTGAGAAATGAACTGCAATTTCATAACTGCTTTCCAGTTAAATAGCTAAAATAACTTCTGATCTTAGAACTTGTTTTTCACAATTGTTTTTAGAACAGTATCTGTGCAACAGTGAATATCTAGTCAATTTTTTTCCACCTTAATAAAAAATTTAAGTCTTGAATTGACCAGTGGTGCAGGTAAACACACTTATCCAAAAATGTAGGAAAGGAGCAGCACTTCACAGCACAAAACGGGACCAGAAAATGGATTCAGGGGTTGCAGATGTCAATTTGGGATAGACAGCATGGTGCTGGGAAATGAGACAGTGCAAGCATGGAATTTAAAGACCATCAATAGTGTTTAAAAGAAGGAAGAAGCAACAATGTACAGAAGGATAAGAACACCAGAAAAGGTGGAGGTTAATAAAATGATCAATGTAAGTTAGGGTTAGGAGCAAGAGAATGAACAGGAGGCGAGTTTGTGGTTTGAGGTAAGTGACAAAGCAAATGTTCTGTTTAAAACAAAACACAAGTGTAGAGTTATATCAGAGGGAGCTGGATTCCTGAGTCCGTCCGCTCACTTAAATGTGTCTTCTGAGGGTTATGAAATGGATACTGCTTATGTGAGGGTGGGGAAGTGAGATGAAGAAGAGGGCAAATCAGGCTTTCCAGTATAGGTGGGGTGCTTGACAAAGGAAGTGAAGACTCTCTCTTTAGGCCCCCCCCCCATTTATTCTTCAAAGCCTTTCCTCTGATCAGATGGTTGGGAGAATTGGGAAGAGCAAAGGAGAGGACAGTGGCAGAGTCCTCAGCTGGGTTCCTGGGAATACCAGTAAGTAGAGGCTGTGGTTCAAGTAAGTTTATTTGGCGCTGGAACAGGCAGAGGAAAGTGGATAGTGTACGGGACAAATATAAGGTATCAGCATTATCTCCTGAAGAGTGTATGTGGAGGGGATTGGAAAAGAGCATGAAGAAAAGAGCATTGGGATGAAGATGGTGAGGTGAGGAGAAGGAAGCATTTGCAGACTAGGTGGGGGGTTAATATTGAAGACCGAACACAAGTTGAAGGGAAGGAATGACAGCAGGAGCTATGAAGGTGTGGTGCGCTCAGTTGCTGGCCACAGGGAGCAGCTTCTAAAAGTGGCTCCTGTTCCTTGGTTTCTGGCTTGTGTGAAGTGGGAGGAAGAGAGGAAAAACTATGCATGCCAGACCAGCATTTGTGCTGTAGGTGCATATTTTTTGCAAGTACCACTTCCTCCTCCTCCTCCCCAGAAAAAATCTGGAAAACTTGGCCTTGAGCCTAGTCCTGAAATCTAAGGTCTGGCCACTGAGTCGCATAGTCTGAACCATATTTTACAAAGGTCATAGTGTCTCTTCCTATATGGTCTTTCTCTTGGAACAGTCCTAAAACTCTGGATTTGCTTTTTGGTATAGAATTGTTAAACCCACTTGTTGGCTCAAACTCTTTGTGCTGTCACCTAGATTCTGAAGATGCTCAACAGCAACACAGAGAGCCCTTATTTGATCTGGAACAATGGGACAAGAGCTGAACTTCTTGAATTCCTGGAATCTGAACAAGAAAGCATGATAAAGAGAGTAAGGCACTTCTAACATTTTTATGATGGAGCCTTTCTGTAGGTCATCTTAAATGATCTGGTTCCTCACAATATAGGAAGCTTTTTAAAGCTCAATAAAAACCTGCTCATGCACTTATTATCCAGCCATTGAAGGAAACCTAACATTAGCCAGATTCTCAAATATTTTTGCTCTCATTGCTTTATTCTATAAACTCAAGCCTTCATACAAATAATATATTTTGCCCTGTTGCGTTTGTCTTGTCTGTGTTTGGTTTGGAAATGATAGTCAGAGTGGCTAACTTCTTTCCCATGCTACATGTTTCTGTATTATATGGTAGGTCATTTTATAAATATATTTAACCAATCATTTTTTCTCTTGAAGGGTGATTGTGACAAAAGCTATGGATCTGAATTTGTCTTCAGTGACCATGCCAAAGAACTTATTGTGGGAGAGATTTTTGTTAGAGTTTACAATGAAGTCCCTACTTTTCAGCTAGAGGTGAGATTAATTTAGCTATTTTTGGAGAAACATCAAGCTAGTCTTGAAACTTTGTGAATTTGAACCAAGCTGCCAGTCCATATAGCACTCTGAAGGGCATCAAAAGTTAACATAGCCCAGAAAAGTTTATACACAGTGAAATGAAAATAAATGCTTCTGAAGTTGGGGCACCTGCAGCTCCTGTTAACTTCTCAGGGCCCCTCAATAGCACAATGCAAACTATGATTTTAGGCATTTGTTTGCTTTGGAATATATAATTTGTCTTCCTCCCAACTAACCTCAAGAGACAGGGATCCAAATTGAAATTGTCTGCTTAGCAATGAGAAAAGCATGGTTTTGATCAGAGCTTGTTACCCAGGCATTTTGATCCAATTGTGAATGCCTAAATGCTTCCCTAGAAAAGCTTGAGTAGCCCACACTCTTCTCTCTTAAACTATCAGTTTTATGCTTTTTCAGCAAGGAGGATGATTCTTGGTCACATCAAACCCTTATCAGGTTTTACCTGTAGGAGAGGAAAATGGGCATTAGAATAGAAGATGACTGTGCATGCACAGTAATTGTCCACTGAGGGTCACAGCATCCCGCTGAATGGGAAAGGAACCTTAACTGTAGCTCATGCATTGAGCGGGGAGGGTCTAATATGGAAAAGCTGAGAGTTCCTGCTTTACTGAATTGGGAGTGGCTTTTGACCATGTATTTCACTATGAGCAGTTCAATGCTTCTACCATAAAATGCTTTGTATGTGTTTTTGAAATAAACATGATAAAGATTCTTTTATACATTTACCAATATCTTTATTATTTCAAGCTTCCAAAAGCATTTGCTGCAAGCCTTTTGGATTACATTGGCTCACAGGCACAGTACCTTCACACACTAATGGCTATCACACAGAGTGGGAAAGTAGAGTCTGATCAACATGTAGACCGGTTAAGAAGGGTTGAAATGGCATTGGAGGCGCTAAGAAATGTCATAAAACACAATCCAGGTAAGCTTAAATATGTTCAATTAATCAGTAAATTGGACTTTGCAAATGATCCTTTTTCTAGATTATTTTAGATATACGAATCTAGCACTAAACCTGTGCTTTTCTTGCCAAGTTGTAAAGATTCATGCTACTAGTTAGCCAGTTGTCTTAATAGGGGGCATTTCTGGAATAGTTTTAACAGATCTTTAAATGGTTTATTAGCAGCACTGATAGAATGCTTTGCTTTCCTTTTCTAAGAAAATAGTAAATTTCACTGATTGGTTTGGTTTGGTTTCCCTTTTCCTGTTTTGTAAGTCAAGGTCCTGCAGAAATCTACTTAGCCACTTTTCCAAAGGGAGTTTTTTGCCAACCAATTAAAATCTCTCCAGGTTTTTAGTCATGGTAAAAGGGGGTGTAAATACACTGTGTGTAGTGTAGTAAACTTTCAGGACCATTGTGCAGGGCTGTTGTATTGTTCAGAGGCCTATTGAAAACTTACTTAAAAAAAAAAAAAAAAAAAAGATAAAATAAAATAACTGTCCTAGCACAGTTCTATTTAAAGGATGGAACCCAAAGAGTGGTACAAAACATTTTGGTTTTTGAGTGAAGACACTCTGCAAACACACTGGATTGCTAAAATTTTAACTTAGTTTTAGGGAAGCTGTTGCTAAAGAAACTGATTAGAAACTTAGTCAATGTCTTTGGATCTGTAATAATATTATAACACTGAAATTTTCTAGGGTGGGGAAGGAATAGCTTAGACCTATTGAGAGGTGAAGAAAATGACTAATTTGGTTAACAAAAGTTGTGTCCCCTAATATAGTTGACATGAACTGTTTTAAAGGGGCCAAAGAGTAAGTGGGCAAGTTTTAGTGAACTACTACATGTTATGTATAATCAAGCTTATCTTTCATTTAAGGGGCTTAAGTCTTTTCAGAACGGTCTGAGTTCTCATTAGGCTCTCTGGCGATTGCAGACTAAAACTGAAGATAAAAATTTAATGTCTGAAGTGAAATTGTTTTCCTGTGTTTTTGTCAAAGGGCAGGAGAGGATTACTAATTATTTGGGAAGTTATTGAACTTTAAAAAAAAAAAAAAAAAACTTTTGCCAAATGAATTTTTATATGCAATTTAAAAATAGAGGAACAGGAAAAAAACCCACATTTTATGTTGCTGACATGAAGGGCCTTTTCCTTAAAGAGTGGGTGGTCTCAAAATTGAGGAGCTGTCCACTGCAGAAAGTAAACTGGAAAAATCCAGGAAAGTATTCACTGAAAGTAGTAATCTAAAATTACATTACAAATAATTTTGGCAGCAGAAATTATTTTAATGCTGGTGGTCTCTCCAAGTAGCGAAAGTTCTAATTTTTCCCAGAACTAAGAGCGCTCTAAATTTAACTCTTTCAGCACTGAAGGCTAGCAGGTTTACAGCTCTGCAGTTGACAGGCGACAGATTCTTGCAGAGAAAACCACAGGATAGGATAGGCATGGAAGATAGGGTTGTGTTTGGTGTTTGAACTAGAGAGACTGAACGTTAGTGTCAATTGTGTATTAATTCTATGGAAATGGACTTATTTTGTAACAGCAAAAGAAAGGAAATAGCCAAATGTCTGGAAAACACATAGAACTAGGTAGTTGAACTGTAGACCCTAAATGTATTTGATTTTAACTGAATTATGTTTGGCAAGTAGTCGCCAGTTTTTGCATCCTTGAAACTATGCATCCTATTTTTGTCTACTCAGTAGTTGGTTTTCCAGCAGTGCCATTAATTGCTAAAGAGGAAAACTTAAGTTGATCCTCTTTTTTGCTGTATCCTTCTTTCATGTCAGCTTGGTACCTTCACCACTGGACTCGTAAAGCAGCTTTTCTAACACTTTTTTCCATAATTACTTATCTTGCATTAGCTCAGAGTCCTGGTTATGGATGAGGACCTCATTGTATTAAACAGTATACAAACACAAAGATGGCCCGTGCTCCAAAGAGCTAGTCTTTTAAAGTAATTCATTGTGTGTGGATTGGGAAGCTCTTCAGTGAATGTTTTTTCAAATGGTAAAGTAACTTATTTCCCCTTTATAGGTTCTGAGTGTGAATGCATAGGTCACTTTAAGTTGATATTCTCCCTTCTGCGTGTCCATGGAGCTGGTCAAGTGCAGCAGTTGGCTTTAGAGGTAAAAACACTGCTTAAGCAGAATTTTTTGTATTCAAATCACCTAGTAGTTAATCATATGGATGCTGAATGTAGTTTGCATTGCTGAGCCCTGTACAGCTGACTAAGTTGAGATATTGCTGCATTTTATTTGTAAATAGGAACTTTCCGGTTAAAATCTGTCAGATATCAGCCATAATTTGCTCCTGTGTAAAATCTTGACCACTCATTCTATACTTAACCAGTGTACCTTTTTAATGCTGTCTATTTCAAGATACACTAGAAATAACTATCCATTTCTAACATTTGCTTAGCAAACACCACCACCAAATAACTTTTGAATGTTTGTTTTCTCAATGGTTTTAACAATCCCCAAAGTGGTCATTTAGGTTAGGTGAATAGTAGCGAAAAACTTCAACATGGGTTTTTAGGAATTTAACACCTTCATTGTACATCTCTTGCGAAATTTCAGCATTGGATTTTGGGTCCGGGTTCATTACAGTACTGTCTCCAATGTGTGCGCTATGGTAGCGCTTAGAAGCCCTAACAAACACTGAGGGGATCCCATTGTGCTAGGTGCTGTGCATACATGTAGTAGGATAGAACAAAGCATGGGAAGAGAAAGCGGTACAGAGGTGAGGTTATTTGCCCAAGATCGTATACTGGGTCAGTGCTAGATCTATAATTATACATCATACGCTAGGTCTTATGAGTCCTAATCCAGTGCCCCATTGACTGGACCATATTGCCTCAAGAGAATTTACCTCATACAAGTATTGCATTCCTTAGCCTGAAATGGTTTGTGTATAATCTAGCTGTTCACCAGGAAATGTGCTTTTTTCTAATGACTTACGCTTTCCATCTTTTACAGGTGGTGAACATAGTTACTTGTAACCAAGAATGTGTTAACAACATTGCCGAAGCAATGGTTCTTTCTAACTTACTGGCCCTCCTGCATTCCCTGCCTTCAAGTATGTATTGTGCAGTTCCTTGCAGAAGGATTTGTGTAAAAGAGAGGATGACACATTTTGTGAAAAATAAGTGCAAATTTGGATTGCAAGTTGCTGAACCTGTTTACTCGATCCTGAGAGGGTAACAGAGTAATGTTGTTGTAATATGCATGATCTGGAAACCCATTTTGTACACCTGACTCTTGGTTCAGACCAAATACACTTCTTAATCACTTAGATTTCAAGCTTTTCGTTATGGGAAACCTACAATAAAACCCTCTGACATTCACTCTGTAAACTGAATATTTTTCTCTCCAGTTCTTAAAATAAATCTACAAATAGTGCAATATTTCTACTCTGTAATTTTAACTGGTTGTTCTTCACCTGAATGGTAGATTCGCTATGAACTTTATAAAGGAAATTTTAGGTAGATGGAATGTAATTACCTAATAAGAACTTAGCCAGGATCCTAGGTCTGCAATCCCTAATTTGTACTTGCTTTCAAATCCTTTCCTTCAGTTTAGATAGGCTTCGTTTTATACTTATTATGGTGCATTCCAGGAAACAGTTCTTTAAGGGAAAAATTATTTAGTTTGCCATTCTGGTGCTGATAAGCCATGTTCTGTTCTTCATAGCACCCAGTCCAGTAGATCTTGTGTGGAAGATCTAAGTAGTCATAACATCAGGCGTAGTTTCTCTAATATTTGTTTAATCTTGACAGGTCGGCAGCTTGTTCTGGAAACTCTCTATGCCTTGACATCTAGTACAAAAATAATTAAAGAGGCAATGGTGAAAGGTACAGTATTCTTTGAATGGCTTTGGTAGTACAAAATGACGATCAAAACAGTTGCACATGTGTGGTGGTGCGATTTCACTCTGCTGCATAGAGCGGTGTGCAGCTAGTGGCTGCTGAGACTGGAAAAATCTAAACTTCCCCCTCCCTGTTTTTCCATACAGGTGCTTTGATCTACTTATTAGATATGTTCTGCAATTCCACACATCCACAGGTCCGAACCCAGACAGCAGAACTTTTTGCTAAAATGACTGCGGATAAACTAGTGGGTCCAAAGGTGAGAGAGAGTGAATTTAAGCGATGCTAGATTATTTTTCACACAGAGAACATGGTGTCCTTGTAATCAAATAAATACAGAACTAAAAATTCAGTCGTCTTTGAAGAATTAAATGTAGTTTACTATGCCTGTCTTTAAATTCCCTTAATGACTTTTGTGGGCTTAAAATGTTTTATTAAATGTGGCTTTTTTCTGTTGCATGTGAAAGACTCAAATGTGGGAAATTGATTATACAACAAACAGGGTAACTGGATAGAAAAACAATGTTTTTCTAATCTGTTATTGTAACGTTGGGGTATCTGAAAACATTTTTGGTCTTTTGTAATGTGATTAGGTTGCCAACGTTCCATAAAGTTAGCATAAGTACTTGGCAATATATAGATGACATCAGTAGATCTACAGGGATATGGATTTAGCAAATACTGTTTTCTAGCAGGTAAAATCTTTGCCGGGACAAAAGGCATGTCTTCAGGAAGGAGACTAAAGGATAGTAGTGGATCAGATTGAAGGCCCTGAAAATCAAACGTGCATATGAAAAACATCTATTTCTTCCATGTTCATGTAAAAAGCAAATTATACTACTACTATTTATTGCAGAAAGGACACTAATTCATTTCTGCTAACCTTCTAATTGGAAGAAATCTTCTCAGAACACCAGTAACCAGCATAACGAAGATGTGATCACAGCTTTATCACTTCTAACCTGATTTTTATGTCAGATAGCTTATTAAATTAAATATAAAACTTAGTTTTAATGATGCTTTCTCATACCATCAAACAGCAATATTTTGACATAGTTGCATATAAATACATGAATTTAAAAAAAAAAAACCCAACTTAGGAAGTCTCTTCTGATGCCATTGAGCTTAACTGGCATGATATACAATATCACAAGGTGGCTGGGGTGCCTTTCTTTTGCAGGTTAGAATTATACTAATGAAGTTTCTGCCTGGAGTCTTTATGGATGCCATGAGAGATAACCCTGAAGCTGCTGTTCATATTTTTGAAGGAACACATGAAAATCCTGAGTTAATTTGGAATGACCTCTCCAGGGAGCGAGTCTCAACTACAGTTCGAGAAATGATGCTTGAGTATGTAGTCTTACTGTGTAAATAGCTGCTGGATTTGCTAAGTGATACATTTGTGTAGCAATTCCTCTAGTTCATTCTCATTGATACAAATGTTGGTCTGTAAAAAATGAGTTCTGCTTGATTTAAAAACCAGTGCAGGATTAAGGCAGTGCCTTCCAGTAGGGCCTGTGGTTGAATAGAACCTCAACACAGTAGGGAATAATACCAAGCAATGTAGTGCATGTAACTGCCACTTGCTGTCAAAGGAGATCCAGAGAAAAAGGTGCTTAATTCTGTTTGTGCTCTTAGCTCAACCACTGTTTCTAAAGTGAGGGGGGAAAGAAGATAGTTTGGGGATGTGACTCTTGCTCAACCATGATGAGTGGCAGGGAGGGAGGGAGCGAATAAGGAATGAGGGTTTAGGTTTTGAATGGGAGCCAGAGTTTGGTTAACTAATTTTCCTTTTACTTTTTTTTAAAATAGGCACTTTAAACTTCAGAGGGACAACCCTGATACCAACTGGAAGGTAAAAGCAAACATGTTTGTAAAGACAGTAGGGAAATGGATAATCTGTGCTTATGCTTTTTTCACATGCGTTCCTTTACTCCGTAGTAGTGTAGAAAATGCTAGCTACATGCTTTTAGCAAGACCCAAAACCAAAAAGCAAGTTGCACTGTAGAATTGCTGAATTTATCCACCAAATAACTCCACAAACACTCCTGCTTGAACCATTTAAACATGTGCAGTCTACGAATGTATATGTGATTCATAAACTTACCTGTGAAAGTTCAAACTGAATTGTGATCAGAGATCCTTAACTGGTGCTGACTTTCTGAACAATCAAATCTGTTGCATGACCAGTGTCTTGGTAACAATCTGTTTTCCAGGCTGTTCAAGTTTAACCATTTGCTGTCAAATGAAAATGTCTCATTCTGTGCCAAGTGGATTGATCTTTTTAGTACATTTTATAGTATTTTCCCCCTTGCTAGTCTGAATTGTTAAATGCAGGGTAAAGGATTTTTAAATCAATCATTGAAATAAAAGGATGTTAGAATCTTTTTTACTGCCACTGCAGTTCTGTTGCATCCACTCAGAAAAGGTATCTGGGAAGACAGATGAGTTGGGAAACAATTAAAAAAAACCAAACCCCTCTGCCCTGTATGGTTCACATTAAACTTTCAAAGACACAGGAAGGAAAAAATGCAATTGTTGGTTCCAATAAAATGGGAATTGGAATTTTTTTCTACCAGTTCTGATGTAAAGCTTCAAACATTTGAATGGCTTTCAGAAGAGTTAAGGTTTACTGAGAAATCAGTCTCTTTAGATGATATTCAGTTAATTCCCAACATAAGTCATTAGTCTGCCATAGCCATGCTGTTTAAATTGTTTTTTAGTGTCCATTGCTAGTATATTTGTGTTCTCTGCAACTAGCTGAACCCCGTGACATGATTTCTTTGAAAATGCCCATTGCATATACAGTACTCCCAAGTTCAGGATCTTCTTATTTAGGAAAACATCTGGTGCCTACTGGAAGATAGTTGTTCAGCAAAGCACCCAACATCGGAATTTCTTTACAATAAGTGTTGGGGGTGTTTCAGGAAACAGAAAGCTGATGTTATAACAAGTGTCCTTTATTTAAACGAAACCTTCACTGAAATCATAGTTGTAGTTGGTTGTAATCTTTTACTAATTCGCTTCTTTCCTGTTGAGAGGTAACTTATTGCTAGAGTTACATGCTAACTTCTGTTCCTCTCCAATTTTACATAGCTGCCTGAAGACTTTGCTGTGGTGTATGGTGAAGCAGAAGGTGAACTTTCTGTAGGGGGAGTCTTCTTAAGAATCTTTATTGCCCAGCCGGCCTGGGTTCTGCGTAAACCTAGAGAATTTCTTATTGCACTACTGGAAAAATTAACCGAACTGTTGGAGAAAAATAACCCCCATGTAAGAAGACTTTGTCTATGCTATTAAAATTTGATTCAATATATAGTAAGGGCATAGTTGGGCAAATTTCAAAGCGATAATATAAAATGTTGTTAACTTTGCTTCTGTCCTGCTGCTTGTATTTCTTCTTGTGGTGGCGGTGGTGATGGTTGTTTGCTTTCCCACATAAATAACTTTAAATCGTATTTCTGATTTGGTGCAAAAGCACTTAGTCATATCTAAGTGCTTTAGAAATACCAAATAGCAAAAAATTAGAATTTGAATGCCCTAAATCAGAGGTGCACAATCTGTGGCCTGCGAGCATGTTCTGTGCGGCCCTCTGGGAGTGGAACAAGTGGGGGATCACATGATGTGACCCCCTCGCCCCCACACATTGCATTTGTGGCCCTCGAGTGGCCTTAGAAAATGCAATTTGGCCCTTGGCCAAAAAAGGTTGTGCACCCCTTCCCTAAATCAAGAGTCCTTCGAGTCTAGATTGCTCCTTTAAATCCTGTGAGAATCTTAGCTCAGGGTATTGACTATGGGGAATGCAAATCAAGAGAGTTCCTCAAGCACTTTGTAACTTCATGGCTTGCTTGGAGGAAAACGACGCCTGTCTCTTTCAACCTAACAGTAAAAAAAATCCACAGAAAAGAAGCCTTGTCAGCATAAACTTATGTGGGTTACAAATGGACTTTGAGTTTGCCACTGGCCTCCCATACAGATAGCATCCCACTCACTTCACAGTTTAGTAAGGAGGCCTCCCACAGGACACAGCTCAGTGGAAGAATAAAAATCCATTTTTTAGCTTATTCATGGGATTAGCAAAATCGTTAATTGTGCTTAAAACACTAACAGCAAGGGCAATAAATGAGGGAAGTCAGTGGCTTGGTATCGGCATTTTTACAATTCCCATGACACCGTTTGGAGGAACTCGGGTAGATTATAGCCCATTGTGGCTCAGTTACTTCTACTCAATTTGTTGTAGTTTTTTAAATGAAGCAGCATATTCAGTGAGTTGGTGATGGAGCTGCATCCTGTCCTCACCCCAAACTTGCTGTATCAGTGTAATGTTGGCTTTAAATCGGTTAGAAATCAATACGTATCTGTTCCAAGTTACACTTTATCTTCTGAATTTCCACTGCTCTGAAACAACAAATACCTGTCTACTGCAGCGGGCCTAGCCTGAGTTTCTTTACTGTTGTAGGCATTTTTTACCTGGAAAATCCATGTATTTAATGTCAAGATTTGCATGTTATCCACAGGGGGAAACATTAGAAACTGTAACAACAGCAACCGTGTGCCTCTTCAGCACTCAGCCTCAGCTAGCAGATCAAGTCCCACCACTTGGTCATCTCCCCAAGATTCTTCAGGCTCTGAATCACAAGAACAATGCTATTCCCAAAAGTGCTGTTCGTGTCATACACACACTGTCTGATAATGAGGTACTGAATTTCACATTTGCTTCATGCCATATCCACTTAGTATCATACCAGCTTAGGGACTGTCTGCATGGCATAGAAAAGCGTGCTAGAGAGGTGTCATTTGTAGAGAACGTGAATGTGTTGCGCTCCATCTGCCCAACACACCCTGCTGGGGCACTCTAAAAGGTACCTAGTTTGGAATAATGTAGTGTTGAGTGCAAGCTAGCTACCTTTGGAGAGTGCTAGCAGGGTCTGTGTGGTGTTGATGGCCGTATTGATTACTTATGTAAATATTTCACCCCCACACTCCTAGAAATAACTTACCATAGCTTCTAACCATAGGTTTCTTTTTATTCCTGTTCCTGCTGTCTTACTATGGTTGATTGGATAGTAAGTGGTTTTAATTCATCCTAACTATGGAAAAAGGCACATAGCAAACATCTGTTTCAGTACTTGGTGCCTACTGCTACTCTTGTGTAACCTATGAAACTCCATCAGGAAAGAACTATCAAGGCAGCAGTCAAATATCCTGCAGTTTATGGTTACAGTAGTATTAATGATTTGAATTTTAGATTGAAAATACAATCAATACAACACACATGCTCGTTCTTCTCTATGTACAGCTCTGTGTTCGAGCAATGGCATCACTTGAGACCATTGGCCCTCTGATGAATGGAATGAAAAAGCGATCGGATACGACTGGTCTAGCCTGTGAAGCACTTAATCGAATGTTTCAAAAGGAGCAAAACGATTTAGTAGCCCAGGTAAGCAACCTGGTCTCAAGAAATGGTTTAAGTACTTACTGATACTTCTCACACTCAGGTGTACATTAGTCAGTTCACGAGTTGTTGTGCTAGCATTCTGTCTTATGGTTACTGACTACTTTAGAA
Source organism: Pelusios castaneus (assembly GCA_007922175.1). NCBI lineage: Eukaryota > Metazoa > Chordata > Testudines > Pelomedusidae > Pelusios > Pelusios castaneus. Next base: position 27,218,462 of record ML685787.1, read on the forward strand.
AGCTACATAGTGCTGGCTTCTCTCGCCTGTTAACTTGTCTGTTTTCCCACCGCCTGTCTAGTGCTGTTGTTGAGGTCCTGGTTTGATAAAGCTTGAATCTGAAGTCCCTCACCCATAACATAGAACTGCAGTACAGGCTTCCTCATGCTCCCTGGGGCAACATACTTTAATTTTCATTGTAAATCTTCAAAGGTGACAGAGTAGCTCCTGACTTGCAGTCCGTGACTTCTGAGACAGTAGAAAAAGGATGTCAGTGGGGCCCACTTCAAGAATGCGGATCAAGAGCAGAATGGCTACCTCACTTCCTAATCATCACTGAGCAGCTATTTAGCGTCTTCAAAAATATATCCAATAATTTTGCTTTGTAGGCTTTGAAAGCAGATTTGGTTCCATATCTCCTAAAATTGCTTGAAGGTGTTGGCCTTGAAAATCTGGAAAGCCCATCAGCTACGAAGGCTCAGATAGTTAAAACCTTAAAGTCTATGATACGCAGTCTACAGTATGGAGAACAGGTAAGTACTTTTAACAATGTTCTGAATCACTGGGCTTGAGAAATCTTAATCATTATATATGGAGATAGTTTTGAGCTATACACCTGATGGCACACCTTCTTGCCTAATCTTTATTGAAGTGCTTGAGTTGTCAATAAATGGCCTATGCCAAGTGGCAGAGTATCTCAAATTCACAGTTCATAATGAGTCAGTCAGTATCTTCCTCTGGAGGGGACACCAGGTGCAGAGGATGAGATTTATATGCTACCAGCAAACTATAGGTAGTATCTGCGAGGCCTAGAGAGCCAGCAAAGGCTGATGACATCTGAAAGTAGATAGGCAAGATTGACGCACAAGGGTTTTTAGAGCCTGGACTGCAGTGGGGAAAGAATAAATGGTCTGGAGAAATGCAGCCTGAAAACTTCAGGTACTTGAAAATTCCCCTGTATAGAAAATGCAGAAGAATTGCTGGCTTTAGGGTTAGGACTGAAAATAAATTGCCAAAGTATCACAGATTCCTCTGATAAATTGAGATTGTGTGCACATTCCTGTTCCCAAAGAAATGGTAAAATCAGAATCTTGTTCACACACCCCTTTAGTTTAGTTAGTCCTTTCTTCCTTCCTCCTTCAAGACTGTCACCTGCCATCAAAGTTGGTGCCCAGGTAGTGCTGGGAGGAAACAGCTCTGCTTCTCAGGCTATCTGGCACTTGAGGCAGGAGGCTGCTCCATTACTTCTGCTCTCCCTGTTGACTAACTGAATTGGGTAGAAAAGCACTAAGGAGACATTCAAGCTGTTAAGTAACACTGTGTTAGAGAGATCCATGCTTGTGTAGTCATCTCTCACCTGAATGGTGACCAGCAGCTAACTTTACTCCATGGAATAGGTTTTGGGTTAGGCTTAAGTATGCTTGTTTGGATACTTATGTGTTCCTTTTCTTATAGATATAGTCAACTTCTAAAAACTGAGTTTACCACCATTAGTAGAGTGGCACGTTTCCATGTTCAATGTAGACATTTACCAGTTCTTACTGTTGTAGGTAAATGAAATCCTGTCTCGTTCTTCTGTGTGGAGTGCCTTCAAAGATCAGAAACATGACTTGTTCATTTCTGAGACGCAAACAGTAGGATACCTCACAGGTCAGCAACACTTGTCATTTTTGATCACAGTTGTAATTGTGACTTCACTGTTGTCTCAAATGCACCTTGAAATATGCAGGAATAGAGTCAAGGTATTGATTTATTGTTTAAAGATGTTGTGGGTATTGCCCCTATTTATCCTCCGTTTTGCTGCTATCCTGTAGCCATTTCATTGTACCACGTGATAACACTAGGAAAGTACTGTAGTTTTTCATTGTATACCGCTTGCTCTCTTCGGCTGACGTGGGTAGGCTGTTTGATGTTAGCCCATTGTTGGTGCATACCTAGACATGTTCGTTACTGTAGTTTTTAAGTGTTTAAAAAAAGTGCAATGGGCTTTGTAAGACTTATGCTTCCAGATTTTCCTACCAATAACAAATAGTCCTCACAGTGCTCTGCAGTGAGCCTGCTAAAGTGTATTCCAGCTCACACTGGGAGTTGTCCTACAGCATCATGGGCAGTTTTCCTAAGTGCCTAAGAACACAGTTCATTATGGGTTCCTCACTTCTAGTGTGTGGGTTTTACACTCCTTTTTCAAATGGCATCATTTTGTTAAAAATTGATCTAGCCTTTGTGTCTTCATCTTACCAAGAAGCAAAATGTTTTGCCTGTTCAAGCTTTGCAAATATTGATCAATTTGATTATCATAGCAAAAAATTACGTAAGTATGTTCCTTCAGTATTCTGAGACATGTAACTTATGGTAGAACAAGTTCAAGTTTTGATAAACTTTCATGGCTAGATTTTTAATTTTGATAAGGCATATTATGCTGTAGTTTCCTTCATGGAGTTCGAAGCTAAGCTTAATTTATTTAACAGTTAATGAATCAGACATCAATTAAAACTGAACCTTTCTACATAACCTACAAGCTGTAACAGGTTTTCTTTTCTTCTCACTGATAAAAGTTGCACCTGAAATACCGCTGTGGACTTTCTGCACTAAAATAAATTATTCAAAACCTGAGGGAAAAGGACAGTGTAGGATTTTTAAGTTTTAAGACTTCTGCTTTTGAAGAACTTAATTGAGCTTTTTCTTAAGTCAAGCACAGCTAAGCTTTTCCATAGTTCTTGGAATTTCGCGCCTCTCCAGATAAGCACATCACACCTTCTCTATATCTGTGTGTGTGGTCATCAACCCTAATGTGTGAAATAATACTGACTAGATTATTCATACATTAAGACATATGTGGAAGAGAAAGTTCTGAAATTTCTGGTCATATTTCCAGATAAATCTCATTGAGCTCTTTTGGCTAATTGAGGTTAAGAATGTTATGGCCTAGGAGCAGATAGCGTTTATTGGGTTCTAAGGACATAACATTGACTGAACAGGAGAATACCAATTTGTGATTTATTTGCCCTACTTGTAAAGGGCATAGCACTTCATCTTGAACATGATGTATGAATGTCTAGCTGTTACTCTGATCCTTACCACTCCAGAGACTATTTACCACAAGATGCTTTGACTCTGATGTCTTGTTGATAGTCGATACAGTTCCCTGTGCTGGTAGACTTTCTACTGATGGATTCATTGCTCTTCTGCTAATTTATGGTGGGTAGAGCCCTGCAATATTTCATATGCCGAAGAAATTCTATAGTAAGTGTTGGTTAACTTTAGCTGTTGGGGTGGTGTGAGGAAAGAACTCCAGACAATTTATATTCTTAATTACCAGACTTTGAGAAATTAAGGGCAAGTTAAGTAACTTCTTGCTTGTCTGCAGCATGGGGAGAGCCTTAAACGATGCTAAATTCCTTGTGCTTATAAAGGGCTTTCTGATTGCTGGAGGGAAGATGCTGTAAAAATGGAAACCCAACCACAAACTACAACCATTTCTCAATGTATGCGAAGGGCTTGTCTACATTTAGAGTGCGGGAGTGGAACAGTTTGCCTTACTCTGGTGCTTCGTGAAGATGGGACCTACATTGATGGGAGACCTTCTCCCATTGGCATATAGCCACTGCTTCTTGGGGAGGTGGAGTACCTATGTCGATGGGAGAAGCCCTTCTGTCATCGCAACACCAGGAGTTTGGTGGTATAATGCAATTACACCAGTTTACGTTTTGTAGTATAGGCCAGGACTGACCATGTTCTGCCTTACCTTTGCTTCAAACTGCTTTGTTGTCTGCACTTCCCTTCCCTTACAACCTTCCTTGCTTCTTCTTTTTCTCTCAGGTGTCTCCTCTCCTTCCCTTCTAACTGGTAGCAGTCCCCTTCACCTCAGAAGTGGGCTTTAGGTCTGCTCTGCCAGGCGGTTTGCTAACTTCTGTGTAGCTCTCTAATGCAGGTAGATATCCTTTTGCTAAATGCATGTTGCATTTGCTGCATTCCTAGTAACTGACTTAAATGCTCTTTTAGACGCATACTAAATAATAGAAGCTTCCTCAAAACATAGCACAGGGTGTAAAGTACTAAACTGCTGCTATTTGTACTTAGTTTTTGGAACAGTAACTCACTCCACCTAGAGAATATCTCGTTGAATGGTAACTTGAACTTAGACTGAACTGTTCCTGAAGGAACAGGAAATGGTTTGAGGAACAAATGAATTGGATTAGTAATTTATCCTCGGTTAAAGTTCACTTATGATTGTCACTAGGCTGGAGCCCATATCCACCAGTGCATTTATAAACCAAGTGTACCTTGCACAGATACAGTAATGGAGTTGAGCTTTATTCAGAAATCCCTAACAGCTTGCTAAAAATTAATTTCTCTTTTTACAGCCATGTCTTTTTTTCCTGGCTGTCTAAACTTGAAAGGCGGTGTGCTTTTTCATGCCCTGACCTCATAGCACATGTTCTTTGCCTTTCTCTGCTGAAATGTAAAACAGCATGGCTGTGAGTGTGCTGCAGTAAACAATATTAAGTTTCCACATTAGAATTTTAGATGTCAGTATTTATGTAGGTGATGGAAAATTAAATGGGCATGTTCATTCATGTTTTAAGTGTGACAAATTTTAGCTCCCCTGGATAGAGGGTACCATCTAAAACAAAGGGGTTTTGCAGTGCTTTTTGGTTGTTTTGGAAAAGCTCTATGGATCCTTAGGCTTTTCCTGCCCTCTAAGTAACTGCTTTTTTCCATCAATCTACTCTGCATACTTCATCCTCCACTCTAGTTTGCTCTTATATCCATTTTTCATGATCATGGACTAGTTTTTACCTGTTTACTCAAAGGTTCATGAAGGGTTTGAAATCTAATGTCCTTACTTGACTACTTTTCTTGAGTCACTATATCTACTTACCTACGATTTCAGGTTCAGGATCTCATCTGGAAAGATTTATTACTTCTGGCAATGGCTTCAGCTTCAAGCTCTAGTAGTCAATCCACTGTACACTAAGGTTACTGTTAAAAAGGAGGGAGTGCAGATCTGTTAAACTGATGTAAACAAGAATTATGGGGACCTTCCTTTCCTTCTGAGGAGACAGAGCATTTATACAGCTCACTTTCTTCAGACTTGGTAGTGCTGTTTATATTCTGACTCCCTTCCAGGCAAGCTGGAACAATTTCATGTTCAGCCACTGAACAAACTGTAAACTCCCTATATAATAGAAACCACTTCCAACCAGGGGTACAGGAGCAACCCCCACACACTTAGTTCCAGCTCCTGTGACGCTTTCTGCCTTTTAAGTGAAAGAAGTACTAGGAGTTGTCCTATATCATCTCAACAGGGAGATATGTTCCCAGCTAGTGAGACATTTGATTGCCTTTATCCCTCTGAGGTATGGGAGTTGCTGCTAATTGCATCTGAAAGTATTAATGCCAGAGTGAGGGTATCCAATTATAAAATAACTGAATGCAAGTGATCACTGTCATTTTATTTTGTCAGTTTCTCTTCCATTTGGCTGTAACTAGTTTTCCAGATTTTTTTTCGGCTTGTTCGTTCTTCTTGTCTTGGCACAATAGATTTATTGAATTTTAGACTTAAAAAAATATGAGAACATGCCACCCAGAGCCTTAGGTACCCTCCATCATCTTAAGCACAAATCCTAGGGATTTCCTAGGCTCTCATACTACAGTGACTAAGAATGGAGAGATGTAAATGAGATTTATCATCCTTAATTCCTGGTGGCAAGTCTTAAAAATAAAGCCATAAAACAAACTGACTCCTTAAATAAGTCAGTGTCTCAGTATTTTCAGTTAAATTTTAACAAGGGTGGTTCTGAACAATAAATATAGAGAAGGACTATTTGATTATACCAAAATTAATTATCAATATTCTTTTCTTCCCCCAACCAGGCCCTGGAGTTGCTGGCTACCTTACTGCAGGAACAACGTCCTCTGTAATACCCAGTATACCACCCCCTGTAGACAATGAACTGGGAGATACCAGCTAAAGGATTTGTAATTCTGATGAAAGACTTTTATAGGCAGATTGGCCAGTGATGAGGAATGGCACTTTCCTCTGTCTGATGCATTGAAATGAACGTTTACTGCCTTTCCAATTGTTTCCTGACAGTGTTATTCCTTTTTCTATGAATATATTTTTTTTAGGGGGGAAAGAAGTCAGTGACTCTGTCACATTGTAACATACGAAAGCACTCTATGGATCAGCCTAAATGGGTACACAGGAATTTTTTTCTTGTTGTACGTAAGCACATTTTGTTCCTTTCTATTTGTTTACAAGACTGTGAATCAAACAGCTTTTTCCTAGTTTTATATTTTATGAATTAGCAGGACTGGAGTTGAATAACAGTCTAGAGGAATTGGGCTAAATCACTTGACTGCACCATCCCCACTAAAAGGGCATTTTCCTTCTCCGTTTCAAGTCTGACATGATCATTTTCATTGAACATGACTTACTAGAGGTTTGTCCCTGCACCAGTTCACTGCTGTCCTTAATCATTAACATTATCTTCCTGAGATCAAAAAACATTAGACACGTATATGTATAACTGGCTTTACCAAATTGAAAAAGCTTCAGCAAAAAAAAAACAAACAAAAAAAAAAAAACAAATGATGTCAACATGGTATGTAAGAACCTAGTGTAATTGTGAAATGTTCTATACATTATCCAGTATATAAAAGCTTTCTATATTGAATGTACATTATACAGATCATTCATATGTACATAAAATTTTAAAAATAAAGGGAATTGAGCCTTGTTAATGAGAAAGAACTGTTCTTTCAATGGAACGTGTCCTCCTTAGAAATGGTTAGAATTGTGGAGCTGCCAGCTAGACAGCACTTCTGAGGGAGCAATATTCTTGGGTAATGCAAGCCTTGATTTGAAAGGACTGCAGTGACATAACTAAAGGCCTGGGAAAACGACCTTGCAGGTCACTGGTTGGAAGATTAACTGGAAAAACGTTTAGCATTTTAAGACACAGGTACTGTTAAGCAAAACAAATTCATCTTATCTTTGTGATCTATAGAATAATTTATCATAGAAGAACATAGAAAATTAACATTTTGGTGAACATTAAAAAGATGGGTAATTTCGTCTAAATACCTCCGAATCATTCAGAGGGATTAAAAACAGAAGTAATGCTATTGTATGATCAGTCTACATTTTTGAGGTTAGTTGCTTGGCTTGGTCCCGTAGTTCCAGCTTTGCAATTGCTGAGAGGTGAACTTCATCAGGCCCGTCAGCTATTCGTAGGGTCCGAATAAAGGCAAACCTGTGCAAGAAGTTGTTCTGAAATTAGTGTGGGTTCTACGGCCTGCAGGCCATCATTTAACAGTGGGGCTTGCTAGAGTGACTGCAAAAAATGCAAAACAAGATTTTGATGATACAAGGTATCATGAAACAAGAGAACTTTCTGTGTTAGTTGTTTAAAACATAACAGCTGTTTAAGTGAACCCACATGGTTTGGGGGAGGGAGTCGCTCCTAATGAGTAGAGCTAGTAGCAATGGAGGTAACAGGAGTCAGTCTGAGTTGGAATTTTTTCCTCAAAACTAAATTCAGCTGGAAGCCCAGTTTATGAAGCTGGAGCCTTTTTGTGCACCTACTGGACTAAAGATCCAGGGTCTCTTACATTCCTCCTGTGGAAAAGCCAGCATCAAACTCGTTTAAGGAAGCAGGCCTTTCCACTTCTGGCCACGTGTGTGGTGCTAGACTGTCCTATTGCGGTGCTAGATAATGACTTGGTTCTTTCTATAATGTAAACAGCTTTTTGTGTAGGGATTTCAAACATACAGAGAGCCCTGACGTGGTGACATGCTGGGACACAGCCATTTTTCCTCAGCTGCTGTAGTTTCCTTGATTTCTCCCCCGCGCCCCCCCCCGCCCCCCCAATGTCTGAGGTAGACATAGGAGAAATTGTAGCCCATGCTACATGTCAGTTTTAGACCCCCTGGCAGATCTATAGGTTTGTCTGCTGCTGCCTCTGAGAAAGTGGACCTGTTCCTTCACCTCAAGAAGTAGAAGCTAATGGTCTCCCAGAAAGGCCCCAAATCAGGGGCCCTGTGTTTTAAAAAGTGCCCTGTAGGAGGATTTGAACCTGCAACTTTAAGATTACCAGCATCAAGGTCCCAGTGTGTGGCTATACTGCAATTAGGCGCCCTTGTTCCCAGCTGACTTGGACATAGCCTAAGGGGCTATTTTAACTGCAGAGAAGGCATTTGGGCTTGGGTCGGGCCCTGCTTTAATACCTCCTGCAGGTGTCTCTTCTTGTGATGGTACCTTTTTATCCCACAGCGATGCGGCCGGCCACAGGTCCCATGCCAAGTACCGGCACCCTTTTTGTTTACATAAGGACTGCTCTTAACAATAGCGAAACTGTCCTGTACTTTCTGCCTCCTGCTAGTACTGGGTTTACAGTGGTGCCAACATGGTGCTGTTGCTGGCCCTCAGCGGGGGCCCATAAAAGCAGGGCTGTGCACTGTGGTGGGTCCTGCTGGCTGGATCCTTCCTTGCCAGCCATTTGGTGAGGTGAGGACAGGCCATTGGAGGCTGGGCTGGTTCTGCTGCTGGTCCATCAGCACAGCCCCTGTCCAGCTCTGGGGCCAATCTTGGCTCAACCAGAAGGACCAGAGAGGGGCTGGCTGGCAGTGACTGCCCAGGCAGAAGGGTGTGGGTAGGCGGTGGCCTTAGATCAGGTGGAGAGGTTGGGAAGATACTGTGCCAGGTACCAGGAGAGGCAGGCCCATCCCTGGGGCCCAGCTGGGCAATGAGGGCAGAGAGCCCCAGGCAGGGCGGGTTGGTTGGTTACCCTGTGTATGAGAAGAGTAGGGGCGGGCAGGGGAGTGTCCCCACTCTGCCATCTCTGTGCAGCATGTGGGCCCCTCCTCCACCCCAAGTAACTACCGGTTTTATTCAGCACGGGGAAATAGTCACCCTAGGCGTGGACTGCAGTCTGCACTGTGGGGCCATCCCATTTCACAGGGTTCTAGGCTGAGCCCACACATCTAGACTGCCATTAAACGGCTCCTGGGCCCAAGCCAGCTGGCACCTGCGAGTAGGCTAAGCAGTTCTGCAATCTCCTGTCTGGCCACGAGAGGGGAAAGGCAGTACACGTAAGTTTCACTTCTAATGCTCTGGAACTTGTCACCATGCAAGGCATTGACTCTAGTCATAGGAAGTGGGAATCCACCTTCATGAAACAACTCGCACAAATACAGACATCTTCCTTTCCAAGTGCAAACACTTCGACATTATACCAAATGGACTGAAGGTGAAAAATCATTACGAGCAACAGACTACAGGGGGGAGATTGTGCCATACGCACTCAAAGAAACCGCCTGATCAACATCCTATACAGCAAGCAGAAGATTAAAAATGAACACTCAATAATGGAAACGCTCCTAAAAGAACCCAAACCTTCAACACACACATTCATGTGCAACACACAATTTGCTTCCCTACAGAAGACTAAACTTCCACATACCGCAAGGGGCAACAGTGATACCTGTAACTCGCCCAGTCCACACTCAACCCAGCAGAAGAGTCCGTGCTATCTTGGGGACTCTTTCTGCCTCATCACCCCAATTCTGTGGTAACCTGGAAGCCTATTTTCGCCGTCTCCAATTCAAGGAATATTTCCAACACACCACTGAACAGCACAATAAACAACAAATACTTTCCTATCAACACCACAGGAAGAACAGACCCTATACCAAAAACCTATTGAGTGCTATCCTTACCTCCATCTCTCAAACTTTCATCCAGGACATACCACATGATCCAATTCCTAACTAACTGTCAGGGTGATTAACCACTGGAATAAGTCACCAAGGGAGGTTGTGGAATCGCCATCAGTGGAAATTTTAAGCACCTTTCAGGGATGGTTTGAGGGACTGGATTTAGCCCACATACAATCCAGCTCTGACATAAGTAGTGTTGAAACTGAACTAGAAAGAGCCTGTGCCCATGTCTTGAATGGAAGGTGGTTATTCAAAGGGCCAGGAATGCCTGCACATCATTGAAGTGAGTCCCTCGCTGGTCCTGGACTGCCCCAGGATGACAGTGGTGGTAGAGGGCCTTGCCACCTTTTGCTGACCTCTAAGCTGAGACGCGCTGCTATGAGAACAGAACTCGATACTGACGAGCTTTAGGAAGCACAAGAACTCTGATTCCTACTTAGCTGCTGGGATCACTTACAGAGGCAGCCTTTGGCTATTGGGAGGCCCCAGGCAAAGGCCCATTGAGGGGCCCCCTATAGGCCCATGCAGGTGCCCCCCCATCACCCTAGCTCCTTGCTGCTGGCTCCCCACTGGAGCCCCAGCACCAGATCTACTCTTTGCCACTGCACCGGCCCCAGGGGCCAGCTCCTCCTCCTCCTGCCAACCGACTGTGGCAGACACAGCTTTTGGGGCAGGTGAAGCAGGCAAGGTCTGGTCGGGGCCCTAGGTGTGCATCTGCTTTGCCTACCCAAAAAGTCACCTCTGAACCACTAGCACAGCAGGTCGAAGGGATATTCTCATTGTCACCGACAGTAAGATGCTCTATTGCTGAGACAAAGGGTAGCAAGACAAATCCTTTAAAAAGGTTGCCACAAGCCCTAAACGGATACTGAAGACCCAGCTTTAGAAGTAAACTTGGATACTCTAGCTCTGGGGCAGTCTGTTCAGAACAATTAATTTTACAAAGGAGAAAGGATGAATATGTCAATCTCTCTCTTTGGAGCTCTTCTTCTGGATTGAACCTCTCCACCCTGAATAATGTAACAGCTGGTGCTGTTCTTAATGACAGAGTCTACATTTTACACTGAATAGTTTTGAGTCATCAGAAGATCTAGACTTGATAAGACTCACTAGTTCAATCCCAAATTACAGGGATCAATGCAAGAATCACTACATGGTGAAATTCCACATCTAATCTGACTTCCTGCATAATCTAAGATCATAAGAGATCTTTGTGGTCTTAAACTTTATTCAACAGAGATTATTTTGTACATCCTCTGTAATGAAGTGCAGAATAAGGCTTTGGGGTACACGAGAGAAAATTCTGACTTCAGTGGAGTTGTATTAGTGTATCATGACTAGAGCTAGGTAGATAACAGATCGTTCCATTCACTGTCACTTCAAAAAAAAAAAAAAAAAAAAGTTGAATCAAACAAAATGGAATTCTTTGCCAAAGAGCCACAGAGCGTGTAAGCCCCTGGATTATAAATCATCCTCAATCTTTCCTACTGAAGCTGTTTCATTTATTTATAAACAGTTACTAGAGTGGGGACTCAAACTTGGGACTTCCACATCCTAAGTGACATCCCTAAAATCAAGTCCCTCTTCTAATGACTATTTATTTAAAAGGGAAACCGCTTCCAAAGGACCAATTGAAAATGACCTATAGTTCAGTGTCTCGGGCACCCTGTTGCAACATGAAATCGAAGCTCAAATCCCTCATCAGGCAGAGGGAGAATATCCTACTAACTGAGTTAAAGGTCAGAGGGAACTGGACACTTCCCCCACTCTCCAAACTTTAAAAATCTAGTAATTTGCTCTTCTAAACATGCTTGAATTGGAAACAAAATACTGAGGTTAGGTCAAAATGATGGGGGTTTGATGTTACTAGAAGACTTAGACTATTTTGGAGTAGTCAACTATTTAACTAACTTGATAAAAATTCACAAATAGTTTTGGATCAATTGAAACTGCCTTTTTTTTGTTAGTTACCAAAAAGAAACTGCCCCTCTCCCCTCACAGCAGAGTGTTTCGCTCAGTTCCACCTGAAATTTAGAGCATTTTGATGAGCTTGACAAGAAAATGGAAATACAGCTAGAGTTGCAGAAACATGGAGTAAATATCCCTCCTACTCACATATGAGCCAAAGGAAAATCCTGAGAAAATCCTGCTCCTCCACAAACTTGGATTGCATAGTCCACCACTCTAAGGACAGCTCTAGGCGCAACCACCTTGATCATAGCTATCTGTAATTTAAAAAAAAGAAGCTGACAATAGGACTTTTCCACAATAAAGTGATGTAGGAAACTGGAATTTCACACGGCTCTGGTCATGATTTTTTCCACAGAACCAGCTCCGAGAGCTGGACTACAATTAGTGGGGAATTTGCCACAAATCTTTGCCTTGTATGTTTCCACTCCACCTTTATTGTGGCCTTACCCTGACCTTCGGAAATGACCTGAGTAGCTACACAGATTATTCTGTTTTGGACACACATATTCTTAGTCTCTCAAAGACTGCCAGCTGGTATGTTCTGGGATGAGACACTTTTAAAAATTGGAGTAAATCATCCTATCAAATTTGGGAATATATTCAAATAGTTGTTGGGTGTTTGATGCCATGCAGGATTGTGTCCTTAGCGATAAAGGTTCTATACCTATCTGGCCATTGGAATGCACTCCATCCCATTTACACCTATAGGCTTAGACTGAAAAGTCTTAATTTCACTCAGAACATAACTAATATACCATAGTAAAGATTACCAATATCCATCAATGACCTGGCATCTTTAACCTGCTGTAAGAGACTAACAAATCATTGTGACCAAAACTATCAATCTCTTGCATAGGCAGGGCAAGACCGCATGGATTTAAGGCAAAAATGATGCTCTGATTTCAGAGGTTCTCCAGGAATTTTTTTGCTGGATTCACTGGGGTGAGTCTATTAAGCAGAACTGGTTGGAGAAGGGCAAGCAGGAAATTTCAAAAGAAACTTAAGTTCTAAATTTCAAAACTGTGGAAACTACCCCCTCCCACACCCACTTTTTTGGGGGAGGTGGGGCGAGGAACCACTGGAAAAAACATCTTGTTAAAAGAAATGGAAAATTGATTTTTTCTGTGAAAGTATTCTCTTCCATAAAAAGGTTGGTGTTTGTCAAAAGATTTCCACCAGCTCTATTAAGTCAGGAATGAATCCCAAAATTGGGTCTGTCTTTAATTCTCTCAAAAACAAAAAACAAAATAAAAAACCCCCGAAACACTTACCTCTTTCCTTGCTTCTGCACTGCCCTTGGTGTCGATGGTGCTAGCTGCTTTCAGTGTAAGCAATCGGGCTTGTTCAATAGCAATGCGACTTTCAGCAATCCAATGGGCAACAACCTCCTGTGGGGACATAGAGAGAAGACTGTGATCCAGATTTTCTGAATAGTCTTGAGCCGCCCTTAGCTAAATGCTCACAACGTTTTCAATGCTGGATGCTTAAAATGAGGCTCTCCTAAATCCGTCTGTAGGCACCTGGATAGAAGTGGGCTGATGATGAAATAATATTGAGCACTCACTGGCTTTGAAGGGATTTGTGTACTCTGCACTTCTGAAAATCAGGCCACTTCTTCTATACAAGGGAGAAAATAAATCAAAACTAACTGAGCACATGGCCAACTAATAAAATCTTTTCTCCTCCAACTATCAACCTCTTAAACCCAAGGTGTAAGTGGAATGAGAGAGAGACAGACACCAGTGTGTCTTCACAGATGTGACTGGAAAATATTCATCCTCAGGGCTGCTGTAGTTCTGCTCTTACAGTAGGATTAAAGGAGAGAAAAATGAGCCATCTAACTGCCTCTTCTCATTTATTTGGAACTTCCTATTCCTCTTTCTCTGCACCGTGCCCCTCCTCTCATTACTATCACTAACTGTTCAAAACCACCTCCCCACCAATTCCTTCCATGACATGCAAAAAAAAAAAAAAAGGGGGGGGGGGTGTTAGAGATTCATTTCCACGAGTCACCTCAAATATCCAAATCTTGAGTGAGTAGGGGCCTTCACAACCTCAGGGAAACACTGGAGCTGCATTCTTAGTGCATTTCTCCTTTGCTATTTATGTCAACTCTTTGCCCCACGGTAGTAAATTGCTCAAGCTCAGTTTATCTGCAATAAACTTAGACCTTGAGAGCAGCCTTTCTGTGCTATTTTCAGATGTCTCCTGTCTGAGGCTGCCATTGAGCGGTAACAGCCTCTGCTGGGCCATTCACAAATGATAATTCCATTTTGCACCTTTTGTGAACACAGTGAGCCACAGCCTCAGCCAGTTCAAATCAATCCATTGAAGTCAGTTCCCCCAGGTAAGGCTTTCTGGCCCAATAATTTTACACCCCCCTCCCAACCCCCCATCTTATTTCTAACTTTCAATTGGTTTAATTGAAAAAGACCGAGTGACATGTGCACTCTGTTTACATCATTTCACATGTTAACTTTATTACTTCACGTTTGTACTTTGTTTTTTAATGTGACAGTTTCGTGTGACATGCCAAGAAGTTTATCCAGTCTTTCTAATTCTACTCAGTTCTTTACAAACGTTTTCTAGAATCTGCTGCAATCACTTGACTGACTTCTTCCCACAATCTTTACTTAATGGGTTAAAAAAGACTTATTTTTAGCCACTTAATTTGAGACTGAAAAATAGTTGTGGTCTGGCAGCTAGTGGAAGTCTTCACCACAGAAAGGGAACAATCTTTCATTTCATCAATGTACAGACTTAACAGAACAGGCAAATGCCCTCAAGGAGGAATGTTTGGCAGATGAGGATTAAGCTAAATATTCAGCTGGGGTCATTGTTTTGTACTTTCAAAAATAAATTTATTTGATAGCTCTGATCACACAAGTGCTCAGTCTGTGACTGGGCCCACAAGTCAGAGACGGACATCTGAGTGACCAACTGTGAGTGTGAATGCAAATTAGTGCCTGCAAAACCAAGCCCAGTGTTTGCAGGGCCCCTGGCTGGAGTCCTAGGTCTTGCTGAGTAGAGAAACCCAGCCACCCTGCTACAAAATCTGTATTTAAATGCAGCAAACAGGGCCTTAGGACGTGTAAGGAAAATAACTATGGTAATGCACTGATTGTAGATCGTGGCACAATCAAAACTGAGCATCTGCCATCTTTAATATTTTCTTTCCTATTTGAAGCAGATATTTAACCTATAGCATTTCCATAGTCAATGGAAATTGGAGGCTATGCATAATGCTGTGTAACATCTCAACCTTTCCTACCGCAACTGCTACTGTGGAGGTTAGAATCCCAAGCTTCCCCATGAGCTAAGCAAAGAAATATTCAGAGGCGGCTCTGAAACAAGGTCAAGTGATGGTGTGCTTACATGCTGGTACAGTTTCTTGCCAAAGGTCACCCTCTGAGATGCACGCTCACACATTATCTGTAAAGCAGATTCAGCCGCCCCTAGTGATCTCATGCAGTGGTGAATACGGCCTGGCCCAAGCCGACCTTGAGCGATCTCGAACCCCCTTCCTTCACCTATGTGAAAAGAGGGGTGGGGAACAAATGGCTATGTGGACTTCATTTCAATGCTTTATTTCAATGCTCCTCTGAAGAAAATCAGTGGCTGGACAGCCAATGTCTGATGCTACCCTAGGCTATGTCTACACTTGTGTATTTAAGTCGATTTTAACAAAGTCGACTTAGTGTGTCCGCACTGAAAATTAAAGTCGACTTTGTGGGGCTAGGGGGGACCTAGGGCAGGTCCACAGGGGCGGGGGGCACCCCATGCCCAATGCCAGGGGGCTCAGCCTTTGCCCCATTGTACCTAGGTACAATGGGGCAAAGGGGGACAGGGACCCTGGCAGGGCATAGGGGCAGGGTGGGCAGGGCTCTGCCCTGCCAGGCTCCCCCTGTGCCCCCCCAGCAGTGAGGGCATTGGTGCAGCCCTGGGATAGCCCTACGTCGACTTAAGGCTACCCCACGGCTACACTGGCTTAAGTCGACTGTAGGGAGTCGACTTTAGCCTTAGGTCTAGTGGAAAAGAGGTTTTATAAAGTCGACTTAATTTTAATTAAGTCGACTTTATTTTCCTTAAATCGACTTAAGCAAGGTGCTTAAGTCGACTTAAGAAAACTGTAGTGTAGATGCAGGGTAAATTAAGTCGACTTAAGCAAGCTTAAGTTGACTTAATTTACCAGTGTAGACGCAGCCCTAGAGAGGTGCTTCCTTATAAAGATTATTTTGTAGCATTGTAGTTATTTTAGTTGTTTAGTACCTGTATGTATTTACATACACGCATGCCCTCTCTTTCTCCATGTTCTGTCAATACCCGTTGTGCCTCAAGGGTCATTATTCTGTTTTCCACTTGCGCTTGAATTACCTATTTATTTCTTACATTTTTATCAGAGTTATGGGATTATTTTTTTTTAATTTGTGGTTTCCAGAATGTAAATGATGAATGTTCAACTGAAGGATCAGTTCCAAGGGTGATTCACTAAGACTCTGATTCAGAAAAGCACTTCCATGGTGAGCAATGAAACTATATAAATCCTACCTTCTCCCCAGATGAGACGCGGCATGAACCAGAGTGGTCAGAAAATTCCTCCTACAAGAAGGGACAAGTAACATCTATTGTTTCCTACACAGAATTCTGATGACATCTGGCATGTTCAGAGTGGTATGGCCTGAATTTTGTTTTGAAAGGCTGAGCCAGATCTGCCTGTTGAGTGGTTGCTGCCTCTGGTGTGTTGAGAAGGAATTAGGAAGAAGGAAAACCTCTGCTAAGAGGTTTGTTTGTTCTTGGAAAAGAATTCCATAGCCTTGGGTTGGGCATGCTAAAGTGTAGGAGGAATTTTGACACTGCTGGTGCAGCAACCCTATTTACTTAAAAAACCAAAATGATAAAAACTAAGTATTTTGCAGTGTCAGGTAGGCTATTGGTGGGGAGGGGACAGTATAATATGCAGAGCCCTTTCTCTGGCTGAGCAAAATGTCAATAGGTTGGAGGCAGATTAAGCACAATTAGTTGATACTTCTCTGCTATGAAGAGACGACCACTCAGGCACTGCAGACTAGTAGGGGATGTTTGGAAGCAGAACAGCACAGGGCAGGCTAAGGTAGTGGTTCTCACGGGACACATTACTGTGTCACCACACAGCAGTAAGTGTGTCACGGAGAGCCGGGGAGATGGCTGCATTTGGCCTAGAGGGAGTGGGTTAGTGTGTCCTGTAAAGTCACAATGGCTATGTCTACACTTGTAATTTTAAGTCAACTTTAACTAGTGTGTCTACACTTAAAATTAAAGTCGACTTAAAGGGGAACTTAGAAAGTCGACGTAGGGCATCCACACTGGACACCTAGGTCGACTTCTAGGGGCTTAGGTGGACCTAGGGGAGGTCCACAGTGGCAGGGAGGGCACCCCTTGCCCAATGCCAGGGGGCTCTGCCTTTGCCCCATTGTACCTAGGTACAATGGGGCAAAGGGGGACAGAGACCCTGGCAGGGCATAGGGGCAGGGCTCTGCCCTGCCCTGTGGGGGGGCATGCTAGGCTCCCCCTAACCCCCCCCCAGCAGGGAGGACATTGGTGTAGCCCTAAATCGACTTAGGGCTACCCCACGTCTACACTGGCTTAAGTCGACTCTAGGGAGTCGACTTAAGCCTTAGGTCTAATAGGAAGGTGGTATTATAAAGTCGACTTAATTTTAATTAAGCCGACTTTATTTTCCTTAAGTCGACTTAAGCAAGCTCCTTAAGTCGACTTAAGGAAAGTGTAGTGTAGATGCAGGGAAAATTAAGTTGACTTAAGCAAGCTTAAGTCAACTTAATTTACCAGTGTAGATGCAGCCAATATGCTTCCAAGTGTGTTGCAACCCACAAACGGTGAGAGGCACTGGGCTAAGGCAATGTGAGCTGGCCCATAATTGACCCTGTTGCCACTAATGAACCAAGGATAAACTTCTCTCTGCAAAAGGCTGCTCATGGAAAACCTGTATTTACAGCTAAGCAGATAAAGGAAGAACAAAAGTTTAATGATATACTCCTTGCATATGAAGTTCCATTCGAGTTATTCATCACAGCTTTCGTCAGGACACTGTTACTTAAAGTGAGTGTCTTCCCAGTGACTTTCAAAGAACAGTTAATAATGAAGCTCACCTAGTATTAAATTGGAGGCGGGTACTCGCACTTCATTAAAATGTATTTCAAAATGTCCACCGTGGGGCTCATCTACTCATACAAAAAACAAGCAAAATGTCTGTGTATAAAAATGGTTATAGCCAATATTCGCTCACAAATTACAGGCGCTCAATACCCAGGCTCATATCAGATATGCATTTTAAGAGTGTCTTTAGTACTTAACATTTATAGTAGAATTAAGACTCCTGAGATCCCTATCAGGTAAATCCAAACCCAAATATGGCTGATAATTACTATTTCCCCCTTACCCAGGTAGCCAAACACCGACAGAGGTCTTATAAGCTTCAACCCTGGAGTGTCCAGTGGAACTATGACCATACTGTGCTGTCTGTACCTGATCAAGACAAAAGTAACAGGGTCAAGATAAAGCTCAATATCTATTTTAGATTTCCCTGAAGTAAAACATTTTTTCCAGTTTTGTATGATCTGTGCTACACAAATTAAGTACAAAAGAGCATTAGCGTGCTAAACAGGGCAAAGTTGTGTGTGTACATGTGTGGGCTGTGCGTGGCTCTGCAGTCCTTAAACTATACAGCAGAAGCTTCGCACCTTTTGGGTGAAGATCTGGGAGAGAGGTGTGTTTAAGAACAGGGCAGTAGAGCCCTGCAGCTCCACGGATATCCGCATTCGCGGGTGCAAATGCAGATATTCGCTGACCCTTTGCTGCAGATTGCAGCAAATGTATGTACTATTTTTATCTGGTCACAGTTGTACGTGCAGAGAGCACCATTGCTCTGCCCAGAATATCCGATTGGTTACATCTGCAGCCCTGACTGAATCCAGGGGCCAGTCCAGGCAGAGTAGCAGTTGCTCCCCCTCCCACTTCCCCACTGCCAGCCACTCCCCCCAGCACCAAACAGCTGAGTGATCTCAGCAGCCCCCATATCACATGGCCAGGCCTGGCAGAATGAGAGTTGCTCGGATCTGGGCTGGGGGGCTCTGAACAGCATCGGGCTTTTACTGGCTCATCTGGGTCCTGGGTCCCACCCCCAGCTGTCCTTCAGTCTCTGACTCCAGACTGTGAGAGCCAGAGCCCAGCCTGTCAGAGCTGGTGTTCAGTTTCAGTGGCCAGTCCCCACCTCTACTGATCAGCTGAGAAACTGCAGCAGCCCAGACTTCCCCGCCCAGCCCAGGCAGAATAACAGTTGCTCAGATCGGAGCCAGTGAAGGCTCTGAAAAACACTGGGAATTGTTGGCAACTCTTTCCCCTCTCAGCTGTTTCTCAGGCTCCCTGAACCTAGCTCTCCAGAGCTGTCCTCAGTGGCCAAACCCTACACACATCAGCTGATGATGGGCAGCTGCTTCCCCCCTTCCCTGGCTGCCAGCCTTCCCATCTGATCACTCAGCTGAATGAATTACCTCGCCCATGCTGAACAGTTGAGTGATCTGATCTTCGCTCTAGTAGGCGGAATAACCAGATGATCAGGGCAAGCAGGGCTCTGAACGAACAGTATTGGGAGCTGCTGGCTAGTGCCGCCCTCCCTGACCCCTTCCTCAGGCTCTGTGCGAGGCAGCTGCTGCTCGCTAACAATCCAGGAACTGACAGGCAGCTGCCCCACAAGAAAACACAGAGGTTGCACCAGGATCCTTAGGACTCTCTATAATGTTGTTTAAAATGAAAACAGTGTGTGCACATTTACTAGGCCCCTGCTTTTAAGTTGTTACATTACAGAGCACACACAGGCAGGAACACAAAACAGAAGCACAGTGTAATGACCAGGAGCTGAGTGGAGCTGCTGCAAGGCGGGGGCAGGGCGGTTGCGGATACCCACAAAACATGGAGATGCAGATTGCGGATCAGATACGTGCTTACATGTCTTGGATATGGATCAGTTGCGGATCCACATTTTTGTATCCGCGCAGGGCTCTACAGGGCAGCATGAAGGTTCAGTGCTATGCCCAGAGGGGCTGAGCTGCTGGACATTGGGTTCCACCACTCACCCGGAGGAGCCAACAGAAGGTGTGCACTTAGCGTTTTATAAATTTTGTCAAAATAGATGCGTTAGTATTTTTCTGGGTGCTTGATTTACATGTAAATACAATGCATTATGATAGGACTGGCTGGATTGAGAAGATTGAAGAAATACTATGGTCCCTGCTTTCAGAGCTTGCAGTATGAATAATTAAAACCTCTGATTCAAGGTTAACTTTTTCCATATATACTGGCATCTTGATCTTGCCCTATTTACATTAATGGCAGTTTTGTCATTAACGTCAATAGCCTCAGGATTCAGGCCTTTGATTTGATTCTTGCATTTAGTTCTTCTAAGCTGGTAAATTGTATATAGTTTGGCCTTTACTAATATTCATATAACCAATCTCTCTCCTAGGGTACGCCTACACTGGAGGCTCTATTAAGTCTATTTAACAAGGTCAACTTTACCGTGTTAAGTCAACTTAGAGAGTCCACACTGAAAACACCAGCCAACTGCCAGAGTCCACCCTGGCAGGTGCTAGGTTGACAGAGGAGTGGTGCATTGTGGGTAGCTGTCCCACATTGCAACAGGCCCTGGAGGCCAATTAGGTCGACTTAAGGGTATTCCCCCTCTACACAGGCTTAAGGGGACTTAATAAGGTTAAGTTCCATTTCTAAATCACAGTCAGCTGTAACAGACCATTAAAATTGTTCCATTTAAAGATTTTATGAGGAATGGCTTGTTCAATAAATGGGGTTTTATTGTTTGGATCCTGAACAAAATATCTCAGTAACAATTTAATTCTTACCTAGATGCAGAAAGATTTTTATTTTTGACCATCACAATTGCAACTTTGCAGTTTGTATTCCCAGCACCTAAAAACACAAGAAATAACTTTTCACATAAAAATATCTCTACAGAAATAATTTAATGAAGTTTCACAGAACAACTTCTTACAGTGATTCTGTAGTATAACAGTGACAAAAGTGTGTAATCTATTATCTATGCTGACTATCCAGACTATTGACTAGAAAAGGAGAGTGCAACCTCCTTATCAATATGAAAAAGTAAAAAATGGAATGGAAAATGCCAAAGATCCAGTTTCATCTTCCATCATTACTTTCCTAGGAAAAAGATCAAACAAGGTAATTGAAAGAAGGAGTCTAAATTAATTCCATCAGCCTTACACATGAGCAAATAACTAAGATAAGTACTCATTAAAGCCAGGGGCTGCCCTTCAGGCACAGCTAGTTTTAAGCATTCTTTTTGCTCTTGTAAATGCTTTGTTCTGATTTCAAGATAAAAAATAAACAAGGGAAAGTATTATCTGAAAATAAATTAAGACGTTTGAGCCAGCCACAGCATTATTGGATATATGTTTGTGTGATATAACACCAAAAACTTAATGGATAATCCAAAAGATTATTCTAGGATGGATTATATGGATCTAAATTTAAAAAGTAACTAAAAATGACATCTTTCTCAACAAATATGCTTTCCCACTATGATATATTCAGAGATTCATGTCCTTGCTTTAGCACCATAACAGAGTTTTTGTCCTTTTTACGCCTTACCAGGAACACCATAGCTATGGGATAGCGAGCTGTATTTAATCTCACACAAATATCAGCAGAATTGTTAGATTGCTATGGGAATTCCCAGGGCACAGATGGTGTTACGGATGATGGGATCTTTATTATGGTTGGTGATGAACCAGAAGCACAGCTTGACTTCAGATCCCAAGCTGAGTCTGATGAGCTGGTAGTTGGAAAATGCATCCTTTTATTATATGTGTAACGTGAAGAAGTGGTTATATGGAGATCACTGAGACACAATACCATGGTAACCCGAGGATGCCACTTCTCAAGTCACACTTCAGCATTATACCTCACTCTAACGGAACATCATTTCCATGCACTAGCCATTTTGCACTAATTCAGTACAAGGGTGCCCATTTTCTATCAATCAGCTCACATTTAAACAATTCTCATTTGAATAGCAGTTTTAAAGATAACAGGGGGGAACAGAAATGCTACTCAGCCTGGTTTTGAAGAGAGCTACCACCACAAGAAGAAAACTCCTTCCCCACCCCTACCACCTCAACAGAAGGAGTCTACAACTGCATGTACTAAGAGTGACAAGGGTGGGAGACATATTTGCTCTCTTGTGTCAAAGGTTGTATTTGTGTGGAGGGCAGAAGTGTTGGGTGCTTCTGTCCCTGTTTCTGGACGCAACATTAACTTTTTTTAAAAAGGCAGAATTAACCACACTTTGTGAAACATAAGCTGGAGATGTCAAGTCTGCAAATTGAAATACCACTCTGATAGACAAATTTCTGGAAAAAATGGCCTCTTTCAAAAACTCTAGAGCAATTCATAAAATTCTAGATTGGTCTAGATTAGATTATACAGCAAAGTGTTCCCAAAGTGAAACACAGATGGCCCACCCAACTGTAAAATGGATCAAATTTGTACATTACAACGTACTGGGAAAAAGGGATGAGAGTCTCTTTCCCCTCTCTCTCACCAGCACATCCAGTGGGTAGGTTTCTAGGTGGCATTTTTGTGGAGAAACAGCTAATATGCCCCATATCCCAAAGAAATCACGGTCTCTATAAACTCTGGGGACCTGAATAAAGGTGATATAACTAATAACAAATATAGGTAATAATAGTGTATATTGCATGGGTGGCTATTATTCTAGAGCTATTTTAATTTAGCTTGCATGCAGTAAAGGATGCAGATGAAAATGCCTACAGTATCAGACTATCGGTGTTACAGGGATACCCTTAAAATGTATCATCCCTTTCAATTAATGTTTAGCATAGTTGTTGCAGCATTGGCAGCTAGCTAGCTCAGGTCAAGGGAATGTTAAAAAGGTACTATTGTATATAGATGTTAATTGTATTTGTCTTCATTTACTTATATCCTGTTTAATGTATATTAGTTAACTCAATGATTTTTTTTTTGTTGCTCTATGTCCTATGTATAACTCTGTAATTACCTTTACATTAGGCAACTCTACTTAATTCACATAAGATCCAAAAAGGCCTGTATTTAAATGTTTAGATGTGAAGTTACTTGATGGGTAAAATCTAATGACAAATTGTTCCTGTCTATCACATTGCGTTTCTATTATCTCAAAATGGCCCATAAACTTGAATTGAATTTGTAGAATTTTCAGTGAGATAGTTGTGGGCTTCTAAGCATGGGTCATTATGTGAATGACAATGCAAGATTCACAGACTTCGTCTGCTTTTAGTCAACAAAGAAAGAGCTATGAAAATGCAAACGTATCTTTAGTTTATTAAAGAATTATCTACAGCACGTCTTTGATGTGAGATTCAGGAACATCCAGTGACCTGGGTTGAGTGACCAAGCCTTTGGGGATAGAAGAACATAACATGTGATTATTCATTTTAATAACCTTTTATCACAAAGTTCAGTTTGTCTGGGTGGTAAAGAGAAGCTAGTGAGTTTAATGGAACTCGTTGTAACTCCAGGGTGTAAAACTAATACAGTGAGCCAGAAGTACACTTCTGTCACTGGCTTGGCAAAATCTAATGATAGAACATACTTTATCACAAGCCCGGAGTGTCTGCCCTCATTTCTGACAGTCAGAGCTGAGTTTGGCATTCTTAGCTGTCAGCTACGCCAGGCCCCGTGGCAGCTGTATTTTGCAATCTATGAGTAATGGTGTTTTTTTTTCCTAACCCCTGAGTAACGCAGCTTTTACCAGAAAACCTGCCTCGGGACAAATGTGACCTTCTGCTATTAGTGTTTAAACAATTGAAAACCATTTAAAACTGTATCACTGTCACGTAAAAGGAACAAGGAAAGAAGTTTCCCTGACTGAATAATCACGCAATCCAACAAACAGAAAATCTTTTTATTTTTAAGTTAGTGCACAGTTCAGCATTGAGACAAGACATCTGGTCAGATCTTATAAAACAATAGCACAGACAATGGCTTGGAGAAAAGGAAATTTCTCCATCTCAGGAGCAGGAGCCAGCAAACAGAAGGTGCTTTGTTTGTATGAAGTGCCATCTGATAGCGCTGGTGGAAGAGAAGATCTGAGATTTGGAGATGCAGGTAGAAACCATGGCAGAGTTTTGAAGGGGATTCAAACAGGCGGTGAGCTGAGGAACAGTTTGCAGACTTGGAAATGAAAGGGCATGGCAGGCAGTAACAGAAGGTGGGAAGGCAAAGAAGAGAAGTGGGGCTAGTTCTACAAGAAAAGGGGAAGAGTCAGTGGAGAAAGCCAGAGTTCAGAGCCCCCAGAGGATAGAGGATGACTCACAGAAGATTGAAAGAGAAAACAAAAGACAAGAGGACTTGCAGCCAGAAAGGAGGATCAAAGCCCCATGAAGAAGCAGGTCTACATGGCTGGTGACTCCCTAATAAGAAGGACAGAAAGGCCTGTCACCCGAGCTGATCCAGCAAACAGATGGGTGTGCTGTTAGCCTGGAGCTATGATATAAAAACAGAGCCTAATGGGAGCAGGAAAAAACCCACTGATTGTCCCTCACGTGGGAATAAATGATATTGTTGGATTCTCTCTGGAATGCATTAAGGGATACTATGCCAGGCCGAGGAAAACACTTGAAGAAATAGAGGCTCAGGTGATCTTCACTGGGATTCTACCTGTCCCTAGGGGAAGAGAGGAAAGGCAAGACGAGATAATGATGACCAACAGATGGCTGAGACAATAGTGCAATAAGGAGGTCTTTGGGATGTTTGACCACTGGGTGGCTTTCACAGACAAAGGTGGTTCTCATGGGATGGATTCCTCCTGAGTTGAGAGGGAAATAGATTGCTGGGATGGAGGTTGGCACAACAGATTAAAACAACTTTAAACTAGTAATTTGGAGTGAACAGTTCGAAGATGCTCATGCAATCACCAATGCTCATTCTAGTTTTTAACAGGGGAAAAATCCAGTAAGAATACAGCAATGGAGAAAGAAACAACAGAGATTAGGAGAATAGACATCAAGAGGAAAGACAGTGTCACTGATATTGGCACTAACAGTCAATTAGGCAACACTGACAGTGGAATGACTATTTAATCAGGAGAGGAATCTGGGCAACGCCAAGCAGAAACAACTAAGATGTCTGTATACCAATGCAAAGAGTCTGGGTAACAAAATGAAGAAATTGGAATTACTGGTGCAGGAAGTGAAAGCTGATACTATAGCAATAACAGAAACATGGTGGAATAATAATATTAACGGGTATGTGCTGCTCAAGAAAGACACAACTAAATATAAAGGTGGAGGAGTGGCCGACCTGCAACATTAATATACAAGGCTGAGAAGGCTGATTGGAATACATTTCAATATGTTTATTAGCCAAATTTCACTTAGCTGTCTTTATTTTTATTTCTTCAGAAGATGGCAAGGATGTTTAGGCTATAACTCTGTCTAGCCTGGTAAAATGAGGTCTGGCTACCCATAC
The DNA here is from genome assembly GCA_007922175.1 of Pelusios castaneus. Classification (NCBI taxonomy): domain Eukaryota; kingdom Metazoa; phylum Chordata; order Testudines; family Pelomedusidae; genus Pelusios; species Pelusios castaneus. The sequence goes on from ML685787.1 coordinate 27,243,693, forward strand.
AGTAACGAACATGTTTTTAAATACTATGTGGCACCTTGTGTAGTAAAGGTGTTTAAAAAGATTAGCTGATTGTGGTCAACTCTTTGTTTTCTGTGATCCTACTCTAAATTCCTGTGTGTGGTGCCAAACTAAAGGAATGCATATTCATAATTACTTACTTTTACTCAAATACATTCAAACTGAGATTAAATGAGTCCACTGCTGACGAAGAGTCTCAGTTCTTCCCTTAAGAGAGTGTAGGTGACAGCTTCTCTTAAGGAAGCTGCCATGTGGTCCTTTCTGAAGAAGCCAAAACTTGATACTTACAATCTGGTTATGTACTGGTAATGTCTAACTTTTTCATTTTTGATTCATATTATGGCAAGATAACTCTGAGGACGTGGTTTCCCAGAATATCCTTGACTCTTGTTGCTCAAGTACAGACCCAAATATACACAAACTGCATTGTGAGCTTTCTAGGTTACTTTCTCCTACTAACAAAGGCTATGTCTACACTTGCTAAAATTAGTTCGAATTAGTTAGTTCGAACTAACTAATTCGAACTTATTTTAGTTAGTTCAAATTAGCTTAATTCGAACTAGCATGGCCACACTGGAACATTAGTTAGAACTAAGCAAGCACTTGCTTAGTTCGAATTAATGATCCCCATCATTTCAATGGCCGGTTAATTCGAACTAAGAAATTAGTTTGAATTAACATGGCCACATTGGTTAATTCGAACTAGTTAGTTCGAATTAACCACTTAGTTTGAATATCCTATTCAAACTTATTAGTTCGAATTAAGGAAGCCCTTAATTCTAACTAACTAAAGCCTAGTGTAGCCATGGCTTTAGTTAGTTTGAATTAAGCCTCCTTAATTCGAACTAACTTGCCAGTGTAGACATAGCCAATTATTGTGAGTCCATGCTGCTATGTTTAAATCTATCGGCTGCCCAAAGGCCATTGATGAAAAGGCTATAGTGACAATAGCTGTAGGCAGTAGCTCGAATGGGCAGAGCTGCTGTTGGGGGACGGTCTTAGGAGATGGTACTGAGCGATAGCTCTTTCTCCTAAAATTGCTATCATGTGGAGTTCCACTAAGTTCTACCCTATGCCTGCTTTCATTCAATATGTACAGAGGGCCAAGAAGAGGGTTAGTGAAGAAGCAGGGGCTGCAGTGCTTTCGATAAGCTGTTGACACCCAGCTGTGTATTTTTATCTCATCCCCCGCAGCTGCTGCTCGTGAATGCCTGATTCAGTGTTTAGGGGAGATTGGAGCATGGAGGAGAGCTAAGTGGATGACGTTAAACCAGATAAGAATGAGGTAATGCTAGCTAGGCTGTGTTCAGGCATGGGGGCAGAAGAAGCAGTCAGAAGATACAGTGAAAGTTATTCTGGTGATTCTGAGGGGGTTGCCAATCATAGGTAGCTACACCTCACAATCGCAGGGTGGCAGTGGGTCCCTAATTACTCTTAGTTGTAGGAAATGTTCCATCCCTCCCCTTAATCTTCACCTCACTATGGGTTTGCGATAGTTTCCTTCGGTTACGGGCCTTGCAATTGCGATCTATGCCGACGTCATCTCCAAAGTAGATTATTGCAATATACTTGATCTGCTATCTGCCTTTTATGGGAGGTCTGTGAAGGAACAAACACATCGGGCTTCTGCCTTGTCTTTGTGACATATAAAGAAGGCCCAAAAGTTTCTTTTTAAGAAAAACAAACAAACAAAAAAAACCCCACACTTGTTTTTTCAAACTGTGAAATTTTAACATCCCAAGAGTATGAACATTGAGCAATTGGGAGGGGAGGGCTTTTTAGTCTGCCTCCATAAACTCTATATACCTCTATAACTTCAATGGCAAATCACCATTTTATAAAAAGGAAGCCCTTGAAAAGCTTTAGTACCCCTTTCCAGTTCAGGTGTTAGAGTTCACATTAAACATGTCCAAGCAGACCCCCAGCAAAACCAGGAGAGAGGAGGCTTGCATTTCTGATCTTTCTAAAGTAAAGTAAATCAAGACGGGTAAAATTAAGAGCAGAAAAAATGTCAGCTCTGGGGCCATCTTCTTCTATCATAAAGAAAACAAACAAAAACGTGGTGCACTAACTCAATGTTATGTAAAAATGGCCTCTAACCACCTGTAATTCAACCCCAAAACTGAAACTGGTGCAGAATGTGGCAACTCCCTTATTAAATGGTACTTGCTGTCCCAAGCACATGCCCATAATGCTATGTGAACTGCCATGGCTTTCTACTGATTTTCAGGTGGAGATTAAGGTAGTGGTTTTGATTGATCCTGCCTTATGATTTGCCTGTTTGAGAGCCTCCTTCCCTGTGCCATCCTACCATGCCAAGTCAGTGAGCTGGAGGTCTATCCGGGTAAGAGAGTGAACTGTCCTTGACGAGTTCTCACCAAGGGGGGTCCTGAATGCTGAGACCTGTTCCTCTCGCCTCCTGCTTCAACATACGTAGCCCACATTTGTTAATCTTTAGGTCATGCTGCAAGGCTGAACTCTGCCCAGGCTTTTAGGGCAATTTTCTGTCCCAGTCCTAAACTGGCTGTATAGCCGTGTTGTGTGCACTCTGATTTCAATAGGATTTGGATCGGGCCCTTTTATCAGAAGTGGTTGCACTGAACATCAATCAGCAGGAGTTAGGCGCCTAAGTGCCTTTAAAAAAACCTCCTTTTTCTTAGACAATGTGGGTGCGTCTACACTTAGAAATTAAGTCAACTTAAGCTTGCTTAAGTCAACTTAAGGAAAATAAAGTCAACTTAAGGAAAATTAAGTCGACTTTATTAAACCTCATTTTATTCGACTTTAGGCTTAAGTCGACTCTCTAAAGTCGACTTAAGCCAGTGTAGACCTGGAGTAGCCCTAAGTCAACTTAAAGTCGACTTAGGGCTCTCCAAGACTCCCCCACTGCCCTCCCTGCCAGGGGGTTGGCATGGGGGTGGCACAGGGGGAGCCTGGCATGCCCCCCCAAAGGGCAGGGCAGAGCCCTACCCACCCTGCCCCTATGCCCTGCCAGGGTCCCTGTCCCCCTTTGCCCCATTGTACCCAGGTACAATGGGACAAAGGCTGAGACCCTTGGCACTGGGCAAGGGGTGCCCCCCTGCCACCGTGGACCTGCCCAAGGTCCCCCTAGCCCCTACAAGTCAACCTAGGCGTTCATTGTGGACGCTCTAGGTCGACTTTGTAAGTTCCCCCCTAAGTCAACTTTAAATTTAAGTGTGGACACGCTAAGTCGACTTAACTAAGTCGACTTAGCTAAAGTCGACTTAAATTTACAAGTGTAGACATAGCCTGTGTGTAAAGTGCTTTGCTCCCTCAGATGAAAGGCACTGTAGCTATGCCACATGTCGTTACAGCAGGACTCCCTCAGGAGTCTGGAAATTCCACTCCCCTCCTTTTTTTCTTTCTGTATGCAGTGGCAATCAGAGGAAAAGGACTTGAAACGAGGTTTGCTACACCTGGTCCCATCCTTCCATTTTGCAAAATGGAACCTACACACCTCACACTGACTTAAGCACAGGCAGAATATGCTCTTGTGCACACTGGCACTTTAGCTAGCAAAACTTTTGTCAGTCAGGGTGTGAAAAACGCATCCCTGAGCAACATAAATTTTGCCAGTACAAGCGCTCGTGTAGCTGCATTATGTTGATGGGAAACAGCTCTCCTGCTGAGATAATAAAGCCAACTAAATGAGTGGCAGGAGCTGTGTCGGCAGGCGGGCATCTCTGTATGCCAGCAAAACTTACGTCGCTCGGGGTGTTTATACTGACATAAGTGCTTCTGTAGACAAGGCCTTTGGCAGGTGCTACTCATTATCCATTGTACCAAAAACCAAAGTCCTGACTGCTTCCCTCTTTCTGCCTGGCATCCTGTATATCATTTATGGTATGGTATTAAACTGTGACAGGACACAAAATGACAGGGCAGAATAAAATCTGGAAGTGTGTGGGAGGCTGCTGATGTATACGCAAAGAAGAGCTGCGTCACTGTCTCGACGTTGCCTGGATGAGTTAACCTAGAAAAGTCCCCTTTGTTTTGTAGACTCTTGAGAATACACTCCACCACAATGTCAACAATCACAACCTCCTAACTGAATAAACCCCTGTTTGTTCTTTCTTTCTTTCTTTCTTTCTTTCTTTCTTTCTTTCTTTCTTTCT
>ML685787.1:27247856-27306061 GCA_007922175.1 Pelusios castaneus
TCTTTCTTTCTTTCTTTCTTTCTTTCTTTCTTTCTTTCTTTCTTTCTATTGCTAAATGATACATTACCTGTGCGGTCACAAATTAAATTAGGTTTTAAATATTTCTGGGCAGGAACACTGTCAGTTTATGTTTCTGGAAAGTGCCCAGATCATTTCAGACTCTGTACAGATAATTAAACAATAATGATGCTTCAGCCGCATTCAGGGCCTGATCCACTGCCCATCAGTCTGTGGAAGATCTTTCCTTGGGCATTAGATCTGATCCTCAGCCCTGGTAGATAATATTTCTCTAGCTTTCCCACTTTTTGCCTACCAACCTTCTGGATTTCTAAGATCGTGCACATGTTCAAACTGAAAGAACCAATAAAGCATTCTACACCATCCTTTAATGAACCGTGGCAGCAGGGACCCATTGGAAACATTCACTTTTGTATCTGAAATATTGTACAGACAACCATATAAGGCACAGAAATGCCATTGTTAGGGCACAGGGCCCCTACTGTCCCTTATTTGAGGGGATGTTACCTTCTCTAATGGAAGGTAATGGTTACCTTCTCTGTTTTTATTTCTTTCATATTTTAAGAGGGAGAGTTGTTATGATGTTTGTTTTTAATTCTAGACAAAGTTATCATGGCGGGGATGCTTCGAAAATAAAATGTTATTCTAATAAAGATCTGAATGTTTACCTATCCCTTTTACATAATCGTACCTAAACAAGAGTTGACTGCCACTAGCTGATTTTCCAGAGAACTCCGCAGGTCCGGTTTAAACAAGAACAAAATAACTTGTCAAGCTCACGTGATAACTGATTTCCAGGAAAGCAGGATTTTTATAGGAAAATTAAAGTGAAAGTACAGTTGGGTTCACTCTAAGGGTGTGGTGCAGGAAAGAGGATGAAAATGACACGGGTGAGTCACACCAACTGAACATTCCACTTTGGAACTTCTAGACATCAGCTTCTGCTACCAGTCTGCTGACAAAACAAACCCAACCCAGGTCAGTTCTCTCTTTTAAAATTCTGTTATTTAGTGAGCGGTACACTAAGTGTAATACTGAGCCTAGCTGTAGCTAGAAGGACGGGAGAGTTTGATCTCATAGATGTTTTTGAAGCTAGTTTTACAGAGTATAAGGATTTCACTGAGCCAAGTAATCATCTCCAATTCTGAAAGTCATTAATTAGTGACAGATCTGAGCACATGTGGCATGGTAAAGTCAGATCCAGGAAAAGGAGGGGAAAAAAGAAGAAAGAAAAATCTGTACATTACTCACTGTGCACATTTAATCACAGTGGTGTGCACATAACTCCATACTAAGTGCTCCCCACCCACACACACAGAGTAATATTGAATTCATGCCAAAAAGGTAACTTGAATCATTTTTAGAAGATGTGCAAATATGTATATTAGTATTCATACTAGAAACATTGCATTTCCAGTAACAGGAATGTTGCTCAAGAATAAGAAAGATTAGTTTTAGGGGAAAATAGCTATGCCAGACAATTGTTTACTACAGAATTCAGCTTATCAGATATTATTTTGGCTGTCTGAAAGTGCCCCCTTCAAGCCTCCCTGCTTTATGATGTACTAAAATAAAAATGCCTGAGTTTTTCTAGAACTGTTATGTTCCCTTTTTATTAGTCCTCAAGTAAATCTGCTAATAATTCTCTTAGATTAATTATTTTCAGATGTACTCTGATGTTTAGAGTATGGTATCAGGAAACTTAGATTCTATTTCTAATTTGTTGTCTAATCTTGAGTAAGTGCCTTAATCCCCTGTACCTCCATTTCCTTTTTTGGTAAAATAGAAATACTAATTCCTATCTTTTAATTCTTTCAATGAACGTATAACTGCAAAAATATTATTGTTCTTGTAACATCCCACAGATAGAAACTACCAGTGGTTGTGGTTTTGTGTGTGTGTGTGTGTGTCCCTTGCCAAACACAATTAAAATGAATTAAATTCCTTTATCTTGTATACTGTATACTTCACTGTGCAGTAATGCCAGATGACAGACTTCATATAAAGAAAAGCTAAATTCTCATATAAAGTCTAGAAGAGGAAATAAGTTGAAATGTTGGTTGAAAAATTCCATAAAGTGGCTAAGGATTAAAAACCAACCAATCAGCCAAAATCTCAGTATTAATTTACCATCATTTATTAATTTGAAAGCAGCTTCATTACTAGGCAAGGAAACAATTTTTGGATACAAGTATCATATGAAAATGTTAATGTTTTCCAATTTTTTAAAATGTATAGCTTCCAATTTAATTAACCAAACGCTTATGCACCTGCACATGAAATTAATAGCAATTTAACTTTTTTTTTTTGTAAAAAGAGGACATTTTTAAAAGATTTTCAGAAAAATAGTCTGTTAGGATTTAACAGATGCTTTCTTTAAAGATAGCCAAAGTTTTAAGTGTTTTCTTTCAAGTTTCAAAAAGCCCACTTGCAGTTCCAGACAGAGCTTCAATTTAGCATCTGTTTTCAATAACTTTAACAGTGTAATATTCTGAAACATTATAACAGATAAAACGTGTTTTTGCTGTTAAGCAGATTTCTGCTCTTGACTAGCATTAGTCCAGTTTACTTATAGATAATGGACCATTACAGGTCTCTCAATCTCTATTTATATTAGATGGAATTTCAGCAAATTAGTAATTCTACATAGTTATAGGATCTGGCAATAGTATATAGGAAAATAGTACAATAAGTGATTTGTCTACAAGATGCAGATTGGAGATAGGATCACCTAAATTTCAGGATTAAAGGGCTGTAAAAAAGTCTCATCATGAGATTATTTACAGCATGTGTTTAATCATTACGCACAACTCTTTGGCTGACTTTTAAAAATTCTCACTAGATACAAAATTGTCCGCAAAGCAGACTGTGAAAAATAATAGGTGGCTTCCTGTCTTTCCTCAGAAGTAATAGCTACATTGCAGTACTCTTTGTCCACCCTACAAAAGATAAGTCAACCTATGTCAGATCGTCTTATAACACTAATTACTGCTGCTGGCAGCTGTCTGCCAAGTGCCAACAGCATGGTTGCTCTCACCCTCAGCTCCCTGTTCCCTGCTGCTCCCTGTTCCCTGCCCCAGCTTCTTGGTCCCCCTCCCCCCCCCCACTCACACCCCAGTGAAATTGACAAAATAGCCAACATTCCCAGCTGCCAGAGGGGTCCAGCTGCCCAGGCTTCTCCTCCAGCCCCCCAGTAGAGAGGTGAAATAACAATAACAAAAGTCAACAGGCAATGTAAGGAATGCAGTATCCACACTGATACTGTGTTGCCCTAACTACACCAACATGAGCCCTTCTCCTCTTGTGGAGATGATTTTTTTTTGTCAGCAAAGTAGAGAGTTACATCAGTGGGAGGAGCATTTCAGTATTTCCACCTCCACTGTTTTGTGGAGGAAACTGTGTAGTGCAGAGAGGCTGCCTCGGAAGGTCTGTCTCCACAGCAAAATCTGTGCAACAGCTACCCTACCCAATCAAGCCTGAATACAGCTGGCACAGGTAACAACAGCAAAGACAGTGCAACCCTGCATACATTCTCAGCTTGCAACCCTCTTCTGAAGCCTATGCTACACCCTCTTCACTGTTATGTTCATTAGCTGGCTTCAAACTAGCTCAGACAGCCTAGCTTTTGCTATGGAGACTTACTCAGAGTATAACCTTGGCCTCCGTCCTGCAAACAGACCCTGCAGCGCACTAGTGAACTCAATGTGACCAAAAGTGAGGCTATACTGAGGAATTCTGCTCTACTGTTTTTAGATAGTCATCTCCCATAAGACTTATAACAGCTCTCTCTCTCTCTCTCTCTCTCTCTCACACACACACACACACACACACGAGACTTATAACAGCTCACACACACACACACACACACACACACACACACACACACACACACAGAGAGAGAGAGTTGTGAAATATACAACAGCAGGCACACTTTAGCAATGTTTGCCTTTCAGTTTTAAACAGTTAGTTCTCCTTCAAAGTCTATGTACCATGGTAGCGCCCAAAAGCTCCAGCCAGGATTGTTTTGCTCAGACGTGCTAGGTGCTATATAAACGGATAGGAAGACACCGTCCCTGGCCTGAGGAGCTGTAGATGTGCTGTGTGTTTGGGACAATATCTTGCTATTTTCAAATGTATTCATAGTATTAGTTTTAATTTGTATATAATTTAGGCCTTTATACAAACCCTAACCTGTGTTCTAGTACCCACTGACAATCTTTAAACATGTAATCAATATGGATTTATTTCTTTGTCTTGTAGCTTTTGCCATGGGGTGGGGTGAAAACACCACAGTGGACTACTATGAGGACAATGGTGAATCAAACGTCACCTTTGATTATACTCAGTATGAAACACTTTGTGAAAAAGAGGAGGTGAGAAATTTCACTAAATTGTTTCTTCCTGTGTTTTATTCACTGGCCTTCATTGTGGGAATTGCAGGAAATTCATTAGTGGTGGCAATCTATGCCTACTGCAAGAAACCAAAAACTAAGACAGATGTTTACATCATGAACTTGGCAATTGCTGATCTGCTACTGCTGGTCACTCTGCCTTTCTGGGCTGCAAATGCAGTCCATGGATGGGTGCTTGGAAATTTCATGTGCAAGCTCACTTCTGCTTTATACACGATGAACTTCAGCTCTGGCATGCAGTTTCTGGCCTGTATCAGTGTGGATAGATATTATGCCATTTCCAAACCCCAAAGTCACCGAAGAGGTGGAAAGCAATGCAGTGTAACCTGTGTCTGCGTCTGGTTGGCTGCCATTTTGCTGAGCATCCCTGAACTGATTTTTAACACAGTCAAGAAAAACAGTGACCGGTATGGATGCTTTCCTGTATTTCCAATGGATCTGGGACAACTCCTTAAAGCAAGCATTCAAATTCTGGAAATTACGCTTGTCTTCGTGTTACCCTTCCTGATCATGCTCACCTGCTACTCAGCTACTGCCAGAGCACTTTTTCATTCTCCAAACATTCAAAAATCTGGGCCCCTCAAGGTTCTGCTGACAGTTGTGGCTGTTTTTATTGTCAGTCAACTACCTTACAATATAGTCAAGTTCTGGCGAGCCATAGATGTCATCTACTCGCTGATTACAGACTGTGACATGAGTAAAACCATAGATGTTGCCCTCCAGATAACTAGGAGTATAGCCTTGGTTCACAGCTGCCTGAACCCAATCTTGTATGTCTTTATGGGAGACTCTTTTAAAATGCACATTATGAAAATAGCAAAAAATTTTGGATACTGGAGGAGGAGTCACAATTTACCAACTGAAGAGATTTCTATGAATTGTGAAAGCCACACAGAAGAAACGAGTAGCTTTATTATATAGCAAGTGTGACACACCTTCTGTGTAACAGAAGAGAACAATTATAATACATCTGAGGGTTACTTCCTTTTTGATGCAACTTAAACATCCATGTTACTCTGCAACTCTGAAGTGATGTTCTGACCCATGAACAAACCAAGATATTGCAAGGCAGTTCAAAATAGACTAAGATAAAAAAACTATATAGTAAAGGTAATGGAAACAACAGAAATGGAGTTCAGCTTGAATGACTGAAAAAAGCAGGATTTAAAGAGTCACAGTGCTAGGCCACTAAACAGGCAAGGAATGAATGCACAACATACTATTACGATAATCGCATCACAAATATACTTAACATGTAAACAGTAAAAACAAATGATGGCACTGAATTTTGTACCCCTGATTTAATAATCTTCAATCCTTTAAAATGTACCACTCCAGGGTGCTTCACAAAACTATTTCAGGTCTCCTCTATTGATTTAAAAAGTTTGCCTGAAATTGTAATTGTTTTTCCTCATCTGTCACACCATAAATGGCATGTGGGGCTTGAGCTGAGGAAACAGATCATCTCTGGTGTTTCAGAGAGGCAGCAGTTAACAGCAAGCTATGGTTAAGTGTTTTATGTTTCCAAATATGTGTGGCATGTTTAAAAGAGCTCCTTTTTCATAGTAACATAGAATGCCTTTTAATTATATTCTGCTTGCACTAGATTCCAATGAGTCCTATTTCCTATTATAGGCACATGCCAAATCTTTGGTTTTAAGTCCATATTCATATTAAGTGATTACAGGAGCCCTACAAATCTGCAGATATTCATAGACCATTTTTGTGGATCAAAGATTGGATGCAGATACAAATTTTGTATCCATGCAGGGCTCTAAATATAGGATCTCAAAGGCAGGAAAGCAGCTGTCTGCAGTTCATAGTCTATGAGGCTACTTTACCGCCTTCCAGATCCGATCTTTCCTTTCCTCCTGCCCCCATATACAGAAAATGGGAGGTGATAGATCCAGACACCCAACAAAATCCCTCACACTCCAATCACTGCAATTTAGGATGCCGCTAATAAACTGTATGATAGGAGCATGAAGGATTTTGCTGCCAGTCTTGATCTAACACCTCTGGGGATAGGAACTGTGAGATAGCATGCTGCTGCTGCTGCAGCTGCAGTGCGGATACAGATCAAAGATGGAGTGCGGATCACAGGTCAGATACAAGATGATTCTTGCAGATGCGGATTCACATTTTTGTACCCACACAGGACTCTAGAGATTACTCAGTGCCTCATTTTGGTCCTTTCCTGCAAGGCAATTCATATTTCCTGTGACCTCTATAAAATGCTTTGGAAATTGATATAACAATCAGCAATGAAAATGTCTTGCATTTTGTAGAGGGCACTTATAACCTAATTTTGAACTTGTAGCCCTATACTATATTATAAAAAATCAGTTTTGATATGTAAATTCATTGTGTGCCTCTATGGACATTTTGTAGGTGCACCCCCAAGCACTAATCACTGTAGATTTAGCTCACCGAGTATAAATAAGTGGCTGAAGCAAAAGAGCATATTTATACTCAGTAGTTCGTGAGTGGAGTGGAGGAACCAAAAGTCAGTATAGTCCTGGCCCTTAAGGAAGGAATTAAAGAGATTAAAAGACTGACTGTGACAGCCAGGAGGTAGACAATTCTTAAAACTTTGATATAATTGTTACATTTAAATGTTTAAAGAATTCTCTGTTTCCTTTTGCTCTCTGCAGTCTATTTCGGAGTTTCATTGCAAGGAGGAGTTTGGTAACAAAGGTGGATCAAATTGGTTGTGCATCCCACATTACAGCAATCTCAAGACACATTCATATATATATATATATATCTCCTGTGATCTCTATAAAATGCTTTGGAAACTGATGTAACAATCAGCAATGAAAATGTCTTACATTTTGTAGACGGCACTTATAACCTAATTTTGAACTTGTAGCCCTATACTATGTTATCAGAAATCAGTTTTGATATGTAAAGGCATTGTGTGCCTCTACGGACATTTTGTAGGTGCACCCCCAGGCGCTATCTATCTATATCTATAATAATATATATATATATATACATATATATACACCTGAGGCAGAAAATAAGGTAATGAAGGAGGCCTCCTGAATTAAGGGAGATGGATAATTAACCCGCAATGCCTGCGAGTTCATCCCTGTGAGCACAGGGCAAGGTATGTGGTCATTTGGTCACATGAGCTCCCTGTCCTAGGAAGAAGGGCAAACTCCAAAAAAATGAGGCAGCTAGAGCAGGAAATGGTTTGGGCTCGTGAGAAGGATTCAGTGGAAAGATTGATAGGTGGGTAGGAGAAAGATGAAAGGCCTGCTTTGGGGCTCCCACTGTAGGGAGACTAAAGTATTATTCACCAAGGGAAGATCATTGCCAGTGCTCCTGTTATGTAGTTTTGCCAGTCAGTTTTACCGCCGATCAGCTAGAAACAGATGGATTGCTATGGACAGTAAGAAGAATTTAAGTCTGAGCTATACAGCAACCTCCACACAAGAGGCCTGGCATTACCCCACTGGTAGGCGCATTATAAAATGAAGTTGATGCTGTGGTAATGACTGCCTACAAATAAATAAATAAATAAATATGGATATTGTAAAATGGGTGCAGCTATAAAAATGATGACCCTGATGTATTCACTTCTGGTTTTAGTTATAGCCTTGCTTTTTATTAGTAAATTATTAGATTTATTATTATATAGAGATAAGTAAAATCACTGCCATGCTCTCTTTGTGACCAATTGAAAAGTTAGGCTGTTTCAAGGAACTTGCATTTTAAAAGGTGTTTTAAAAACAAAACACTTCAAGTAATCACTGCACTCCAATAGAGAGCTTGATTCAAAGTCCACTGAAGTTAATGGGAGTCTTTCAATTGATTACAGTGGACTTTGGATAGGCCCTAAATTCACTATTTTGGCCTGAAGAAGTGCTCTGTGTAAGCTTGGAAGCTCGTCTGTCTCTCTCAGCAACAGAACTCGGTCCAACAAAAGATATTACCTTACCCACTTGGTCTTTCTATTTTGGGAAGTGCTGTTAGACTGCACATGTAACTCACAGGTATACAAGAAATTACCAGGGATGCTTTGTAGGTTTAAGGTTATGGTCTGAAAGGAACCTGTGTCAGATTACAGGGAACACAAGGGACAATCTTCTTTATGTTGGGATAACAGCAGCTATCAAAAAGCAATACTCTCATTTTGGAAAATGACATATATACCACCTCAGACCCTGAAGTATTAGGCATACAGAGTGCTCCATCTATTGGCGATTCTAGATATTGCGCAGTGTTTCCTCTAAGGTTGGCGGCTTGTGTGCAAAATTTTCAACCCGTGTGCAAAACTTTTTCTGAATAACATTTTTGTGCAAACTCACGCAATGAATTATTGAAAAATATAGAACAATGAAAAATTAATAAAAGTTATTTAAAATTGTTTTTATTCATAATTTAAATGTATTTTATGCTTAAGTGACAAAGCAGGGGGGCAAAGAAGAAAAGGGGTGGTAGGGCAAAAGAGGGCAGGGGTGGGGAGAGTGTGGGGACAAAGGCCAGGGTGACAAGAGAGGGGAGGGGTGGGATGGCTGGCAGGGGAGCGTGGCAGGGCAGGGGAGAATGTGGGGAAAAGGGCAGGAGTGCAGTTCCCCCCGCCTCCCTAGCACCTCACAATGCCCAGCCCCTCCACTCCTGGGCCCCTCACCTTCCATGATCATCACCCTTCCTTCCCCAATCCTTGCCCCCCCCTTCTGCGATCCTCGTCCGCCCTTCCGTGATCCTCGCCCGCCCCCCCCTCCGTGATCCTCCCCCACCCGACCCCCTTCCGCGATCCTTACCCCCCAATCCTCGCCCGCTGCGGCCCCTTCCTCGATCCTCACACCCCCCCCTCCGTGATCCTCGCCCGCCCACCTACGGCCCTTTCCCCTCCCGACTGCCAGCCCCCACGGCCCCTCCCCACTCCTCTCCCTGGGCCCCCCCTTACCTGGCCGGAGGCCCGGAGCTACAGGGGTGGCCAGACCAGACTGGGAGCTGCTCCTCTGGCAGCTCCTGCCCTAAGCACACTCTGTCTGACCATGCTCAGGGCAGGAGATTTGAAAAGTTAAAATCCCCAGCCTGCCCCAATTTTTTGTGCACAGGAGGGAAAAATTTGTGCGTGGCAGGATTTTTTCACATGTGTGGCCATGCAGCTGCCCAGCTTAGAGGGAACATAGATTGGATGTCAAACTGCATTACTAAATTATTAGAGCTATTTGCAAACTGTGTGGTCACATTTCACTATGTAGCTCCACCTCCTCAAGATCAATTAATGCTAGTATAGATATCACTATAGCCGTAACCCTGTTATGCAAGATGTTGAATGCTATCAGTTCCCATTAACTGTTGATTTTCTATGTGTAGATTTTCTAGAAAGACAGTAACAGTTATTTAAATGCAATGTAGTTCATTTTATTGGGAATTCATTATCAGAATCTCCTGGGATTAGAGGCTAATTTTGCAAAATACAACAGTGAAGCCTACAATATAAGTGATTTATATAAGTTAGAACTGCATTTTTAAGCTAGTTTAGAATATACTATTTAGTGTATGTATTTCTGGAAAGTTGGCAAAAATAAAATGATCTTTTTTCCTATGGGCTTGAAACTACTACTTTAAATCACAGAAAATCACAGCACTGTCATTGTTTGTTATTTTGCAGTAATCTGGAATACATTTTACATTCATACTTTTTTTTTTTGAATGAGTGGGTTAAAATGTTCTTTATAGTATATTGCATTGTCTATGCCAATTTAAGGCTAGAAACACTAATGTAGGGAGAACAGAATTCTATCCCAGATGTCAAGGATCCATAGTCTGTTAATCATTTGTATGTTTTGGTATAAAGTATTTGTACTGTGGCTTCAAGGATATTCACAGGGGTGGATTACTACATGGGCTATGGGGCCCATGCCCAGGGGCCCAGACAAGGTGGGGCCCTCCACCTTGCTGGTGCTTGGGAGAAGTGGGGCCACCTTGGGCCAGAGGCTAGGCTTTGCTCTCCTGTCCCATGCCTGGGCCCGCTGGTCCACACCCAGAAGCGGGGCAGGCTGATGCAACTGGTCACTCTGCTCCAGGGGCTGGGCCAGCTGGCATGCAATAAGGCCTCCAGTGTGGCCTCCCCATACTGCTTGTGCCAATCGGCCCTACCACCCCTGGGGTCTGACCAGCTGGGCCAGGGCCAGCCTCTGGTCCTAGCCCCTCATGCCCCCTCTGCCCCAGTGCCAGCCCACCCACAGGGAGCAGGGCCCTAGGCTGGAGGGGAGGGGCTGCGGTTCCAGGTGCGAGGGGCACCAGTGGGGGAGGCCCAGGGGCTTCTCTGGACATTCATCATTTATGCACCAGTTTATAAAAATAGCTAGGAAGTAAGACAGTAAGCAGTCAGATCAGGGCTAATGCATTAACACCACAGCTTGGTCTAAAAATACCAACCAGGGAATAGTGATTTAAAGTAAGAATAGATATAACTCTCCCACATTGCCTCCATTTCCACACACACAAGATGCTAAATATGAAGAAAGATTCAGAGATGCTTAATACCCAGGACAAAGCTAAAAAAAACCCAGGTCATCTGATGGAAAGATATTTTAGATGAGTATAGTGCAGCTCAATAGCTTCTGGAAGGGTTTAAAAGGATAAATAAAAAGAGGAAAAGGGTATAAACAGCAGCACATAACCTTAACAGAATGATGGCTTCATGACTTAAAACCAAGCTTGAGTATCTCTTTTCCCACTGTTTTATAATCTAGCACCTTGGGAAATAAAGAGACACTTGAACCTCACAGACCTGGAACACAAATTATTTTTGTTTCACCATATTTAGAAGGAACTCAAATCGATATCCGCTGTTCTAGCTGAGCTTTGTACTTACCACTGCTCCAACATTTCTTGCCATTGATTACATAGCTATCTCCATCTTGCTGAATGCTGCACTCCATGTTGGTGGCATCACTTGAAGCAACATCTGGCTCTGCAAAAATACATTTATGAGCATGTACCGTGGCATTGCCGTTAGAACCATTATTCATATATTGTGGGAGGTGGGTTACAATTAACTTTAGGTTTTCTTATACAAATGTCATACAGTAAAAGACTTGAGAGAAGGTAAAGGTGGTGGGGATAAAAAGTAATTCTATGCTAAAGCAAAGAACACTAACACTATTCTCTCTAATAACCTCTCAACACGTCTGGACCAAGCATTTCAAAATGCAGTTGTGATTAGGGATTTGTGGAAACTTCTGTGCTGTCAACGGAAAGTTACTGTTTGCTTTGAAAACAATATAATTTTCACGTTCACTGTGACAATATGGCTTAAAGCTGTTAGAGCTTTAGTTATAATATTTGTCTATTTAACTGTCAGGCCTCTGGGACAGGGACCTGTCTCATTCTATGTCTGAAGCATGTGACTATGAGGACTAAGTAATGTTGACACTACCACTTCTGTCACTCCGGGGTGTGGAAACCCCCCCGGGCAATGTAAGTAAGTTTCACCAGCACAAGTGGTAACGCGCACAGTGCTAGCTCTTTCGTCAACATAACTAACCCCGCTTCTTGGGAGTTATTTCATTGTGCAGCGTGGCTACATGATATCTTACAGTGCAGCTGCATCAGTACAGCTGTGTCACTGGAAGGTTACCAGTGTAACATAGCCGTAGAGGGTCTTCGCGTCTTGCAGAATGAGACTCTGTGGCTGCTGAGAGCACAGAGCCAGGTTCAGAGCAATAGAGGACAGTCAAAGGCATTATCACATAACAGCTTGTGATTTTGCACCTCTCTACACTCCTGTCAAATGTGCCTGATAGGGGGTCCAGTTTTCAAACGCAGAAAAATTTACCTGTCATGCAGAAGCAAGAACTTATTTTCCCTTGAAGGAGAGGCTCCAGCCACTGTTTCTTTTGCTCTTCAGACCCATACAAATGCAGGACCTCCATGTTTCCACTGTCTGAGAGAAATCAGAATGTTTCTATTTGCAGTAAACAGTTCATACAGTATAAAATGTTCCCCTTTTTAAGGTTCATAGCACTATTACTAAGGAATGGGGGTTGCTAACCTGGTGCATGACAATTGAAAATTTCTGGAGCAAAGAAGCATTTTCCTGTCTCCTCTGCAATTAATGCATAGTCAACATGAGTAAGACCACTGATAGCTGGCAGGAAAAGGTTCCACAGACCCTCCGTTTTGGCCATTTCCTATTAGAAAAAATAAGACAGACTTACAATGAACTTTTATTCTGAAGTTACATTATGATTCACTACCCAGCTTTCTTCTCTGCAGTCAATCATACTATCCCAACTACAGCTCTCCTGTTTTGACTCTCTCCAATACATTACATTTTTGGCATAGCATTCAAGTTCCCCACTTACACTCAAGCTCTCCTTAACTTGCCCCATGTTTACATCTCTCTCAGTATCTCTTATATAAACTCTCCCTCTTTCTTTGTTTCCTTCACCTACTCCTCAACTCAATGCCTTCTTCCATACAGCCACATAGACCCAAAATAACTACGCTGTTAGCATGTGACAAGCTTCCACACACTCCTTCAAAAGAACAAACTGTTAAAAATCTTTCTGCTCTGGTGAGAATGGTGAACACTCAGTGGGTGTGCATGCGTGTGTGTGTTTTGGTCTGCACAGTAGTGTTTTGCTTTCCTTTCGAAATCTAGGCCATTCGAAAGAGGAGATGATTAATTGTTTCAGCACACACCACCCACTGTACAGCACTATGCTGTTTTATTATGCTCCAGTCACAGGATAACTAAGAAAAGGATCACTCTCTCTCTCTCTCTAGTGTAGCAGGGTCTCCCTTTTCATGGGAGCAGGGTGCCTTCTGAAGACACCTTGAATACTTCATTTCAGCTTTATTATAAATAGAAAACTGGAATATTGATCAGCAATGTGAGATGCTAGTTTCGCCCATGTCAACATAACAGTGAAAAACTGTTTCAAATATAAGCACAGCATTTTCCAAAACGCGCACGTACGCGCGAGCCAGTGTGCTGGGGAAAAAGGAAGGAAGGAAGCTGACAGCTCAGACGGGCCTCGCACTTTTTTTCGAGTCTTCTAGTTTTACAGTTTTTAGCTCTTATGGTTATGAATAAAGATTTGAAAATATGACACCCTAATTGCCTGAGATTTCAGAAACCTTAAAACAGCAGCTCCGAGAGGTAGGTACTTCTCCATTCATTTCCACATGTGAGAACTCTTGCAGTTGATTATAACTTTACATATCAGTGTTGTTAACTTTTTCACTGATCAAAGCATGCAAGGAAGGAGATGAAGATGGACAAAATCTGCTCTGAGATGCCACTCATATCGTGTATGACAGTTAGATAAAATACATGGGCTAAATGTAACCTTCAACAAGGTTTGGTATACAGATACTTCAGTCTGCTTTGTATCCTGCCCAACACACCATTAAAAATCCTATTTAACCTTTTATTAAAAATACAGAAAAGAGAGGAAAACAATTAAAGCATTTAGAATGTAAAAAAAGCTTTCTTTTCAACAACAATCTTTATTTCCTTTCCCTTTACCTGGAAATTATCTTTAACGGAAAAAATAACCCTTGTTTGAAAGTCTTTAAGAAAGTAACAGAGTCCTGTGGCACTTTTAAAGACTAACAGATTTTTTTATCGCATGAGCTTTCGTGATGAAGTGGGATTTTCTCCCATGAAAGCTCATGCGATAAATAAATCTGTTAGTCTTTAAAAGTGCCACAGGACTCTGTTGTTTTTCTACAATAGACTAACACGGCTACCCCTTTGGAATTTAAGAAAGTAGTAAGCATTCTTTTTGGGGAAAAGAGAAGTTAGTTCAGCTGGGCTGGGGCTCTCATTGCTGTTGTTATTAAAGTCAAACTCTGTTTCCAAAGAAGATAAACAAGAAAGACACACAGAAAAGAAACAGCAAAGATAGTATATGCATCTTCTGTCTCTGAAGTGAGTCACTTGCTACCTCACTGCTGGAAAAATATAGATTCAGTACATGATCTTATCAGTTGCTCAGAAACCTGGCAAATCTGTACCAGAGTCAGGCTTTTTAAGGCATTACATTTAGCTGCCTTTATGGTCACCTGCTTACAGCAGTATAGCAAAATGTGCAATCATGGCCAGTTAAGACAGACTCATCAGCAAGACAGAAAAAGGAGTAAGAAAAGGAAAAGGACACGGAGGGGAGGGAGGGGGAATTGGGGTACAGACAAAGTCTCACACTGCAGCTGGTGAGTGGGATTTAGCTGGAGCTGGTAGAGGTGGGAATGTTATTTGTCTCCCTCTCTCTGGCCTGATCTGGTCAGGACATTTTCTCAGGAGTAGGATGAAGGTGATCCAGGATTCCATGAGATAGTTGGGGCAGCAGCCATGATGGTGAAGCTCAGTCCAAAAGCCAATTTTTCTCCCAAAGTCTCTTCCAAAAAAAAGGAGTGATGAGTGGAACAGCCAACTCCTCATTATTTTGTTCACCAGTTAGGACTATTTTCTGACACACCATTTTGATTCACTGATTTCTGATTCCCCTCAGCTCCTTTTTATGAAGCATGATCTTAACACAGTCCCTGAGTTATACGAGTGGACTTTTTTAATTTGAACTAATTCACTTTGTCTCACTTTTGCATCTTTTCCCATTGGCACTTATTGTAATGGGTTATTGTAACATCTTATAAAATTACACTCACTTACAGTTGAGTTCACAATTAATGTAAAAATGTAGGCCCAATTATCACAACATCACAATATGGCAGGATTGTAAGGGGGTACAATTGGTTTTATTTTCCTCAGCTTTCAAAAGTTTGGGAAATGCTGTATTACTACATGTAGTTTTAAACTGCATTTCCTTTTTAAAAGCTTACTGTATTTGATATACATAGGAGAAACAAGATTATCTAAAAAGATAACTACTCAAAGTAATATTTACTTAGGCAATTGCATCAACTCCCTCATTTCCCTCATCACAACAATACTCAGGCAAACATTCATTTTCTGGTACCTTCAGTTTCTCAATCACTAAAGGTTTCTTCCATCTGTCCAGTGAATTTTCATTTCTGGCATAATATTCAACCACTTCCTTGAAAAAAAAAATACAATAAAAAGTAATAATATAGGGTTTCTTCTACTACTCTTCTCCAATCTCCACAAACCACAATGAATTATTATTAAATACCTGAAGTGCATCTTTATTGTACAAGTGTGTTTTGAATAATTAAAGCCAAAAAAAAAGTTAAAAATCTAATTGCAATCTGATTATGTTTCACACATATAGAACAGGCTTGAAGCTCCTCATGAAATTTATCCAGAACAGTACCTCACAGCGGATATAAAAATGATTCACTGCTGTTTAAAACGCTTACCTGATGGTGTTGGAAATTCAACATTTTGTGAAGATATGTGTAAGCCCTGGTCATGAGTAGTATTTCTTAAAGAGTATTTGTAGATGAAATCAATGATGAAATAACCAATATAAAAATTAGCTGACTTTGTTGACACCGAACATACAGTACAACCATACCAGTGCAGTAGAAGCCAGTTATCCAATTTTAGCACAAGAAAAGTGAAACATGAAGAGTACTGCTGTTTCTCTTTAAATAATAGATGGTCTTTTGATTATGTACTCAGTCATCTGGAGTGCTAGCACTATACATGGCTGTGCCTTCATAGTAATCCTAGTGCTAAATGCTGTTCTCTATGGAGCATTGTGAAGACTAATTTTCTACGCATTGGTTATAGGATATTTCACAGTTTTAAATACCTTTTATTCAGGAATATCAAAGCATTTTTCAAACAACATTTGTATGAGTAAGAATTATAGTCATTATATAGAAAGTTTAAATGACCTATCTAAAGCCATACAGTGAATCAGATTCAGGAGCAGAACTCAGAAATCCTGACCTCCCAACCCCTGCTATAACAAACAAACAAAGAAATAGACACTTCCTTTAAAGGATTATATAGGGAACTTTCCATATTGTTTTTAGTTTGTTAAACACACATTCATGCCAACAGGTTTTTTCCTGAAGAGAAGCAAAACTAGTTGTGATCAAAAGACAGCTGCTTGACCTCTGAGAAAATCTTTTGGATACAGGAACTCATTTGGACCAGGTACATTAAGAATCATTTAGATTAACAGGAAAAAAAATCCTCTCATTTGTCATAATTAGAGACGTCTCTGGCCATTTCCACGGTCAGATTTCAAACCTGAATCAATGTCAGACATATCTCTAGGACCTGAGAATATGTTGAGATATTACAGAACTGTACTTACTATCAGATATAAAGAGCACTTAAGCTTACCCTTGTTAAAAAGGGCTATGGAAAAGATAAACATGCCATCCAGGATGGTAAAATAGGAGCGTCTATCCTGGATGGCAAACGATCCTCCAATACAATTCTTCCCTCTAGGACATAATCAAAGCAATAACATTCTTAAAATGGTATCTTACGGCTCTGCAAGAAGCAACTGCCTTTAGTCCTGGGAACTTAAGAGTCAAATACTTTACTGAATGTCATATTCAGTGCTTTTTTGTAAAAAAAAAAAAAAGGGGGTGCCGATACTCGGTCAGGGACTTGGGGCCAGCACCAGCAGGAGCCAGGGCTGTATCGCTGTGAAAAAACGGTGCCGTTACTCAGCACCCCTGAGTAGCATCACAAAAAAGCCCTCGTCATATTATCTTCCAATACCATCCTGAAAACAGGACACCACAGTTTTTATTAAATTAACCAGACTGCAAGACATGAGCCATAAGCAAAGAACAAATCACAAAATGCATATCTATATACAGAAGAGTATTAGCCTAAAAACTGCTTCTTTCAGAAGGTTTGTGTAACCTCTTTGGGTTTGGAGAGCAGAGCTCCTTTAAAACCTTGTCCTGAGGCGGAGGAAGTGTGGATTGTTCCAGGAAGAGGAAATGCTGGTTGTTCCAGGGGCCTTGTGGAGGAAGAGAAACAATGGTGGGGGGGAGGGAGGCTCCAGACTCAAGAGCTATAGCAAGCAGACCCTCACACACTGAAGCAGCTGAAAACCTGTCCAAAGTCTGGGATGGACAGAGCAGCTCACTGGGGATGCCCAGGACTGGAGCCAGGAGGGGCACCGTGCCTGGGAGGAATCATCTGAGAAGGACAAACCAGAGCTGGATCCAGTATCACTGTTGCCCAGAGCAGTATGGGGCCATGAGTTCTACGGCTTGTGCCCTTGCATTTAGGAATAAGGATGGAGGCTGTAGCTAGCTAAGTGGGGAAGCTGTTGTTCTATGGGTTTTGTAGAGAGTGGCAGAAGAGGGCACTGGAGGGGCTTGTTGGGGAAAGTTTCCTGGCGCCAAAGACAACCAAGAGCACCCAAGATTCACTGCCAGATTAGATGTCTGCCCAGGACTCCTAACTCTGGTACTAGACATATTGCTCAGTGCCTGCCCTTTCAGACTGTTGTACCACTCGACCTGTAGGGCCTCATGTTGGATGTAACCCTGTTCTACCATTCCCCCTATCTTGTTTTTTCTCCATTCATTCCTCTTTAAATCAGTATTTCCCTTTTCTACACTCATACTATTACTCAAGGGGAGGTGTGGCTGGAAGGGACTTTCCCTGTTGTGTTCCTGCACGTACCTTTTCCTGATGGAGCTTCCTGAAGCATAGACTCCATCTTGGCCACAAGGGCGCTAAAGTTGCATATGAACCTTTAGACTTACTCTCAAATTTCCCAGTAAGCAGTTTGTCTTGAAGGTCAGAGATGTTGTAAGGAGTTAGTCACAAGGCACACAAAACCATCAGCAGCTGTAATGCAATGACTAGTCAGATCCAGGCCCTCTTGGATAGTGGAAAAAGAGACCAAATGGACTCCAAAAACAATTTGAAGTGAAGTATTATGTTTCTGACACAGCTGGTGGCCATGACAACCCATTAAGAAAAAATAGTTGGCCGCAATTACATCATATTATAGTTACTTTCTACCAAAGTAACACCTTACAAACAATTAATTCTTATAGACAATTTTGTAAGGAAAGGGAAAAAAAAGATACACAGGGTAGCTGAGTTATGTCCCCAGGATCACAGATTAAATCAGCAAAAACATTGGAAAGAGAACTTAAGTATCATCTCAATTTCCTGCTCACAACACTTCCTGGAAATTGAAGAGCTATAAACCTCAGGAAGCTAAAGGAGACAAAATCTGAGCCAAGATTCAGGCAGATCCTGTAGGGTAACACTGAGGGACTCAGGGGTCTCCAGTTTGTGAGCTAGGCTTAGTCTACACTGTGGGGCTAAGTCAATTTAGTTACTCTCACTATCTTTACTTGGCTGCATCAATTTGAAGGGCTCTACCTTCGACGCAGCATTACTCCACTTGGAAGAGTGGAGTTAGTAAGTTGACAGGAGAGCGCTTCTGGGATCTATTGAGTGGGTCTACACTTGCCTCTCAATCGATTCTGCTGCACCAATCCAAACCCCTAGTCAGACAGTGCTTCAGTGCCTGTGTGTGTCCATCATCAGGAATCCCCTTTGCACTCGCTCACTGCAGCAGTGTTCTGTCTTTACCATGGAGGATACTATAGCATTTGTTATTAGTAGAATATTTTCCTCTTTCCAACATTATTTTAGCATTCACTACAAATTCATATATTGCACTTTGGGTAGATTTTGTTGCCAAGACTATAATGATTTATGCTAATAATTTGCAAAAAGTATCACTAACTGGACAAAATTAAGCTCTGTCTCCTAAACAAAGTGAAGGTGTGAGCTATGAAGGATGCTCTGCATTTCTGCACTATCATACTCTACTGCTTGTACAAGAAACTTCTACCTTTTCAGCTGGAAACACGTGCTGCTTCATGAACTGCTTCACTTTCAGCAGAACCTCTTGGCCTTTTCTTGTCTGCTGGAACAACTCTCCTCTTCTGCTAGGCTGTGTGTCACCGGTAAAAGATGTTCTAGGGAACAAAATAAAAATAAAATAAATGAACAAGCAAATAAATAAATAAGCTCAGCTTTTCTGATATTAATATAAACTTCCTTACATGAATGTATGTATTTAAAGAACTAAATAAGATAAAGCTGTGAAAGGTTTGACATGAGTTAGCCAAGACTTTCAGGTCATATATACACAGAGAATAAAGACCCTCAGCACAGCTGCGGCTGATTGAAGTCAGCTGACTTAGACTCAGGCTATGGAGCTAAAAATTGCTGTATTGATGATCGGGATTGGATTGGGTTTGGGATTTTTCAGCCCTGGAGCCCAAGCTGTCTGAGCCTGAGTCAGCTGACCCAGGCCAGCCACAGGTTTTTTTATCCTTTGCAGACATACCCAACAACCGCTCTTACCTTGTGGAGAGTAGTAATCCAGTTTCTGCCAAGGGTTTCACCTTCTCAGCAAACTCATAACTATTCTCTGCAGAAGAATTTCCAAGGAGATATCTAGCATATATACCCTAAAACACAAATAAAATAGGTATGTATGATTTAATTATCTCCTTAAAATTGGAGCCATAATCTGAACTGGTGGACAAAATTAAATGCATGTATACCCAATAAAAAGAAGGAGCCAGTGTACCATGATAAAAGTAACTACTTTATTACATACATTAGTATTGCCATTGATTCACTTCCAATCAGTAATGATACTGAGGCACTAAAAGAAAACAAAGACTCACCCCATTGAAGCCAGACTAATAATCTAAGTATAAAGGACAAGCACAGAATAGCTGCATGAATGACAAGTATTTACTGTGCAAATATCATAAACATAGTTTTGAACGTAAATGCACACAAAGGCTATGCCCACACTGGGGAATTTAGGTTGACTTAAATAAGTCAACTTTAATAAGTCGACTTAAAGTTGACCTTATTAAGTCGACATAGAGTCCACACAGGACTCCTAAGTCGATTTAAAGTGGGTCTTACTAACTCGACTTAGAGAGTCTATACTAGACTCTCTAAGTCGACTAGTTCGGTCCAGGGAGAGCCAGCCCCGCATGGGGCTGGCTCTCCGTGGGGCAGCAAGCTCCTGAGCAGTCTGGGGGAGAAGGGAGCATGGAGCTCCCTTCTGCTCTGGACCACTTGGCTCCCTTCTGCTCAGGACTTCTCACGTCCCGGGCAGAAGGGAACCCTTCTAGCTGGGACCGCTCAGGTCCCGGGGAGACCCAGGGACCCAAGTGGTCCCAACCAGGAGGAAGAGCGGGAGACCCGCGCTCCAGCTGCCGGTTGCTGAGCAACTGGAGCGCGGGTCCCAGGACCCACACTCCAGCTGCTGAGCAACCGGCAGCTGGAGTGCAGGGCTTCCTTCTCCCCGGGACTGCTCAGGTCCCGGCAAGAGGGGACGCAAGGGCTTCCTTCTCACTGGGACCTGAGTGGTCCCAGCGAGAAGGAAGCCCCGCGTTCCCGGCGAGAAGGAAGCCCTGAGCGGTCCCAGCGAGAAGGAAGCTCCCTTCCCCCGTGCCCTAAGTCGACTAAGGAGGTTTTATAAAGTCGACTTTGAATTTCCTTAAGTCGACTTAAGGAAATGCCAGTGTGGACGCAGAGTAAATTAAGTCGACTTAAGCATGCTTAAGTCGACTTAATTTACTAGTGTAGACGCACCAAAAAGAAACAAGGACTAAACTGAAGACTAACAAATTTATTTATCACATGAGCTTTCATGGGAGAAAATCCCACTTCGTCAGATGCTTTGAAGATGGGGAACTTACAGAATAGGAGGAATTTAAATGCAGAGAAATATATGACACAGGATCAGATCAGGCTTAACAGCAAATCAAAACAGATGTTGAGATTCAAACACTGGGGAACAGCATATAGAGTAGCCTTGTCCAACCTATGACCTGTGGGCCAGAATCTGGCCCACCAGAGGCTGGAATCCTGGCTGTGGGTCATTTGGGAGCAGTGGCCAGGCGGCCCCAGTGGGTCCACGGCAGGCCCAGTGTGGGACCCTGCGGGGGCTGCGGCAAGGCGGTGGGGCTCTGGCCATGCCAGGGAGCCCCAGGCAAAGCCATGGGGAGCCTGGCAGGGTCACAGGCCCAGCGGTGAGGCAGAGGTGGCCGCGGGGGGAATCAGGACAGCCCGGAATTCTGGGAGTGGCAGGGAGCTGGGTTCTGACCCAGGGAGGGAGGTGTGGGGTCAGAATAGGGCCGAGTGATCACAAGGCTGGGAAAGGGGTCCGGGAGGCTGAGGTGTGTAGGTGCAATATGAGGCCAGGATCGGGCTTGAGGGGGTGGTGTGGGGCCAGTATTGGGCTGGTGGGGTGGTGCAGGGCAGGGGGGGTGCTGCAGAGATGGGATGGGGGTGGTATGAGGATAGCACAGGGCTGGGAAATGGTTGAGGGGAGAGGAGGCAGTGGGTCCCGCCACACTGCTCCTCTGACCTCCTGCCCCACCTTTCACACCCCACCACTTCCCGCTCTCCTTCTCCTGCCTTGCCAGGCTCCCCTGCCCTTTCTACCATTGCTACGGTGCCCTCTGCTCGTTTCCCACGCTCTGCCTTGCTATCCCTGCCCTGCTTATGTTCCCCATGCTCTCCCCTTCCTTATCTATCCAAAATTTACTCACTGTCCCCGCCGAGTGAGAAAAGAAATGAAATGTGGCCCCTCACCCAAAAAGGTTGGGCACTCCTGATATAGAGGAAGGTCAAGTCACCTGTTGTAATGAGAAAAATCCGTAGATTGAACCCTGTTTAATCCTGAGGCAACAGAGTTGAATTTTTTTTCTTATTACAACAGGTGATTTCACCTCACCTTCCTCTATATGCTGTCCCCCAGTGTTTGAATCCCAACAGCTATTTTGATTTGCTGTTACAGCCTGATCTGATCCTGTGTCACACACTTCCCTGCATTTAATTTTCTCCTATTCTGTAAATTCCCAATCGTCAAAGTCTCTGACGAAGTGGGATTTTCTCCCACGAAGGCTCATGCGATAAATAAATGTGTTAGTCTTTAAAAGTCCCATAGGACTCCTTGTTTGTTTTGCTGTCCTAGACTAATGCGGTTACCCCTTTTGAACACACAAAAAGAAAGTTCACGTGGGGCCTGTTCCAATGCCAACTTAAGTTCATGGGAGCCCTTCTGTTGATTTCAATAAGCACTGGATGGGATCCACGATGCTCAGAGTTTAAAGGACCATGTATGCAATTCTTCCTGAGTTATTTTTTCCCATCATCTACCACCCATGGTGATCGTACCCAAAATGAACAAATCTAAAGAAATTAATGTCTTAAAAATTATGAAGTTAGCCATCACCTGATCTGTAGTTTTATAACCAACAATAGCTCAGACAGCTACTAATGGTAAGTAGTTAAACAAGCGACAGCTTTTAAAAGAATAAATACAATTACAAAAGCTTTTCAACTTTATCACATTTCAGTATTTTTTTACATTTTTAATCTAGATTGCCAAACTACAACTATTTAGAATAAAACTATAGAATATATTAGGATCAGTGAAAATGTTACCTGGCATATTCCAGCTATTTTAAAATATGAAAGAGCAAGAAAGAAATTCAAGTTGGGGAAAGCTGTGCTAATACCCCTGCATCGGCAGTAAATTGAAATCAATTCTTCAAGTGATGGAATTCCTAGGAAAACAATAAAGAATAGTTAACATGTCCAAAACTTTTCTTTCCCTCTGTTTTTAAATTCTAATTATTTTTTTCACTAGTTATGCTACTTGTTTAATCTTTTAAATTATATTCAATTTACACAACAAAAATGAACTAGTGTCACATCCTGGTTCTCACAGACTAATATAACATTATAGTTGGGAACCAAATATGAATGGGGACTGTTTATATTCCAATCAAATATAAAACAGAACACTTTTTTGGGATCAGGGCCAGGAGCAGTGTGGGCCAGAACGCTGTGCTGAGAGAAGTAGAGGCCGAGAGCCTCTGGCCCTGCCCTCCCCACCCCACACCCCAGCGTTGAATGGGCCCCCTCTCCAGCACCAGTGGCCTGCACAGGGGAGAGGGTGGGGGTACCAAGCAGCACCCCGAAAGTGGGCAGCCCGGAGCTGGCACCTCTCTAATCCAGCCCTGGAGCGGATGGCTGGGGGGCGCCCCCCGATAGCCTGGTTGCCCAGGGGCTTGGCCCCCCTCCCCTTGCTACCCCACTGGTAGTGTGTCTTTAAGAAAAGTAGCAATCAAGATATCCTTTCACTAATGAAATAATTAATAACAATGTAAATATATTTGAACATACATTTCTTATCTGTAGTTTGCTAGAACATAATAAATATGTTGTAAATGAACTATGGAAGTTATTCACAAATTCAATATGATATATTTAATGTTGGTTTATCATCTGTTTATAAAGATAAAACTAAATAGAAATCTTCTGAAAAAAATCATTTCAACAAAATTGCAATTACCTATAGTATCTCTCAAACTCAAGGTACTCTCTTGACCTAAGCATTTAATTGTGTTAGGCCAGAAGTAAAATGCAGCAGTATAAGCTAAATCTGCTAAAGGATGTCCAGTGGTCGAAAGTTCCCAGTCCAGGACTGCCACAACACGAGCCTAAATAAATAATAATTAAAAAAATAATTAAATGCTCAGGTGAATAATAAAGGCAAACTAATTAATTAACTACACACACATGATAGTTCCTGAATACTGTAGTAGGTCTTGGAATCTAGAGAAAATTAGTGTTCGTGTAAGTGAACAAATTAATCTTTACTTATTATATTGAGATAATATTATATACACTTAGCATCTATATAGCTCTTTTCATGCTTAAATCTCTCCATAAATACTGTCTAATCTGTCTCTCAGGAGCCTTAGTTAAGGAAATTCGTAACCCTACTTCACAGATGAGCACATAACCCTACTTCACAGGCACACGACCTGTTTGTAGCCACAAAGAAGAGCCAGGATTAGAACTCTCAAATTTCTGATCATGTAGTCAAGACAGAGGTCTCTCTTTGTAACATAATGGTGCACAACAGAGTAAATTCAAGATTTATTCTATCACAATATAGGCAAACACTATTGCCTCGCTATAAGGATACTGGGAAAACCCTTGAAATACGAGTTCTTTGGCAGGCAGGAACAACTAGCAGGTTACTAAACTTGCACAGAAAGATTGTAGTTGGCTTTTATGATCCAGAGAAGAGGCTTTTAAAACAGAGTACAGCTCATATGTCATTTGGTACACAAATTATATCTGTCTGTGTTCTGCCATTGTTGCATAATTCTGTTGATCATATGATCTAAGGGTTTATCTTTCACTCATAACTAAAGTGATACACAGTATTTGGGAAGGAAGCACTAAGGCAGCCAATGATTCATTATATATCAATGACATGAAAGAATCTGGTTGCCTCCAGAGACCAGAGAACAATCCTCAAAGAAAGACTGATTATGGATTTCCAGAGGTTACATGATACCACACTTGACTTGTGTACCATCCCTACTTTCATAAGTATGGCGGGGTTTTTTCTCCCTTGTTTTTTACTGAGATTGCATATCACACATTTAGGCCTTTTTGCTCTGTGTTTGTACTGTGCGGTCCCAGTTTATAAGGAAGGTTCTTAGGCCCACAATAATACTAAGGCCAGGTCTACACTGGAGGTGAAATTCAACAGCAGTTGACGGGAGTTACGCAAGTGACGCAGAGTAGCCTGCGTAACTCCCATTGACTTCCTAACTCCCCTTCAGTGCAGCGTCTTCACTGCACTGCAGGGAAAAGCATTCCTATTCATGCAGCACTGTACCACTTGAGGGGAGGTTTTCTTAGGATCTTAACTGACCACTAAGTCAATCTGGAAAGATTGATCTGAGGGTGGCGAATTTGCTGCCGTCAGTGTAGACATGACCTAATAGTAGGTTCTTATCCCAAACCACCTGAAGTTAATGGAAGTCTTTCCGTTGATTTCAGCAGGCTTTGGATCAGGCACTTCGGCCCCAATTCAGCAAAGTGTGAAGGTTACATGTGCTCAAGTATAATTGATTTGCTGGACTCCAAGTCTCCATCAGGCTTTAGGAAAGTTAATTTTATGATTCACTTTTTGAGCTGTATAGTCCAAGAATAATAATGGAGCAGAATTATTTGAATTGGGGGGATGTGAATATGGAAAGTGGGAAAAGAAAGTTTAATGAATGAGAGTTAGGCAAGTGTATGGGGCCATAAATACAGGGAATTTATCCTAAGCAGTCCTCAAATTTCTCTCAAGAAAATTGTGCTCTGTAACACAAGTGAATGTCTATTATGTAGGGAGGAAGATAAACAAACAGCACAAGAACTGACGAGTATGATTATATACATATGTATATATTTGGGGTACCTCTCTTGGATGGAAAATGATGTTATCTATTCTAAAATCTCCATGAATCAGATTTTCTTCATTATCATCAGCTGGCAAGTTGTTCATTAACCATTCCGCCAGCTGGTTCATAGCAGGGATGTTTACATGAGCAGATGCATCATACTGTCTTTTCCAAGTGAACACCTGAAAATATAAAAAACAACTGGAAAAAAAATCAAATATCAGGTATTTTAAAGCAGAACATTATATAGTTGAGGGAGACAGCCATTCAAATTTCCTTTGTACTTCTTGAAATAGAAAGGTGTTGAAAGACTATCTGTCATGACATATCATCCCTCTTCTATGATGGTTTTATTCTTTAATTTTATAATTATGGCTATGATTATGTAGGCAAGATGGCTATTAAACACGATGCACAAATTTTTCCCGTCAGTAACAGAGACCAAGGCCAGTGTTGAGATTTTCTATTCACCAATAAACTAATTGGCACTCATTTATTTCTCTCTTCTTGGAACTCTAAGCTGACACATTTATTTAAAGGATGACAATACACTGTGCACTTTCCTATGCAGGGGTGCAAGTAGCAACTAGTAGTGGGCATGGGAATTAAACTCTAAGGTGAAAAAAACATAACTGGCAAGAATACATTTGATTCTTTTATTGCTTCAACACATATAAAATGCCAGAAGTGAAGACATGCGTTGGCTGGATCTAAAGGGTTTTCACTTAAACAAGTTCATAGAATCATAGAATAATAGGGATGGAAGGGACCTCACGAGGTCATCTAGTCCAACCCCCTGCTAAAAAGCAGGACCACTCCCACTAAATCACCCCAGCCAGGGTTTTGTCTAACCGGGCCTTAAAAATCTCCAAAGATGGAGATTCTACCACCTCCCTAGGTAGCCCGTTCCAATGCTTCACCACCCTCCTAGTGAGAAAGTTTTTCCTAATATCCAACCTTGACCTCCCCAGCTGTAATTTGAAACCATTGCTCCTTGTTCTGTCCTCTGTTACCCTCGAGAACAGCCTTGCTCCCTCCTCTTTGGAGCACCCTTTCAAGTAGTTGAAGGTTGCTATCAAATCTCCCCTCAATCTTCTCTTCTGTAGACTAAATAAGCCTAGTTCCTTCAGTCTCTCCTCATAAGTCATGTGCCCCAGCCCCCTAATCGTTTTTGTTGCCCTCCGCTGGACTCTTTCTAATTTGTCCACATCCTTTCGGTAGTGGGGAGCCCAAAACTGAACACAGTATTCCAGATGCGGCCTGACCAGTGTCGAATAGAGGTGAATTATCACATCCTTCGATCTGCTGGCAATACTCCTACTGATACAGCCTAATATGCCATTGGCCTTTTTGGCAACAAAGGCACACTGTTGGCTCATATTCATCTTCCCATCCACCATAACCCCCAGGTCCTTTTCTACAGTGCTGCTACTTAGCCGATCGGTCCCCAGCCTGTAGCAGTGCATGGGATTTTTTCGTCCTAAGTGCAGGACTTTGCACTTGTCTTTGTTGAACCTCATGAGGTTTCTTTCAGCCCAGTGTTCCAATTTGTCCAAGTCTCCCTGGATCCTGTCCCTGCCCTCCAGAGTATCTACCATTCCCCGCAACTTGGTGTCATCCGCGAACTTACTAAGCATGCAGTCTATTACATCATCAAGATCATTAATGAAGATGTTGAATAGAACCGGCCCCAGGACCGACCCCTGGGGCACGCCACTTGTTACCAGTTGCCAACCAGACATCGAGCCATTGATTCCTACCCGCTGAGCCCGTTGATCTAGCCAGTTTTCGATCCACCTTACGGTCCACTCGTCCAACCCATACTTCCTTAACTTGCCAACAAGAATGCTGTGGGAAACCGTATCAAAAGCCTTGCTAAAGTCAAGGTATACCACGTCAACAGCTCTTCCCGCATCCACAAATCCAGTCATCTCATCATAGAAGGAAATCAGGTTGGTCAGGCGCCTTGGTGAATCCATGTTGACTGTTCCTGATCACTCTATTTTCCTCCAAGTGTTTCAGGATGGATTCTTTGAGGACCTGCTCCATGATTTTCCCAGGGATTGAGGTGAGGCTGACCAGTCTGTAGTTCCCCGGATCCTCCTTTTTTCCTTTCTTGAAGAGAGGTACTATATTTGCCTTTTTCCAATCCACTGGGACCTCCCCCGTTCGCCACGAGTTCTCAAAGATAATGGCCAGCGGCTCTGCAATCACTTCAGCCAACTTGTACATATACTTCCCCTCTTATTTTCTCTAACTCTCCAGCCCCCTATGTCAGCTGCTCCTACAGTTTCACTCCATCCTGAACTTTCCCCTTTGAATGTTCATTGTAAAGGACTTAATTAACAAACCGCATCCCAGTGCACTTTTCTCTGTGTTGCTTAGCTGCTCAGTGCTTCTATTACATCTTTGCTCTCTAACACAGATCCAGGCCTTCAGAGCTCAGTCACTTCCAATGGCCCAGTGATTACAGCCACTAAAAAAGGCTTCCGTCTGCATCCTTAACCCCTCTGATACCAGCCGAGCTATTCTGATCTCTGTCCATTGCTCTCAGCCTTTAGATTATCTCGAAGAGCCAATAAGGTACAGAAAAGAATTCAAGAAGGTATAATAAATAGCAGAAAATTGCACCTCTCAACTTTGGCCTTTGTTTCTATCACCAGTGGAAGGCCAAATACAAATTTTGTTTCATAACCTTGCTATGTGCTACACGTGTAAGCACAACAGAAAACCAAACAGCACAGATCAACTCCTCAGAAATACTTTTCAGTAAGCTTTGATACCGCCACATCTTCACACTAAAACAAAAAATAAATAATCACATTTCTGAAGCTCAGGAAACTTTCTCTAAAACCAACATAGGAGCAGATTCTAATTGAGGCTATACAACTACAAATCCACCACATCTCCACTGATACTCTTCTTGATTTACACTGATGTAAGAGATCAGATTCTGACCTCTAGGAGTACATGGTTAAGATCCATTCCAGCTTGTGCTTAAAGAGACAAAGTCAGTCCCTATTTTCACTGGCACAGGTGATCCAAATTCATGAAAATTAATCTTGGGTTTTCTGTCCCTGTTTCTGGATTTTGACAGAATTTTGATACTCTTAGTAGCTTTAAATGTGTATTAAATATATCTGGAAAGGAGAAGGGGCACCAAAAGATACACCTGATCTTTGTTGTATCTCAATTATTAATCCCCTGACACACGTCATTCCACATCTGGAGGTATGATAGAGATGAATGGATCCTACAGTCTAATAATAGCACTACAGACTTAATGCATTTTGAACACTTTATAATATGTATGGAAGTTAGACTATTTGTAAGACATTGGATAAAGCCAAAGTCTTGAGTAGCTTAGGATGATTTTTATTTTTAAAGATATAATATAAAGTACTATAGCCAAATGAATCAAAATGAAACCTGGGCATTACACAGTGAGTTGTTTTTTTAAGACCTTTACCTGCCTCCTACAGTATCCTGGTCCTCGGCCATATTCTTGGAGTCCCAATGAATGCAAACTGAATGAGTGCAACCTGGCCAAGGTTTCTATCATAGCAACATACAAAGCAGATCGCTCCGCTGGACTAACTTCAGGTAGCACGAGGTCTCGGAATATGCGACCCTAAAGACATCATAAAACAGATATTTGGTGAAATGTGAAGGAGAGAGGTGGGAAAGGTCACACAACTCAATGCATCATGTACATCTTGTGCTGCTAACAGTTACTGTGTCCATGATTTCTTCCTCGCCCATTTGTTCCTTGTCAAGGAAGATTTAACACAAAATCCACCAATCTCACAGTCTCTCCCTAAGCAGTGGATTCTACAACATATATCTTGTATAACCTGAACTAGAACTCTAGAACCAGACACCCCAAACTCTGAGGTGTGTGAAATCTAGATTGTCTTGCTTGGGTCTGTCTCAAATATTCTGAATCAAAATAATTCAGTGTATAAAATGACAAATGAAATGATAAGATCTAGTGTTCAACAGCTTCAAAAACTGTTGGAAGTAACCCATTTACTTTTTGGGAAGGGGGCACAGGAGAGATGAAGGGTCTTTTGACAGGGACCCTGTTTTGATCTCTTGCATGAGACCTTGAGAAGAAGAAGGAGGAGGGAGGGGAAGGAAAAACTAGGCAAATTTCTACTCTAAACCCACTCACTTTTAACTCGGTTATAGTTTAAATAAATATACACAGCCAATGCCCTGACTAGGTTAGTTTTTGCCAATTAACCAACAAAAAATAGAATTTATTTTCCCATTACATAACATTGGTTAGTCAGTGTACATGTTTAATTAAGTTATACTGTAGCTCTCTAAAACCTTGGAATGTATTAATAAAAGAAAAAAAAAACAACCCTCAAGTATCTAATTTAGTCAAGAATAAACATATATCCTTAGGAAAAAAGTAAACCTGAGGAAACCAGATTTCTTTACAAAAAAAAGAAAACCCCTCTTGCTCGAGACAAGACAGAGCAATTTCCAGCTTTATAAATGTACCAAAGCAAATATATTGTTGTGGTTTTAAAACTAGAAATATCAAGGTGAGGTTTCTCCCAATAGTTGACTAGTGCATTGATCATTTCTTTCAAAGAGAATTATAGACCCAGAATGTTTCAGGGCCTGGGATGGAGAACAATTAATCAGTTAACCTTAAAGTCCAACCAGCTTCCCTCTCATACTAGTGATCTTGACTCATTTCCTCTGGGGGCACGGAAAAAAAAAAATCAAGCCATCTTTGTATAGGTGCCTAAAAAGGGGTTTTGGGGCCTATTCTAAGTACCCAAGATTGAAACATTTGGTAAATGTTCTTCTTTCAACATACAAAACGTTAGATACTTTAAAGCAGTTTGCAATGGAAACAAAACCAAAATGAAAACTACAAAAAAATCCCAAGTCAAACCCTATAATACGTGTTAACTAACCTGTACATGTTCCATCACATAAAATTCAGTTCCGATCACAGAAACATCACTGCAATATAGCAGGGGCTCAGGGACTGGAAATCCAGCTGAAAATAAGGCTTTCTGCACATGATATTCTCGGTCAACCTAAGAAGCATATAGTATGGTAGGTACAGAATAATTTTCAAATTCTACAAACACATTCAATTAAATTAATTTTTACATTGCATACAGATTATAGCATCGTTCCCTGCCAAACACCAAGCACTGAACGATGTATACAGTACAGAACATTGGTACTGGTGTGTGCTTTTGAATAATGAATAGCATTTTCTAACATTAGCTATCTAGTCAACAACCACTTAAATTTTTATGTCTATAATTATGTGAGGGAAATAGTCCACTTGAGAATTGTGCCTGGTATAAACTTTAACTTTCTTTCTGTTAAATCAGATTTTTTTTTTAAGAAGATCTAAAGCAGATCTGTTTTAACTTATTTTAAAGTTGCCCAGAGCAAGATGACCCTTCCTTCTGTTAAAGCAACAAACTTGACTCCCCAGTTCCTTCTCAGTAAAGGGGTCACATAACAGTTGCAAAGAGGCTTGTAAATTTGTTTTAAGACAAGCAAAGAGGAGGTACAGAGATGTGTGACATGTGCAAGTGTGGGCAATGGAAGTTATATGCATCAACATAACAACCATCTTCTATGCAACAGCACAGACTGAAAACCTACCCATAGGAGAGAGGGAGGAGTTTGATGTAAATCATCACAGACTACCTGTGAGGTAAGCTGAACCACAGACTGCACAGGGATATAGGTTAGAATGCATTTTCTTTTATTTGATTCTGATAAACTCCTTCACTTCTTGTTAATCTTTGGGATCTATAATAGTCTGATTTACAATCACTTAAAATCTTACCATAGTCAATAAACTTATGTTTGTTTTATCTAAAGCAGTGCAATGTGGAGTGAGAACGTGTATAGAGGCCTCACTGAGAGTGACAAAGCTGGTGCATATCAATTTCTTTGATAAATTGACGGACAAGTGTGAATGAGCCTTCAGGGTGCAGTGTGCAGCACTGAACCCTGCTAAATTGTAATTCCCAGGGTTGCATCTGGGACTGGGGTAGTTTGCTGGGGATCGGCTAGTCAGAGTACTCTTCCACTGGGTGAGGGAGCGACTACTCACAAGAGGCGGGGCGTGAGCTGACCCAGAAGTCGGGAGTTCACCCAGCAAGGCAGGATAATTGGGGCCCTAGAGTGGAAAACTGGGTGGCACAGATGGACACCAGTCCAGATTTCAGGAGGGGAACGTCACAAGTGCACACTGATGAGGTCTGAAACGCAGAATCATAGAAACTGGAAGGGACCATGAGAGGTCATCGAGTCCAGTTCCCTGAACTTGTGGCAGGACCATCTTAAACCATCCCTGACAGGTGCTTGTCTAACCTGCTCTTAAAAATTACCAATGATGGAGATTCCACAACCTCCCTAGGCAACTTATTACAGTGGTTAATCAACCTGACAGTTAGGAATTTTTTCCTGATGTCCAACCTAAACCTCCCTTGATGTCATTTAAGCCCATTGCTTCTTGTCCTATCATCAGCAGTTAAGCTATGTTCCCTCTAAGCTGTGTGCATGTGCGCGCACACACAGGCCGTGAACCCAGCGCACACGGGAAAACAGCACGCACAAAAATAAAGAGCAGGATCCCCCACTCATCCAACCTGCAGGCGCGGTCCGTGGGCTGCCCAGAATCTGGACCGCAGGACGCTGGAAGCAGCAGCCAGAGTGGGGGAGTTTCAACTCTCCTGCCCTGAGCATGCTCAGACAGAGCGTGTTCAGGGCGGGAGCGGCCTGGCCAAGAAGCGACTCCGGACACCCCTGCAGCTCTGGCAAGGTAAGGGGGGGGGGAGATGAGAGAGGATTGGGAAAGGGCCCGGGGGGTGGCGGGGGCAGGCAAGGAAGGGGTTCCAGCAGGCAAGAGGATCGGGGAAAGGGTCCAGGAGGGTCGGGACCTAGGACGATGCCCAAGAGAGGAGCGGGGAAGGGGATGGGGTGGTCAGGGAGCTGACGCACGGGCAGGAAAGGGACCCGGGGGGCCAAGAGGATTGGAGAAGGGGTGGGAGGGGGGGTGTCGAGGAGCTGGTGGGCAGGGGCATGTGTGAGAGGAGTGGGGAAGGGGCCAAGGCCAGGGAGCCGACAGGTGGGCCCCCACCCCACCCCACCTCTGCCCTGAATGGGCAAATGCCAAAGATTGCAGACAGAAATTATAAGGTAAATCTTTATTATATTATCATCTAGATATGCTCGTGTTTGTCTATATACTTTTGCATTATACTTGCTTGGGTGCACTCGCATCACAGCACATACATTTGAACTCTGGGTCAAAAAAGTTGCACAAAAGAAATTTTTTTGCACACAGCCTACCAGAAATTAGAGAGAACATTGCAGTTAAGGAGAATAATTTTTCTCCCTCCTCCTTGTAACAACCTTTTAGATACTAGAAAGCTGTTATCATGTCCCCTCTCAGTCTCCCCTTTTGTTGACTAAACAAACCCAGTTCTTTCAATCTTTCAGTCAAGACATGTGATGCCTGATTTGCGCAGAAGACCCCAAGGGAAGTGCCAGAGAGTGGAGCAAGCTAAAATTGAAACTTTAAAGATTAAAGTAAATATGGAAGACGGATTGTTTCTCTCAGGCCATCACAACACCAAGAAAGACTGAACCTCACTTCTGAAGGCTGGTCTTACCGGAGACAAAGACCACTATGCCAGCCTAAGTGCTCAGAAGATCCTGCCAGCAGAAGGTACTGACCAGAGATGACATCACCTGATCCTCTGAACTACAGTCCTGACTAATGCAATGTGACTCCAAAGACTACACATACTGATGACTGTATCTTTTTCTTTAAATAACTTTCCCCTCTTTTTCTTACATTGTTATTGGGTGGTGATGAAACCCATTGTTCTTCTCCAACACAAGTTCTAAGCAGTCCTGCTTTAAACTCAGGCTTTGTACACACGAGCATTTTATCGCGCATTAAAACTCATTACCACGCGATAGCAACAATGGCATACACACGTGCAATAGGGCTGTTGCGCGTTAACTGCCTTGTTGTAGAGCAATACAAAAACCACCTCGACGAGGGTGGTAACAGCTAACGCGGAACAGCTGTTGCGCTTTTGCGCTCGTGTGTACACTTGCCGCGCATTGACTGGCCTCCGGAAGTGTCCCAGCATTCCAAAGTCGTCCTCTCTGGCCTTCCCCCCACCCGCTCTGTGGCCGTGACGAAACTGTCCTCACCCTGCCCTGAACTTATTCCCGGGATTTTCAAATTTCTAGTCTGTTTCACTTCCTGCTCTCTTCCTCGTGGAGTATGTTTGGGCTCCGATCATCAGTAGCAATGGCGGCCCGCCGTGGAAGACACGCACCCCTTTGGAGCACGGCAGAGGTGCTGGACCTGATCAGCATCTGGGGAGAGTCCGCTGTGCAGGCGCAGCTACGCGGCAGCAGGAGGAATTATGACACATTTGGCATAATTTCTCGGGCCATGTCAGAGAGAGGGCATGATAGAGACACAGTGCAGTGCAGATCAAAGGTGAAGGAGCTCAGAATAACCTATCACCGAACGAAGGAGGCAAACCGCCGTTCCGGATCAGCGCCTGCTACATGCAGGTACTACAAGGAAATAGAAGCCATCCTCAGTGGGGACCCAACAACCACTGCCAAGAGTCCCGTGGACACATTGGCCCCCCCTCATCCGGTGATTGCCAGAGCCGAGCAGGATGAGGACGTTGTTGAGGAGGAGGAGATGGAGGAAGACGTGGAGGAAAGCGCAACCGCGTGTAGCCAGGAGCTCTTCAGCAGCCCCGCTGAGACGTCCACCCAAGGCTTGAACTGCAGCGTGTTCTCTGATGCGGCAGAGGGGGGTTCAGGTAAGTTTCTCCTTCGTTCAGCTCTGGCTCCTGCTAAAATATCATTGTCAGGGGTGGGGGTGCCTGCGGGTCCCCGCTGTGCACGCTATTTACTCTGCATTCATTAGAAGGGCATCAATACAAGCAGTGATTGTAAAATAATCATCTGCATTTAGGTCAGTAAAGGTTTCCTCGATGTACCTCCAGAGCCTACTACTCAGGTTAGATGGGAGAGCATTTGTGTCTACGCTCCCAAAGACGGATACTCTGCCTCTCCAGCTGCAAAGCACAGCCCTGGGAACCATGGCAGCACACAGTGCAGCAGCATACGGTCCTGGCTTGCTACCGGCGGCATGTAGGAGATGTATTCTAGATGGCAGGGGCACTCTGAGGAGAAAGATATCTGGTTCCATCTGTGTGCCCTCTGCAGATTCTTAGCCCCCGGTAAGCCGTCTATTAGAACGTACCTTGTCTGCTTCAGCGAAGCGTAGTGTGTTGACCGCCCTGTACCTTCCAGTGGAATGTGCAACTGGAAGGTTACATTGGTTATCTATGATATGTGTTAACAATGTCTTTATTGTTATTTTTGTATTAGAATTGAGCTTCACAAGGCCGGTGTCTACCCCAGCTGACCGAATGAGAAACATTCGGCGGCGTGCTCGAAGAAACAAGGAGGATATGTTTCACGAGCTGCTGAAAGCAACACAGGAATCCTCAAGGGAGAATAGAGCCTGGAGAGAGGAATCCCAACAGAGGAGGCAGAAACACAGGGACGAACTGATAAGCGTCATGAAGGAGCAAACAGAACTGCTCAAGAGCATGATTGCTTTGCAGTCCCAGGCGATAAATGTCCAGGCTCCACTCCAGACAGTTCAGCCGTGTCTGCCTCCCACTCACCGCAGTCCCTCAAAGCATTTCTTTGAAGGCCACCCTTCCCCCTGGTACAGGACAACATCCAGTCCCCCCCCCAGCTACTTTTATGAGACCCGGAGCTACACCAACCTGTAACCCCACCCCCACCTTTTAGGTTTTAATAAAAACAGTAACAAATACTTTGAAGAATGCGTTTATTTATACACATTATTGAAATGATCCTAAGGTGCACCTGATGCGTCATGGAAGTTAACTAGGGGAGGGCATAATTAAAATGCTCCCTGAGTGCCTCCCTTATGCGGGCAGCCTCTCCTTGTGCCACCCTAATACTCCTAGTGGCTGGCTGCTCGTATGCTTCCTCGAGGCGCTGTGCCTCCGTAGCCCACGTAGGGGAAAACTTTTCTCCCCTACTTTCACAAATGTTATGGAGGACACAACACGACGCAATCACAGCAGGGATGTTCTCCTCCGCCAAGTCCAGCCTCCCATACAAACATCGCCAGCGGCCTTTTAAACGGCCGAAGGCACACTCCACAGTCATTCTGCAGCGGCTCAATCGGTAATTGAACCGCTCCTTGCTGCGATCAAGGTTCCCGGTGTAGGGTTTCATGAGCCATGGCATCAGTGGGTATGCTGGGTCTCCGAGGATGACTATGGGCATCTCCACCTCCCCCACTGTTATTTTTTGATCAGGGAAAAAGGTACCCCCTTGCAGCTTCCGGTACAGACCAGTGTTCCTGAAAATGCGGGCATCATGCACCTTTCCCGACCACCCAGCATTGAAACGACCCTGGTGATCCACGAGTGCTTGCAGCACCATGGAGAAGTAGCCCTTCCTGTTTATGTACTCCGTCGCGAGATGGTCTGGAGCCAAAATTGGGATGCGTGTGCCGTCTATTGCTCCCCCGCAGTTAGGGAATCCCATGGCAGCAAAGCCGTCCACAATCTCTCGAACATTGCCCAATGTCACCGTCCTCCGTAGCAGGATGCGATTAATGGCTTGGCACACTTGTGAGGGGGCTAATCCGACGGTGGTCCTCCCGACTCCAAACTGGTTTGCAACGGACCGGTAGCAGTCGGGAGTCGCCATCTTCCATACAGCAATCGCAACACGCTTCTCCACGGTTAGGGCTGACCTCATGTTGGTGTCTTTACGTCGCAGGGCAGGGGCCACCTCTGAGCACAGTTCCAAAAAGGTTGTTTTCCG
The DNA here is from genome assembly GCA_007922175.1 of Pelusios castaneus. NCBI lineage: Eukaryota > Metazoa > Chordata > Testudines > Pelomedusidae > Pelusios > Pelusios castaneus. The sequence goes on from ML685787.1 coordinate 27,284,396, forward strand.
CATTCGAAAGTTCTGTACCCACTGCTCGTCATCCCACAGCTGCAAAACAATGCGATCCCACCACTCGGTGCTCGTCTCTCTCGACCAGAAACGGCGTTGCACCGTGTGCAGATGATCGGTGAAGGAGCTGAGCAACGCGGTGCTGTTGCTCTGCATGGCATCGATCAGCCCCTGCTCCTCGGTGTCCTCGTCTGACTCGGAGCTCATTGCGTACTGAGCAACAAGCCGCGATGTATTCAGAATGTTGAAGGCGACAGTGGAGGTCAGAGCAGGATCCATGTTGTCGCTGTTGTGATTGATTGCAAGTGGTGCGGTGCGTCACTGCACTGTTGAAAATAGGCGCGAGTTGCTATTGGAAACGACGAAGACGCTAGGGGAACACAAAGCACCACGGGAAACTGACACTTTACCCATGGCGCTTTGCGTTCCTTTCCTTCATCCCATGATTCATAGCGCCGATTTAGGGAAAATGGAATGATGGGATAGGTGCCCAGAAGTCATTGCGCTCAACCGCGATAATGCATGTAATTTTGTTGCGTTGCAAGGAGCAACGTGTGTACGCGTTGTCCCGCAATACAGGTCACGTGAGTTTTATAGCGCGATTGCCATGTTGCGCTTTAATCTGATCGTGTGTACATAGCCTCAGAGTTTTGCCCTGAATGGTAAAGGGCGTCAGCAATACCATACTACTCTACAGTAGTAAGAGGTGTTAACTTCTATTGTATCAAAGGTTGAGTAATTAAACTAGAAAGGGAATGAACAGTAGTCACTAAGCATACAAGAACTTTGGGAGCAGTCTAAATATTGCTTCAAGGGCAGAGAAATAAACAAATTTGCTTCTGACTCTCAAATGTCCAACAAGTTCAGTAGACTACCTTGCTATGAGCAAGATCCTATAACTGGGTGGGTTAGAGTTAAGCAGATGGCTGCCTCCTTAAGTTCCTATGTTTTAAAATGGATCATGTGCTATATTATACCTTATGATTTGATCATTTGTATTATTTTGATTAATTGGTGACTCAGTTCATATCCTTCATTCTAATTGTGAGCTTGATTTGATAATTATACTGTCAAATTCTTAGTATAGTGTTTATAGTAGTTAGTCACCTGTTCCTCATAGTTATTTAACTTTAGCACATTTTTAGTACTTTTTAAACCATGAAATGCATTTATAGTTTGCCAAGGAATTTGTTACTCACCTTGTGAGCTCTAGGCAGAAGAGGGCCATGAGGCTTCTTCCTAAGCACAAAGGTCTTAAGCCCCTTCTGCAAGTAAAAGGTTGGATTGGACTGGCCTGCACTACAGAGGAAAAAGAAATGAATTACTAAAGAACAAAGTTGCAAACATTAAACAGAAAGAATAACAGCAACTCCAAATCAGAACTGTGCACCTTACTGTTTGGGCTAAAGAGGATTTCCAGGCACAATAAGGGAATTCACATCAAGGTTATGCTTTTAAACGTATAAATCAGCAACTGACAATCTAGATATAGGGACTGTTAAAAGCGTTGTGAAATATACTAGCTTGCCCATGATATGATGGGATGGACCAAACTGCATTGTGGTACACCAAATCTGCCCCCATGAGGCATTGAAAACCATTCCCAAAATACCCTGCAGTAAATGGTGGAAAGCTGCACAGTGGGATAGTGTAGGCCCAAAAGTAGAAAATATATGTTTGTATTAGAGTAAAAAGTTCAGAGGGAAATTATTGCTGTAGCTAGCAAATTGCAGAGAGACTTGGTACTACAATACTTTGTAACAACATTCTGTAATGTCCTTTGATGTGTAAATTACTACCCTGTGATATGCTATTCTGACAAATTTTGTTTATGTACAGGGAAAAAAAAACTGAGGTAGTTGATATTTTTAAAGACACCCAGTGTTTACTGAAACTTTGGGATGCTGAAGTTGAGATGTTAAACAAGCAGTTTCCTGAGGCCAGGAGACAGTGGAGTCTCTGCTTTAGAATTTATGTTTTAATTAACCAAATGGAATGCAGAAAAATTAGTCAAATTTTTTAGTTTGTGTGATTGAGGAGTGAATGTGAATGAAGGTTACAACTGATAAGAAGATGAGAAGGGGAACCGTACCGGTCTCCAAAAGTCCTTTTATGATCCAGATGGCTGAAGAATGTGAGAAAAATAAACCACAGAACAAAGGAGGAACCGAAGGACACAAACCAGATAAAATATGAAAAAGGAACAGAAAGATAATAACAGAAACATCACGTCTGTTACATTTAAGAGTGATGAACTGCCACGTCAAACATGGGAACAACATGATACAGAAATTTCCATAGACTTGTATGTGGTTTGGCCCTTATAAAAAGGGTGAAGAAAATGAAGGATTTTGGATTCGTTCTGTAAAGTCCAAGGAGCATCGTGTCGCGACCAACTGGACCCTCTCAAGCTCACCCATCTGGCCAGTGGTCTGACTGCAACAACACTGAGGCTGGTAACTATTGCCCTTCTGCAGAACTCTCTTTGAGTGCGAGTGTGAATCCTATCCCTCGAATAAGATTTTGTTGATCATTTAGTAAGTATAACAATAGCTACGCACAGTGCACTGCTCTTTTATTCAATCCAAGAGCTGCTACTATGGGCACACTCTGCTAACACAAAGAACATACTGTGGACATGCAACAGCAGTTTAATTACAGCAGTAATTGTATGTCAACTAAGTTGACTTAACTTTGTAGTGTAGACAAGCCCATGCTCAGAGTTAAAAGTATCCTGTCCTCACACATGTGCTTCTATCCACCTCGCTTGAAAAGGAGCTACAGGAGTGCAGCTGATGGCAAAATCGACTCCTAAATTATCATCAGCTTCTTTTTTAATAACTTATTTATATAATTGTAGCACTTAAAGGCCTCAATCAGTTCAGAGCTCTATAGGGCTAGGTACCATATAATTATAATAAATGTCAACTCCTGCCCCAAATTAAGTATATAACCGGCATAACAGTTTGTCTCAATAAGGACACTCATGAAAGTTAATTTGAATTTGGAGTGTGAATTTAAACTGGATTATTTATACTTCATTAACTATAAACTAAACTGAATTGAGGCCATTTTAATTCTGAATAAGTGTGTCCACACAGGGGTTTAATGCAGTTTAACTAATCCATTTTAAATTCACAGTTTAGTTAATTTGGACTATTTTTCCTTAGTGGCCCCATGTAGAAAAACCCTAATCGATCAATTGCCTAGTATTAAAATGTAGGAGTTTTTTTTTATAAATACTGACATCTTTATTGTTATAAATAGTTTTATTCTGCTGCTTAATAAAATGTGTATATTGAAGGAAACGGAATTTGAAAGTGTCCAGCGCTACACAGGATTAAATCCTAAGAAAGCAGCTCCAACGGGAAGAACTGAGATTACAAAGACAACATGCTATAAAGATAAATGCAAGGGGAGTTAAAAGTATTGATGCGTGTTAAAGGATTTATGAAATTTAGAGGGTTAAACTAACTAGTTGACTGGAAGAATTATAGAAAAGAACCACACCCTACACAAGGTTCACATTTCAACTCCAATACATATTGTCTATTTGTGCTACACAAACATCAGGTGACTTATATTAACATACTCTCATATCTGCGATTCTGAATGCTCAGAACACATTTGAGCCCTTAAATCTCACTTAGGATTTTGGATAACAGAGTTTGAGGAATTATAAATGTAAATTATTTTTTCTTTTCCCAATGATTACTACTTCTGCATTTTAGAATACTATATTATCTTAAAAGGAAATCTTTCCTATTTATAATTTCAGTAGGGTAACATTAAGTCTTGCTGTGAATGACATACATTAAGTTAAATGTTTATAACAATATAAGTAGCAGATTTACATTGTATCTTTCATCCAAAAGAAACTAATCTCTTTGGTTTGACTTTTCCTCAATAAATTATATAGATTAATATATTTTAAGGCCAGAAGGGACCATCATGGTTATCTAGTCTAACATGCTGCATAACACAGGACAGTCTCTGCGCCAAAGAATCAATGGACACAAATCTGACATCAGAAATTGCAACACTGCAAAACCTGTAGGGGAACACTTCAATCTCCCTGCTCACTCCCTTGACGACTTGTTAATAGCTGTGTTGAAACAGATGAATAACAAATCACAGCTTCAAAGAGAGACTGCAGAACTCGAACTTACATGCAAATTTGACTCAGTTGTCTTGGGGTTAAACAGGAACTATGGATTTTTCTCGCATTACAACAAGTGAATTGACCTCCCCCTCCTCTATGTGCTGTTCCCCAGTGTTTTGAATCCTAACACCTATTTTGATTTGCTGTTACAGCCTGACCTGATGCTATGTCATACACTCCCCTGCATTTAATTTCCTCCCACTCTGTAACTTTCCCATCTTCAAAGTTTCTGACGAAGTGGGATTTTCCCCCACGAAAGCTCATGCGATTAATAAATCTGTTAGTCTTTAAAAGTGCCACAGGACTCTGTTGTCTTACTGCCCATATAATTATAGTAAGTGGTTCCTGAATTAAGCTTATAATATCTGGTTAACCTAGAGTTATATTTTAGAAAGACATCTATATTTTGATTTCAAGTGATAGAGAACACATCCCAGCCTAGGTAAGTTGTTCCAATGGTTAATTACCCTCACTGTAAAAAAAAAAAAAAAAAAAAAAAAAAAAAGAGAGAGAGAGAGAAAGGCAAGTCACCTTAATTCTGGTCTGAATTTGTGGGATTTCAGCTTCCAGCTCTTAGGTCTTGGTATACTTTTGTCCACTAGATTAAAGAGCCTTTTGAAAGCGCTTCATTAAAGACTAATCTACACTTCAATTTGCAGTCGCACAACTGTATTGCTATAGCTGTGCTGCCGTAAGAGCGTTTGTGCACGTTATGTCAACGGGAGCAAGCTCTCCCACCGACATAATAAAGCCACCTAAATGAGCCCTATGCTCTCCCGCTGACATAGCACTGTCCACATGAGCACCTACGTTGGCAAAATGTATGTCGCCTAGGAGTGTGTTATTTTCATACCCTTGAACAGAAAACATTTTGCTGGCATAAGTGCTAGCGTAGACAAGGCCTAATTCAGAGTGAAGAGTGCCATCAAATGAATTAATAACAGCATTTCCCACCCCACCTACGTTACTTGGAGATCTCCATTCACATCTGAATGCATAGCATTGGTTAGCTTTTGAACTCTGAGGGAATCACAACATAAAGTACCTTGGTTGTAGCCGATCTCACATGTCTTCATTTTCATAAACAAATTTTCACTTTTTCTTATCATACATATGCACGTTTATTATGTTTGGAATTACACAAATTTTAAGAAACGTGTTCCTATTTGAACTTACAAACAAGGAGTCTGGTGGCATTTTAAAAGACTAACAAAATTTAAAAGTGCCACCAGACTCCTTGTTTGTTTTGCTGGACTAAACTAACACAATTACCCCTTTGCTATTTTAACTTAGTTACTTTTCCACTTGACTTTGACCTTTTCTCTTTGACAAATACTTTATTTTGCTATCACTTCTGTTGCATTTTTTTCCTCTCCCCCAGCAATTTTAATTCTACATCTCTCGCCAACCAATAGCAGCTATAAGCGTTTTTTTGAAAGGAAGAGACAAATAATCCCCATTACTCATGAAATTTTTAAAGGTCACATTTGGGTGGATTTCATCTGGAATGTTTACAACACTTTTGCTTTATTTATTTTTTACTCTTTTAAACAAAGGAAATGGAAGATACCTCACAAATAGATTGTAGCTTGTTAATTGCATAGAACATAAATCTATTTTGTCTATTTCATTACAATAAATGTAATCATACAGTCCTCAGCATTATGCAAATGTATCTTTTAATGTCACTTTTTTCAAACTTATAGTCTTGCAGTGTCATGTTCTTGAGGAGGAGTGAGGAGGAATTCATAGATGGTTTTACTGTGATATAATTTTTTGGATATATTGTCACCTCACTTTTTTGCAATTCAATTCAGAAGACTTAACTCACTTTTTACAAGTATTGTGTTTTAAAGCATGATTATGCTAATTTTTCTGGTCCTTTTTTTCAAACAATAGCACAGGAGAAAACCCTATGCACTACCAAATTTTTAAGGGACTGTGCAGTGTTCATCATCTACTTCCGACACACACAGCAATAAAGTTAATCATAAAAGAGTTTGTCAAGGAATTTGTCCTTAAATCAAATTCTATTTATTCACATTGTGCCCAACTGTATAGATTACTGTCCAGTAAATAAATAAACTTTGAACACAGTAACATTGTGTAACTGGTGAACTTTCACACTGATAACAGATGTTTATCCATTGCCCTAACATGTAGTCATGGTTTTCCTTGTCATCTCTCTTTAACTCCACAAGGAACTCAGTGAAGCACAACACACATCTCTGGCTCTATTCAGTATTTGTTAACCGATGCACTTCAACAGGTAGATTACAGATATTGTCATGAGCACTATGGTTATGGGTGCCTTAAAATGGGTAAAATACCGACACCTAGGAGCTTTGCCTGTCTTACGGGTAATCACAATTCCTAGGACTGGCCCATCTTTTGAAGGACGACATTACATACCACAAACATTTACAGTTCCCAAGTCATTCTTAGGGTTACCTAAAAGCAGGGCCAGCCCAACCATATAGGTGAACTAGGTGTTCGCCTAGGGCGCCAGGCTTTAAGGGGCACCAAATTAGATGGAAGAGAATTTTTTTACTCAATTTAAAAATATACATTCATATGTTATCTCTTATATCATGTGGGAGAAGGAGTGCCAAAATCACAGTTCACCTAGGGCGCCAAAAATCCTTGGGCCAGCCCTGCCTAAAAGATAGCTAGCTTCACACAGCGGCTGTGTCCTCACAGTCTTAGACTGACACCCACTGAGACACAGAAATGTGTGCCCAATCTAGGGGCAGCCAGCCTACCACTCCCACCCATCACAGGTTTCCAGGCAGGGCCACCTGGGGTGGGTAGGGGGGAGGGAGGAGCTACAGGGCAACTTGCCCCAGGACCCCACCATGGAGGGGGGCCCCCTGCCCTGACCCCTGCCTCATACATATAGAACGGTGAGGGGGGCCCCTCACATCAAATCAGCCCCAGGCCCCCTAAGTCCTTGGGGGGGGGGCTGTTTCCAGGGCTAGTTCTCCTGCAGAGCATGGTCCCAGCAAGGCTCCCCGGCCCTCATCACCACTTCTGGGGCAGGAAGGCTGACAACACCAGCTTGGGGTCATGGCTCGCTGACCCAGAGTCAGGCCACTGGGATGGAGCATGAATTTCTGTCCTGGGAGAGAAGGAGGCAGCCCAGGAGTGGAGAGTCTCCCAGCCTGGGGGACTGGGTTACCTGTACTGCCTGACTGACAGTGCTTCAGCGGGCTGCAGAGGAAACCCTGCCAAATGGCGGGACAGGTATGTCTCCAGGGCTCCCTGGTCAAACCTGTGCTGCTCCCTCACAACCACGGTGCCAGGCTCTGCTTCCATCTTCGCCCGCGCGCTGAGCCACAGGCACAGACAGCACACACCGCACCTGGCCCCCGCTACGCCAAAAGCGTAACCACCCCCCCTTCTACTCGACACACGTCATCCGGCCTACGCTATTGGCGCAGACAGTCCTTGTCTCCCTTGTAGTTTCCGGCGGAGTTGCCTGAAGTCAGGTGACGCAGAGCGGAGAGGTGGAGCAGGGTCTCTCTCCACTGCAGCGGGACGGAGGGGGTCAAGCTGCAAAACTAGCTGCTTCTTTTCCTTCTTCACAGGCCAGCTGTGCGTCTGACAGGCAGAGAGGCACAGGGGTTGTCATCTATGCAGTTACAGCCAGATTTTGTCACAGCCACCGTCTATAGAGCTGATGGGGGGTAAGGGAGGGAAATGAGTGAAGTTTTTGTGTATAAAACGTTCAAATGTCAGTCTTTTTGTTTGTTTGAATTTAGGTTTGGAAGACTCCAACTCGGTCCAGCCAGAGCACTACACGTGCGGTCACATTGTGACATGTGAATGACAAGCTAGTTTAATGCAATGTATCACAGACAGCCACAAGGTGACCTTTCACTCGCAGCTCCACCACAGTAATCATGTTTTGTGATTGATTGAAAACCATGTTGAAACATAAGCTTACAAGCCTGCTGCTGTGTGATGTTTAAATGATAATCATGTTGTGATATCACAATCATGAAAATTCTCCTGATTTTTTTAATCACAATTCTTGAGATTTTTTTTCCTTAAAACTTCAAATCCTGGAGTCAAGTGGTTGCATAAGAATGGTGTCCTTCACTAAGAAAAAAAAAGTAGTTTCTAGCCATCATGACTGGTCTGAAAGTATTGAAAATGTGAACCTTAAAATCCCTCAGAAACCAGAAGACAAATAGAAAGAATCCCGAATGTATTATTTCGTTAAATCTCATTATTTTTCAGATAAGGTCCTGATTTTTAGGCGCTTGGTTCAAGATTTTTTGAATGCTTAAGGTTGATAATGCAGGATATTTTGAATCAAAATCATGCTGCAGATGGAGTGCAAGTATTTATAATAATTGTATTCCCAATAAGATGTTTGTCTTCTAAGTACAATGCAGCGTCCGTGCCTCCTGTGCAGTGCATTGAATATATCACTTATAATACAAGCTGGTGCTTTCCATCAGACACTCCTACATAATGTCAGGCTCCAAAGGGGTAGCTCTGTTAGGCTTTTGCAGAGAAACAGAGTCCTGTGGCACTTTTAAAGCCTAACAGATTTATCCTACATAATGCTTTAGACAACAGAGTCCTGTGGCACTTTTAAAGACAGATTTATTTATCGCATGAGCTTTTGTGGGAGAAAATCCCACTTCGTCAGACGCTTTGAAGATAGGAAAGTTACAGAGTGGGAGGAAATTAAATGCAGGGGAGTGTATGACATAGCATCAGGTCAGGCTGTAACAGCAAATCAAAGTAGGTGTTAGGATTCAAAACGGGAACAGCACATGGAGGGGGAGGTCAAATCACTTGTTATAATGCGAGAAAAATCCATAGTCCCTGTTTAACCCCAAGACAACTGAGTCAAATTTGCATATAAATTCGAGTTGTCTTGGGGTTAAAGAGGGACTATGGATTTTTCTCGCATTACAACAAGTGATTTGACCTCCCCCTCCTCTATGTGCTGTTCCCCAGTGTTTTGAATCCTAACACCTACTTTGATTTGCTGTTACAGCCTGACCTGATGCTATGTCATACACTCCCCTGCATTTAATTTCCTCCCACTCTGTAACTTTCCTATCTTCAAAGCATCTGACGAAGTGGGATTTTCTCCCACAAAAGCTCATGCAATAAATAAATCTGTTAGTCTTTAAAAGTGCCACAGGACTCTGTTGTCTTTCTACAATAGACTAACACGGCTACCCCTTTGGAATAATGCTTTAGGTATGCCTCCTGTGCAGAGCAGTGTGTTTCTGCTCCTCTAATGCAACGTCTCTTTAGTACATGCATATGGCAACTTTTGGGCTCTCACTGCACCTGAGTCGTCATACTGCCATTTACTAGCTGCGTGCATCTATTATGCTAGTGCACACCACAAACAGCAGCCGACTCGACACTCCCACCCTATGCCTTCCGGCAGCTCGGGCTCTTTCGTGCCCGGAACGCTCCTCGCGGGCTGGGTTGCAGCGGGGAGGATCCTTCCCGTGGCACCCGGCCGGAAGGGGACGTGTCTCTCCGCTCTGCTGCCGGCCCGGGCGTGTGCAGCGTGGCTAATCCGGCGATCGCGAGACACCGCAATGTCCGCCTCGGCTGCGCTGGTGGAGCAGCTGCAGCTCCGGGTGCGGGAGCTGGAGGAGGCGCTGGCCAGGGAGCTGGGCGGCGGGCGGGGCCAGCGGGCCCCCATCGAGACGATGAGCCCGGAGGTGACCGACTCCAATCCCTACAGGTGACTGAGGGCGGGGGCAGCTGCCCGGGGTGGGGCGGCTGGGGAAGGGGGGCGGGGAAGGGGGGCAGTGAGGAGAGACCTTCCTCGAGGGGCTGGTGGCGGACGGGAGGGGAGCTGCCGTGGGGGTGTCACCTCTTTCATTGGGAGCGGAGAGGGCTGCCGTGCGGGGCATCTATCGGGCGAGGCGAAGGAGGTTCCCTATATTGTGTGGGGAGGGGGAAGAACAGACACCCCCCCACACACACACACCGTTTTAGGAGAGCTTATTTATCAAGCAAGTTCAGACGCCTGTCCCGGTTTCGCTCACTAAGAAGTGGTGGGATGTCCCCTCTCCGCCCCGCCCCTTAAAAGAAACAAGGAGTCCTGTGGCACTTTTAAAGACGAACAAATTTATTTATGGCGTAATAAATCTTTAGTTTTTAAAACTGCCATAACATTCCTTGTTTGTTTTACTGAACTAGACTAACATGACTACCCCTCTGGAACTGGTCTGTTCCTTGCTGATCACGATATTGTAAGGCTATTGTGTACTTTCTGGCTCTTAAGAGTGCAGTAGTTTACTGTAATCGAGTTCCAAAGGGGTAGCTGTGTTAATCTGTTGGAGAGAAACAGACTCCTGTGGCACTTTTAAAGATTAACAGATTTCATGTGATAAATAAAGCTGTTAGTCTTTAAAAGTGCCACAGGACTCTGTTAGTTTACTGTAAGTTGCTCATGGAGAAGTAACTCATAAGGACATAAGATACAATATCTAGAAGGAAATGGGAGTTGGGACCACTGGGTTTTGTTTTCACTAATTTCCTTTTAAACATTGGGTTAGTTAGGGCCTGATTCTCAGAGGTGCTGAGGACCTGCAGTGCCTATTAACTTGTGGATTTCTGCACCTCTGAGAATCTTTCCCCATAACTTTTCTGTGTCTGTCCTGAATTGATATAATAATCTACATAATAATATATAGATTAAATTATCCTCCTTTGGGAAAATTTATAACAATACAATAATAAAATAAAATAGTATAGATAGTACTCTTTGTAAAACACTCTAAAAAGTGCATGTATGTGCAAACTGTTACTATTTAAAATGTTCCAGTAGCAGGATTATGTTTAATTGTCCCCATTGTAATTAAACAAACACGGAGTCTTGTGGCACTTTTAAAGACTAACAAATTTATTTATCGCATAAGGTTTCCTTCTGGTCGTTCTCACCACTTGAAAATAGCTCAGTCCCGCCAGATATCTTTTGTAGTTTTGTAAGGTTGACTGGAGTTAAAAGATGTGCCAGTATTGTTCTCTTTGAAAGTTAGTTTATTTTTGTTTTTAAAGGTAGTTCTTAGATGTTATCAAGGCATTGGGAAACAAGTTGTTGCAGCCACATTAGTCCTCAAAATCTATTGAAAGTGTTAGCTTCAGGAGAATGCCACCCACACCCACACATATTAGGTCCTGATCTGACAAACAAGAATAAAGTGTTTGTTCTAATTTATTACAGTGGGACTATTCATGCTAAGGCGATGTACACCCTACAGACTTGTCCCGCAATAAAAGTATAATGCTTTACTGTGTCCACACAGCACTCCTTCTAGCAAAAAGGAGCGTTCACACACTCCTTTGAATTTTCGCTAGAAGGAGCAGTGCATGGTGGGTACCTATCCCACCATGCACTGCCCTGTCAGCCGAAAGGCTGGCAGTGGTGCTGGCTTGAGCCCCAGTCCTGTCCCTGGGGCTCAGATGGACTGGGGCTCCCTTGCGCAGGCGGGGCTCAGCTGCTGCCAGCCAGCTGAGCCCCAGCTCAGCCAAGCCCCGCTGCTGCAGCTGAGCCCGGGCTGCAGGGGCTCCAGCTCCCCTGGTGGGGCTCCAGCCCCCAGGCAGCAGAGCCGGGCTCAGCTCCCCTGGTGGGGCTCCAGCCCCCAGACAGCAGAGCCGGGCTCAGCTGCCGCGGTGGGGCTCCAGCGGCCGGGCAGCCGAGCCGGGTTCAGCGGGACTCAGCTGACCGGCGGCAGCTGAGCCCCACCACCCACTAGGCTCCAGCAGGGCTCAGCTGGCCAGAGTCAGTCGAGCCCAGTCCAGGTGAGCCCAGTCCGTGGTGGGGCTCAGCTGCCACCAGCAAGTGAAGCCCCCCTGAGGCCAGTGGTGGGGCTGGCCGCAGGCAGCTGAGGCCTGCCACCCACCGGGCTCCAGCTGGCCAGGGGCAGCTGAGCCCCAGTCCCTGGTGCTCAGCTCTGGGCTCAGCTGGCCAGAAGCTGATTCCTGCTGCCCGCCAGGGTCAGGGCTCAGCTGGCCGCGGCCGGAGCCCGAGCCATGGGGCTCAGCGGGGCTCCAGCCGCTGGCCAGCTGAGCCCGGCAGCTCCGTCGCGCAGCTGAGCCCTGCCGTGGCTGCAGTTGGTCTCCCGCCAACCAGCTGAGCCCCGCCGTGGCTGCAGCAGGGCTCCCGCTGGTCAGCTGAGCCCGGCAGCCGAGCCCCGCCGCGCAGCTGAGCTCTGCCGCGGCCGCAGCTGCAGCAGGGCTCCAGCCACCAGGCAACTGAGCCCTGACATCCACCAAGAGCCCGGTGGGTGGCGGGGCTCAGCTGCCGTCAGCCAGATGAGCCTCGCTAGAGCCCGGTGGGTGGCCAGAGACGGGGCTCCGCTGGCCAGCGGTAGCTGAGCCCTGCCACCTACTGGGCTCAGCTGACCAGCGGCAGCGGAGCCCCCACCGGACTCCAGTTGGCAGAAGCTGAGCCCTGATGCCTGCCAGTGATGGGGCTCAGCTGGCTGCGGCTGGAGCCAGAGCCGTGGGGCTCAGTGGGGCTCCAGCCGCCCGCCAGCTGAGCCCCTGCTGGGGGAGCTCAGTTTCCGGCTTGAGCAAAAGTATGGCTCAAGCCATTATTTGTCAATTTCACTGCTCTGTTAGAGCAGTGAAATTGACAAATTAGACAGCTCCCCTGTCCCAGAGTGCCCTCAATTGGCACTCTGGGACATTTCCGGAGGCTGTCAAAAACGGAAGAAGTGTACACACAGGCTCTACCACGGAACAACTGTTCCATGGTAAGCCTTACCACCCTCGTTTAGGTGGTTGACATGTTGTGCGGCAAGAGGGCTGTTGCCGCGCAACAAGAAGCATTTGTGTGTGTACGAGCGTTACCGCGCGATAACTCTGTAGTGTGTACAAGGCCTAATAAAGTATGAGTGCTTCAACATTGGGACCTTTGTGTTCTGTGGATAGGTATGGGTTTCCATTCTCACTTTAGTACATGTCCACTTAGCAGTCTTTAAGTGTAATGAGCACAGTTGTCTTCAGTTTATTCTTCAGCTGGAAATAGCTTTAGAATCTCAGTCTGCAGAAGAATTAAAGAATCATTCTACAGAAGCTGTCAGGAAATTTTATTTGTTTTCAGGCTGCTGCTTGCAGAATATGATGGTGATATTAGTGATGGATTGGCTGCATAGTATAGTGGCTTTCATTCTGAAGTGTGCCCAATACTTCAATTTTGCTGCAATGCATAAACCTTACCAAATAGAAATGGAAAAGAAATTAAATAAATAGGAAATAATATAAACTAAGTGTCTTTTTGTTCTTGATTGCAGCTAGCTACAAAGTGGAAAATGTAATTCTTTAACCAGCTTTAGCGACTTTTTAATACTAGATTTCACGGAAGAGGTGATAGTAACTGGGGAGAAATATGACATTTGATGTCAATGTTAGTTTCAAAGCCATTACCTCATTTTCATTCCTTTTGAATCTGTTATTATTCTGTTAATTATAAAATAATTTATCATTTTACCTTAGTCTTAGTCTTCCACTCTAGTACACCTTCTAATTTTTTACACTTTTTAAAAAAAGTGTTATCTTAGAGGAATACAATGATAAATCCAAGCAAATGCATATCCTAAGTCTTTTTTTGTTAGATACCTTAGAGAAGTAATGTAAATCTATTTCAGAAATAGTTAAAATTACAGATGCTATTCCTACTTCTTGTGTCCTTTCTCTGTGGTCAAAAATTTCACAGTTGAACCTGGAGTTATCCAAATTTGACACTAAATTTCCAGAAGCATGGATTGTATAAACATTAATTCCATTTGGGGTTTCTCTGCGGCTTGTTCTTTGTCATTCTACTCTTTCAAATTTTTACTGGTGTTCAAATAATTGTGTCGTAGTGATTTGGAGAGAGGTTTTCTTGACTGTTTAGGTATTTGTTTTTGTTTTGTTTTTTTCTAGCCGCCTAATGGCATTAAAACGAATGGGAATTGTGAAAGATTATGAGGTATGATTATATTTGTTTTAGAAAATTGTCTCTTGAACGCTACTTTGTATCATATTAATCTGTATTTATTTTTCTTGCCACAGAAAATCCGTACCTTTACGGTAGCAGTAGTAGGTGTTGGTGGAGTAGGCAGTGTGACTGCTGAAATGTTAACAAGATGTGGCATTGGTAAGGTAATATACATTTTTTTCATGTCCCAGTACACAGATGAACTAGTCTTGTATATAATAGGTACTGGCAAGATGGATTTCTTGTTTGAGTCTGCACACATGTTAAAGTCAGTTGAAGCAAACGTAGGAGTGATTCTGAAATAAACATAGAGAGTATATTGTATATTCTCTGTTATAGTCTCTGTTCAATTAGAATAGCCTTATCTAGAGCCCAGTCTTGTACGATGCAGGCCACCCACTGTTGGGTGTGCCACACTCTGCAGGATCAGATTCTTTCTGTACTTTTTAGTTTACCCATAGAAAGCTTTGGAGGAAAAATGTTAATAAAGAGGGGAGATGAATAATTCAGAGAAGGAAGTTTGAACACTTCTATTTCTCAAAACACAAGAATAAGGGAACATTCAGTTAAATTGAGAGGCAATGAATTTAAAACCAGTAAGTGGAAAACTATTTTTCACACCATGCACAGTTAACACATAGAGCTCATTGCCACAAGTTATAGCGGCCAAGAGTTTAGAAGCAGTAAAAATATATGTGTGTGTGGTTCCGTTGATGTCTATCTAAACATGAATGCTTTAGGGCAAAAATTAAGCTCTAACTCTTGGGGGTTAGGAAGAGACTTCTTTATGAGCAGATTATATCATGATTTATCTTAATATATCATTTCTTCTGAAGCAGCTCGTAATGGCCTCTCTTTTAGACTTGACGCTGGTTTACAGACCTGATAAGAATTGACATATTAAATGTTCCTCTGTATTTTCTAGTCATTCAAAATGAATAATTTGTATCTATATGTTAGAGCTGCAGCTCAAAACTGGAATCAGAAATTAGCCTGAGATAATCGCTCGTCGGAATGTCAAAAGAACAGTCACCAAAGTTAGTGTCTATTGATGTGGATAATTTGCTGAACATTCTCCTTGTTTTAGATAAATGTGTGCTGTTAACCATCTGATGACTTGATCTGAACTGTTTGGTGTTCTCAGGACTTAGCGGTCAGCAGGTTAGGGCCCAGTTCTGCAGTCCATAGACACCTGTAACGCTTTGTATGCGAGTAGATTCAGCAAAGTGGGCGGAACTATTCATGTGTTTACAGGACCAGGGCATATTGCAATTTCCCGTTTATAATACCAGCATATACATGAACAGAAACCTGGTGACGATTCATATGTATTATTCTATTCTTCATCGTAGCTGCTACTGTTTGATTATGACAAGGTGGAATTGGCAAATATGAACAGGCTCTTCTTTCAACCTCATCAAGCTGGACTAAGTAAAGTGCAGGCAGCGGAGCATACGTTGAGGTATATAGAGGATATTTAAATACGTTTAACACGGGAGGCTAATTCAGACTCAGGTATTTCACTCTAAAAAACCACATCACAAAGGAGCATATTCATATGGAGTCCAAGGACTGATCTTCACTAGGACTTTTGCAGGTATAATGTAGGAGAAATATAAGATGATTTTTGTTTGGTGGTGGTGGATGTTGTGGGTGTGGGCTCTTTTTTTTGGTGGTGGTGGTTGTTAATGACCTTTTTCACACTGAGAAAGCATCCGTGAAGATACATTTATACCAACAAAAAGGGGAGTTTTGCCAGTAAAGTTTTATGTTCAGGGAACTGGTAAAAACTACACTGGCAAAAGCATATTTTTTGTAGGAATCGCTGCGTCTAGGAGGATTTACCAGCACAGTTATGCTAGCAAACCTTCGAGTAGACTAAGCTGAAGTGCGTTGCGAAAGATTCCAGCAATACTTTTGATCTGGATAGGGAAGGAAGTTCTTTATTGTTGCAACTGAATTAATTATTTCGATTGACTGATTTTTATTTTCTCCACAAGGAATATTAATCCCGATGTTCAGTTTGAAGTACATAATTACAATATCACAACAGTGGATAACTTTCAACATTTCATGGATAGAATAAGGTAAAATGTTTTGAGAAAAACATACATAACCTCTTTTAATGTTTCTTAGTAAATAAAGTCTAAAATTCTCTCCTGGCATCATATTTCGTTTTAAACATTAGTCCTCCAACTGGAAAACAATCACATTTAATGTAAAATGTATGTATATAAAGGCATTATTTTGTTTTCTAGTCCAGTAATCCAAATATATCCTGGTAAATAATATTTTGTCTGACTTTAAATTAAATTTGTTCCATTTATATACTAGTGTATTTTTAGATTTTCAGTCAAATTGAAACTTCCATATGTTGTATGTTTTTCAAAAGATAACATATTGCACAATGCCTACTTCTCAACAGCTTGATTCAGGTCCATTGAAAATGACAGTGGTGTTAATATCTCATAAATTAATTCTGAAATAACTACAGATGCATCATGCAAAGAGAAACTCTATGGGAAAATCAAAGTTTGTATTACACTCTTGAAGTTTGTAAGAGGTGGAAATTATACCAAGTTAAACACTTCTTTTAGTCTAAAATAACCTCTTATCTAAATCTCATTTATGACTCCTGGCATGATCCTATTTCTAGGAACTGCCTTTTTATTTTATTCTCTGGATGTCCCTGAAAATTTTGGATAAACAGGGTTTTATTGAGTTGTTTGAAACTGTTTGTGAGAATGTTAAATAGGATCTGGGCCATTTTGTTAGATAAGAATATATTTCCCTTCAGTCTGTGTATTGAAAAGAATGAAATATCTTGACTGTAATTTTAATAATGCATTTTGCAAACCACCCTCTATATATAAACTGTGGTATTTATTTTAGTAACGGTGGGTTAGAAGAAGGGAAACCTGTTGATCTTGTACTGAGCTGTGTGGACAACTTTGAAGCTCGTATGGCAATTAACACTGTAAGTACAGCATAGGAGATATGCACATACACTTTGGATTTGCTAATATATTCTTCTGTTGTTATTACTTACAGAAGTTATATGCACCATAAGAAAAACCTTGTTAAGGAGTCTGTTGATAAATGTGAAACTAAGGAAATGTGGGGAGGAAATGAGCTTTTTATTCAGTCCTGGAGCATAAAGAGTAGACATGTAAAAGAGGTTACATGTGATAGTAGGTAATGGTTAGTAAAGGAAAAATGTATTTTTCACCAAACATTATTTGTATTTATGTGTGCTTAGATATTTTGTAAGCCCTGACTACATTTACTAATGACTTTTTTGTATAATATAATAGTTTATCGAAAACGTTACAAGAGTTACAGTATTTTAATGTACATTATTAAGGCCATATACACCTCTTACTGTGCTGTTTTTCTTCACAGTTGTAACAAATACACTGTATTTTCCAAAACACACATTTTTGTTGTCATCCATCTGATAGCTTGATCTGCATGGGTATATATATGTATATGCAAATAATTGTATACCTATAATGGATCTGTGCACGTATGTAAAATAAATACAGTTAAAGGGAGAAAACAATAAAGAAATTGAATAGAAAAGCGTACTAAACCAGGAGTGGGCAATAAAATTTGCAGGGGTGCTGGTGGGGGCGGCAGAGAGCCGGGCTGGGGCCGGCGGGAAGGAATGTGGATAGCTGGTGGCAGGGCAGAAGGGGGCAGTGCAGCCTCGGCCCCAGCCCCAAAGCAGCACGGTGCAGTGCCGGTTGGGGGCAGAAGGGAGCGGCACAGCCCCAGCGCGAGCCCCGGAGCAGCGCAGCGCTGGGAGAGGGATGGGGGGCAGAAGGGGACAGTGCAGCCCCAGCCCTGGAGTGGCGTGGCACAGCGCTGACCAGGGGACGGCGGAGATGTAGGATAGGCCGGGGAGGGTGGACTGGAGGAGAGTGGCACAGCCCGGCACTGAGCAGCACAGCGCCGGCTGGAGGAGTGGGTCAGGGGCGGAGGGCTGGATGGTGACCTCTGGTGGGCTGGATTCAGCCTCCAGGCTGCATTTTGCCCACCCCTGTACAAAACTGCATTAGACTGGGGGCATGATCTGGCAATTGCATCCATGTGAGTTGGAGTCCTGTACCTGTGCAGAGCGCCATTGATTTTAATGAGGCTCCAGCCAGGTGCAGAGATGATCCTATATCCATATTTGGCCTCTTAATTTTATTATTGTTAGAGTTAGTAAAATAAGATACAGAAATGGTTTATAGTCGTACGTCTTTTAATCTGATGGTTTTTCGTCTTCTGGCTTTACTGGGTAAAAATCACAAATTCATGTTTAATGCATCATTTCTCTCTAATAACCTTTTGCAATACACTTCTACATTGTGAATTCATTGTAACTCTTGTGTATGTCTGCGCTTTCAAGGCGTGCAATGAGCTTGGACAAATATGGATGGAATCTGGAGTGAGTGAAAATGCAGTCTCAGGACATATTCAGCTGATCGTACCTGGTGAATCTGCTTGTTTTGCGGTATGCAATCTTTTACTATGGGCTCCTTTTCTGAAAACGGATCCATTGGATGTCTAGTCTGTGCTTTTTAGAACTGAATGTATTGCGCGAAGGTAGCTGGCATTTCAAGGCTATAGAGCCACAGCTTGTTTTAGTAGAGTAACCCTGGTTATTTCCTCTGTGTGGTCTGTGGTTTTCATTAATATTTTTTATGAGATTTCTTTTTTCCTCTTTCCAGTGTGCTCCTCCACTTGTAGTTGCTGCCAATATTGATGAAAAAACATTAAAACGCGAGGGAGTTTGTGCAGCCAGCCTTCCTACCACTATGGGTGTAGTTGCAGGGATTCTTGTACAAAATGTTCTGAAGTAAGTGATTTGAACAAACTTCTAAATCGGCTTATAATATCTTGGTGTAAAAAATCCAGCAGGTTTTTTCTAATAATTTTAAAAACTCAGTAGCTTCAGGACTTTATAAACTTATGCGATGGGTAATCTTTCTTTCCAAGTGACGGATCTGGCTCTCTATCATACGCACTCATGTACAAAGGTATTTGCTAAAAGGATTTGATACCAAGATCTGTGACGTGAGGCTACACCTACGCTGTTCTCTCCACCCCCGCCCGTGTAGATATATCTTAAGTCACTGTTCTTTTGTTTTGTTTTGGGGCTACCATTTTCCACAGAGTTTTTTTAAATGCTCTTTCACTATACTTATTTTTTATTCTTCTTGGATTACAAAACCTTGAGGAAAGGCAAAACAGCAGGATAACTTTTTGTTTCTGTTGCAGAAAGCATGGGAAGAGGGTTAGTCCTGCATAATTTCTGTTCAGTGATGAAAAATAACTAGGAATATTTTTACTGTGTAGTAATATTATCACCAAGTAATATCACAAACTCCAACTGTGCAAGGAACTACCATGTCCATGAAAAATTTTGAACAGTTCTATGTACACGCATTTATATTTCCCATGCTTTATTTTTAAATCTCGAAAACGAATTTTTCATCTCTTTAATTCATGTGCTAAAATCCTATTTTAGACAAACTCATTCTGGGGATAATTGTCCAGATGCTTTTAACTGCCAATGAGGAATTAAAAACAATCCAGATCTTGTGCAGAAAAACAGCGCTTCAGTTTTTCCCTTCAGCTATATAATTATCGATTCTATTGACTTTAGTATATGTTATGTGAATTTATGTAAAAGCGGACTTTGCTCCTCTAGTAATAAATACAAGAGATCTATTTTTAGTGCTATTTCCAGGAACTCA
The DNA here is from genome assembly GCA_007922175.1 of Pelusios castaneus. Lineage (NCBI taxonomy): Eukaryota > Metazoa > Chordata > Testudines > Pelomedusidae > Pelusios > Pelusios castaneus. Next base: position 27,304,278 of record ML685787.1, read on the forward strand.
GTCTGGCTTTATTTGGCATCCACTGAAGATTTTTTCACTGGGAGGGAGTTCAGCCAATGTTAATTGCTTTTGAAAATTCCACCCTGAGTGAATGGGATTGGACCACGTTGTATGAAATGGAAGATTGCATCATGTGTCATTCTAAACTTACCTCTTCTGTTTACAATTAAATCTTAAATTTCATCAGCAAGCCATCTCTCGTATTTATACCTATGCAAACGTAGAGCCAAATTCTCATGGTGTGTAAATCAGAGTAGCTTGATAAATCTATGCTGATTTATACCATGCAAAGCTCTAATACATAATTTCTGAAGTGGATGCAGCTAATTTAAAATGAAGTATTTTAGGGTAACACTACAATATCATGCCTGAGGGATACACGATATTTTTAAAATAACATCTGGAAAAAACATTTAGGCAACTCGCTCTGAATCTATAAACAAGAAAGTACTTTCATTTTACTTCAGTTCTCATTCTGTTTTTTCAGGTTTTTATTGAATTTTGGTACTGTGAGTTATTATCTTGGTTACAATGCAATGCAGGATTTCTTTCCAACTATGGCCATGAAACCAAACCCACAGTGCAATGACCAAAATTGCAGGAAACAGCAGGAAGAATACAAGGTAAAAATCCACCTTGCATTTTGAAAGGGTCTCTCTTAATGTTTGCTGAAAATCTGTGGTAAATGAAGCAGATGCTTAAAATTGAAGAAGGGTCGGTAGGCTGTTTCCCACTGGTTACACGTAACTTTAAAGTTAGATTAAAGTAAAAGGTAAGCAAAGACTTACACAACTTATCCCTGCAAAAAACTAATAAAATATTTTCACTTAGGTCTGAATCCTGCGGTCTCATATGTGCTCAATAGTGTGTAAAGATGACATTTAATGGATTTCTGTAAGAAATTATGCTCTGCTTTCTGACGAATAAAGAATTTGAATAGTTGTGCTTATTTTTATATTAAAAATATCAGGAGTGTCACTTTTGGTCTTTCCCTGCTTTTGCTGTAAGATTTGTTGAGGGCTTAAAGAAGATGAATATTGTGGGCTCTCTTAATTAAAGAGTGTGAGTGTTGGATATTCAAAACCTTATCTTCCCCCAAATGTTCATTAGTCATTGATGTTGAATTGGGGGAAGAACATTTTTCAGGCCATGTTAGTAAAGGAGCATGCCCTCTTTAAAAAATCCCTTGCAGCTTACCCTTAAGTTTTTCCTAAAGGGCCGTAAACTGTCTCATGTAATTATTTAGACTAAATTAACTCTCCTCAATTCTGCAACAAAAATAACTGCAAATGTGTTTGTTTTGTTTTTTCATGTTGTATCTTCAGAAAAAAGAAAATGCACAACCAAAACAAGTAGTAGTTGAACAGGAAGAAGAAATAGTGCATGAAGACAATGACTGGGGTAAGTTGTCAAAATGGAAAGGACACCACCAGCAAATGTAGAAATTTAACTCATCTTTATTAAATACTGTTACCCAGAATTTTCACTTTTCTTAAAGCTGACAATAGAACTAAACCAGTTTCTTGTTTTGATTTCATGTTTAAATTTAGTCTTAGTACTTTGGAAGAATGTTTAAATAAAATATTTTTACTTTCTTTAATCTTACGAAAATACCCATTCATTAGGTATTTTTATGATCTTTTATTTAAAATCTTGATTTTGGTTACAAGTTTAGCTGCATGTCCCTTTTAAATATCTTGTCAATGAGTATTTCTTATAACCGATGCTTCCATAAAATAAGGGGTTTATATATATATATATATATATATATATATATATATATA
>ML685787.1:27306161-27329637 GCA_007922175.1 Pelusios castaneus
TATATATATATATAAAAAAAAAATTCCCTGTAAGGGCATTAATAACTGAGAGAATTTGTGCTGATACTGTCAGCACATTTGTCAAATAATTGAATACATACAGTCTTGAAATGGTTACTCTCTGAATATTGTCTTTTTAGTAAAATGTAAGCTTACTTTTAGGAAAAAAGTCCTTACAATGAATGACTTAGACTTTGAAAGAAAATACCATAGGAGAGTTGAAAGTCTCATCCCTGGAGCCATTTAAAATACATTGTAGAGAAGAATTTTGCATTGACAGATTGGATAGAACAGAGGACCTAAAACAGGGGTTCTCAACCCTGTTTGGCCCGTGGGGCTTTTCAAAATGGCCTGCATTGAGCTGCCCGGCCGGCATGGCCGCTGGCTGGGAGCCCTGCTGTGGCCGCCTGCTTCCCCTCTGGTCCTGGCCAGGGCTCCAGGGGCTGCGGGCAGGGCAGCGGGCCGATGCAGCGCGGCGCGCTGGTGGGGGGACGTGAGCTGGTGTAGCACAGCTGGCAGGGAAGGGTGCTGAATTTAATTAATTTAATTTAAATGCTAATTTAATTAAACAGACTGGTGGCCCCCGAGCCCAAAAGGTTGGGAACCACTGACCTAAAAGGTCTCTTACTGGATGCACTGTTAAAGAGCTTTTTTTGTATTTTAATAGACTGGTTGCTGCAGTTTTTTTATCTAATGATAAGGATAGCTTTGATCCTCTGATTACAATTTATTTAAATAATGAGTTGACTTTTTTATATTTAGGTATTGAGCTGGTATCAGAAGTTTCAGAAGAGGAGCTGAAGGCTGCTTCTGGTCCGCTTCCTGATCTTCCAAAGGGAATTACAGTCGCCTATACCATACCAAACCAGGTAATGTTAAGTCTGCTTTTTTATAGATTTATTTAATGACTATATTAGAAGATTTTATATTTCGTGATATTTGTCCTAGAGGGAAAACACGGTAAAGCAATTGTCTGCTCTGTCCTTTAGAACAGTGGTTCTCAACCTTTTGTGAGTCACGACACACTTGGCAGTATGTTGCAACTCTACAGGACGCACTAGCCCACTTCCTCCGGGCCAAATCTAGCCATCTCCCCGGCTCTCAGCGACACACTTGCTGTGTGGTGACACAGTGGTTAAGAACCACTGCTTTAGAGTGTACTAAAAAGTATTCAGATATTACATATCATAGTGAAAATAAACTATCACTATCAACTTATTATCATTTGTTTATGGTAAAACCACATCTGTAACAATTCTAGCTTATAAAATAATTGCACCCCTCTACATTCAATAGCTTACAATCAAATTATTGTTGCTTGAGTCTGCAATAAAATGATTTTAAGCTACCGATTTATTAGCTGGAAGATAGTTCTGAGAGCAATAGGAGTTCATGCGTTTGTTTCTCTCTTTGTGTTCGGGTTTTAACCATACTGAGGAAGTCCCCAGTTGTTGAGGCAGACAACATAATTGTCACCAATTACTTTTTGTCCTTTAAAAAAAAATGTGGTTAAACTACAAAAAAAACTCAAGTTGAGTCTCTGGGAGACTTACCTTGGCTGGGACTCATTTTCTGATATTCTAATCAGAATGGAGTTTGTGGATTTTGGGTCAAGCATATAAAACTCTACACGAACTAGCTTACGTTGTAATATTTTGGGCCTGATCTTGAAAGCCCTCTGTATTTCTGAAATCCTTGAATTCTTCATATCCTCTTATTTTCAGAGCAAAAAAACTAAGTCTTTTTTTCCCCTTTTGCCAATAGGAAGAAAAGGTTCTAGCTGGGGAAACAGTGGCAGAGTCTGAGGAAAGCCTAGAAGAACTCATGGCCAAAATGAAGAACATGTAGGCTAATGGGATATTGAATTGAACATTTGGGAGCTTGTATAGACCAGGATGAAGAAATATCACAAGACATTCCAGTCTTAAAACTAGAACATCTGTTATAATCAAATCATAAAATCTTGGAGATGGCATCTCCTAACTAGGTTCAGCTGTCTACTTCTGTAGTGTTTTAAAATACCAAGTCACAGTTCTACTCTAAGCTTTCATTTTTCATCATGCTAAGGTCCAAATCTCCAGTGGAAAATTAAAGGTAATAAGCAAACTGACACAAAAAGTAAGCACAGCACATTTGACATGGAATGATATTCCACATCATGGCACTGTGGGGCAAGTTAAAGATGATGTAACAGTGCATGGATAGAGTGGTTCAGGGAATTGGTAATGGGGTCTTTAACTTGTATGTTACCACTTCAAATGCAGGCCAGACGGGTGGTACTTAAGCATCCAGCTGGCTACTGTGCAATGAGTCCTTGTCATCTACGTTTGTAGCATGGCTGCCTGTGCTATTCCTGTTTTGTGGGTAAATGGAAGGCTTCAACCTCTTCATATGCTGTAAGTTTTATCAGAAAAAATTTAAAAGGTTGAGTGTCAGTTTGTATCACATCCCTTGGGTATACATTTTTGTTTGATGGTGGTGTAAGGATGTATTTGTAAAGCACTAGTGTTTTGATATGAAGTATTTGTCACTGGATCAATGACTCAGTTGACCAAAGCAGCTGACAGCTATGTGTTTAAATAATAAAAATCCCTCTTACTTCTCACTGAAAAAAATGAACTGCACAGAAAACTTCAATCTTCTAAAAAATGCCTTATAAAACCATTTTTAGTTTAATTGTAAAAGCCTGATGTAATTTTAAAATCCATTAGAATTATTTGGCTAGCATTCAGCTACTACTTTACATAGCTGACAACTTTGTACATAAGAAATTGTAAAACTCTTTTTATAGTTTTACAAAAATAGTAAAATGCATATAAAATTATTGGAGCGATACTGTATACGTAACAGTTCTTGACTTCTGAATATAGTTAGTAAAGCACCATTTACACTTACCTATTCAGTTAGGCGGAGAAGTCAAGCCCTAACTGCAGAAGATTACATACCATGTTTTAAAAAATAAACAAGGAGCACTGTGGTTGATAATGGTTTAACTTTGCAATTAAATTCCAAAGGGTTAGCCGTGTTAGTCTATTGTAGAAAGACAACAGAGTCTTGTGGCACTTTTAAAGACTAACAGATTTATTAATCGCATGAGCTTTCGTGGGAGAAAATCCCACTTCGTCAGACGCTTTGAAGATAGGAAAGTTACAGAGTGGGAGGAAATTAAATGCAGGGGAGTGTATGACATAGCATCAGGTCATATGCTATGATGTCATACACTCCCCTGCATTTAATTTCCTCCCACTCTGTAACTTTCCTATCTTCAAAGCGTCTGACGAAGTGGGATTTTCTCCCATGAAAGCTCATGCGATTAATAAATCTGTTAGTCTTTAAAAGTGCCACAAGACTCTGTTGTCTTTTTGCAATTTAAAATCAAATATACTTTAAGTTTGCAACTCAGTGAACAATAAGCAAAAATGTATAGCACTGAAGTGTAACTGTTAAATTTTTAACAGTGAATCTTCATAGTACAGACCCATGGCAAGTGCTCATTAAGTCTCTGTTAAATCTGGAAGACACTATCCCTTTTGATGTAGTGTTCTACTATGTTATATAGAATTTGGCTTATAACAATCAGATATACAAATGCTTCTGTTTTATGTACAAATGGCACTTGGTGGGACATGCTTTCTACAGAAGGGGAATCCAAAGAGCTATTACATTTGTTTGACACCATTACAAAGGAGTCAAATGTTCCTGTCTGATAATTAGAAGGTTACAACTGTCTAGATAAAAACAGCTTTTCCTCTACTGCAAGGATGGCATATTGTTTGTTAGAAGTTTCTTCTCCAATTAAGTTTTAGTGCTTAATGTCAGTTTTAATTTTGTACAATTTTCTTTGCAGCAGTATAAAACTAATCTTTCCCAAATTACATCCTTACCGTAATATTTTTCTATTCAGAAGTAGTGCTGGAAAGGGGGGATAGACTTCATTGCTGAACGTAAAAGGAAAACAATTGAGGGAAGACAGTATTCCTTTGACATAAACAGCCTCTGCACTTTAATGCCATCTAAACAAGTGGTTTAGTTTGTGAATGAAGTTGCCTCAGAGATCCGACACTTTGAAGTATGAAGAGGAGCATGTAATTTTTAAATAAGTGAATTTATTAAATTTGTTCAATTGTTTGTGAACAAACTCAGTTGATCATTTGTGGCAACTTGGGAGAAATATGACATTGTAAGTTTAAGAAAAACCAGTTCCTTGCTATTCACTGATGGCAAAATATTGTACATCAATTTTTTTCTCCTTGTTAACAAGCCTGCTTGTAAACTGGAATTTTAATGAACACTTTCTTTACTAATACTGACAACTGTACACCAGTCCCCAATTAACTTATGTTCTTCTCTGGTTACTCAGTGGAAAAGCATATTCCTACTATACATAAGTGGATATAACAGGCACCAATTAAGAAGCTTTAACTAGCGATGACAAAGATGTCATGGCTCACCTACATTGATTCATGCATGACAAGCTGGGGTGTAAATCTATAGTGCATTAATATGCTGCGCCGTAAGTCGCCATCTGGATCTTGCTGCCATACACTAAAAGTTCTCCAGGGCACTTCCATCTGTTTCAAAACAGAGTTTAAATCAAAGCGCACTACAGAAATTTTAGTAAAACAAACAAGGAGTCTAACGGCACTTCTAAAGACTAACAAATGTATTTATTGCATGAGAGCCACTAGACTCCTTGGCTGAGCTAGACTAACAGTTACCCCTTTAGAAATTTTAGTGTGTCCCAAGGGCCAATGAGTTTGCAGCAGTCTGACCTGCTGTGACAAACTGACCATATAGACAAGCCATCAGTCAACAACCATTATCTAAAAACTCAAAAGGATGTCTTACTAAGAACACCATTTCCTTTGCATAAGTTTCCTTAAAGCCAAAATACAAGCAAATGAACTTTTGGTTATTTTCTTTTTGGTAGAAACCCAATATATACTTTTCAAAATTACTGTATCCCCGAATAACAAATTGCTCCTGAAAAGATGGAAAGATACAAATTCCACAAACGTAAGTGTGGACTGAAATGTAGAAATAGGAACTGATTTGAACACTCAGTAGCTGTTTTATTGATTATACCCACAGCTCACAGGCACTCTACTTAGAAGAGGTATAGAGACAAAACAGCAGGTGTTTCCTGGCTTTACAGCTACAGTCTGAACAAGCAACTAGTCGAATACACCTCTTTCACTAAATGCCTATGATTAACACAAGTAGCTCTGCCACATGATCCACAAAAATAGTTAGTATGAATTGAAATATCTTAAACAATATAACATTTCTTCAGATTTTTAGTATTCATGAACATTGTCTTCTAAAATTTTTTTAATTGCTGAAGTATGCTCAGATTTTTTTTAAATACTGTACAGTTAAGGTATTCTTTACTAGCATTTTTTGTGTCAGTTTGCATCACTTTTGCCCATAGTCTAGGAAAACGTTTGGAGATAATGCACTTCTTAAACTGAAAGTGTCTCCACTTGAAGACGGTCGGGAAGCTGCTTTTCCTCCTGTCAACAAAGTCTCTGCTTCTTTTATTTCCATGGCTCTCTTGTACAGCTCAGCAGCCTTCTCGAAATCTCCTCCTTCATAGCTTTGGAAGAGAAGTAAATCATAGTTTAATCAAACCTGCCCCACCAACTCACTCCTGTACTAAAATCTGCAAAAACAACATACAATTAAATATCAAAAAACTTTGTTAATGAAGAGTGAAGGTTCCCTGGTATTAGCTTGTGCTCTTCTAGGACATTGACTTCAGCAAAAATTTCTGAAAGCAAGGAAATACAGAAGTAGAGGAAACCACATTAATTCCCCCATGGGAGCTGGTGCTAGCCACTGGGAATTATCAGCATGCACTCCAGCTGCATTTTACTGTGTTAAGTGTAACTGTTATTGCACGGTGGAGGAATAAGTTGGAACAGCTTGGAAAAGTTGCCATTGTGATGTGATAAGATCGGGATCCAAGTCCTGCCATGTTATCAAAGGAAAGAGGTGCATAAGTATCAAAATAAACAAGAGCCCTGTGGCAGTTTTAAAGATTAACAAATTTATTTTTTGCATGAGCTTTTGTGGGCAAAGTCACACTATCAGATGCAGGAGTGGAGAAAACTTACATTGAAAAAAAAAAGCTTACAGTAAGGGAAGATAAATTCTCTGATTACATTTCACTGCATCAGGTCAGATTACTTCAGCAAATCAAACAAGTTGTACAGAGTCAAACAACATATAAGCAAGTAGTGAGGCTGAAAGAAAGCAATGAAAACAAAGGAGACCTGTAGTACTTTTAAAGTCTAGTTTTTGTAGTGGGAAAGCCAATTCACGCCTTTATTCAGACCCAAAGCATTCAAAAACCAGTGAAGAAATCACTTTAATCTCCCAGGCCATTCAGTAATGGACTTATCTGTATGTATCTGCCAACACATTTACCCTAGATCGAGGCTTCAAAGAGAGACTTCGGTGTTAGAATTCATATGCAAATTTGATACCATCAATTTGGGTCTGAATAAAAGACATTTTTTAAATAGAAGCTGTTCCCTATATTAGGGAGGGGAGAGAAAAATCTGTTCTTACCTCAGCACAGCTAAGTTTTTTAGTGTTTCTCCCACACGAGGATGCATATGACCAAAGCTGTCTTCATAAATTTTTAATGCACGTTCATATAGAGGTAAGGCTTCAATTTGCTTTTTCTTTTTGGGTGGAAGAAGGAAAACAAGATGAAAACCATTTGTGTGAATAGGCATTACACATACTATGCATCTTAAACTTGAGTTTCTTTGCTAAACCAAAACAGTCCTTTTCTTTGTTTTTAAACGAATTTCTGTTTACAAAAGACTAAGGCTGAGACTTTCGTAGTAACCTACAAGATTTGGACACCCAGTTCCTATTCATTTTATGATAGCTGGGATCAAAGTTCCTTAGGTGGCTTTGAAAAAAAAATCTCATCTTAAATGAATAGGTTATAAACCATCAAACACATTCCTGGGTTTTAGCTAATTTAAAGGCAGGTTTACAGATCCCCAACAACATAACGGAACAATATATATTAAGTAGAAGTGTTTATTATTGATATTAAGGAAACAAGTGAATACAAGGATTTTGGTACATGTTTCTCTCTGACCTAACATTAGGTATGGGGGGAGCGGGGGGGGGGAGAAGTCTACAACTGTAGTCTTACCAGATTTTAAAAGCCTAGGTACGGTCACACTTGTTCAATGGGCACAGAGGAGTGCCAGAATTTCAGGAAATAAGGCTTTCTCTCAGTCAGTAGCAGACCAATGCTTTAGATGTAGTTTTAAAACAGATACCTTGGTTTTTATGATTAAAAATCCCATAGTATTTTATATAAGAATAAAGGGGTTAACATAATCTTAGGCCGCTGGCTAACTTCCAATCAGTGTAATCACATTTTCCTTACATAAAATTTTCCCTGCTAAATATGATCTCTCTTCGTAAAAATGCACGAGACTCTGAATTCCACAAAGGTGTCCTTTTAAATGCAATTAAATTCTATTATAAAATTGCTGAAATAGGTATGACAGATGCGTAAGACAAGAAAAACCTACCATCTGACAATAAAGAACAGCCAGGTTTACTAAGGCAGTAGCTACACTAGGGTGCTTTGGACCAAATGATTTTTGTCGAATTTCAACAGCCAACTCATACAGAGGCACAGCCTTGTCAAGCTTCCCCTAGAAAACAAACCAATGTTAAAATCAGCCATCTGGTTATAGCTGGCCTAGCTGCTTGTATAACTTTTTGTGATTAAAGACCTTAGAAAAGTTGTACTTGCTTTCAGGACAAGAATGGTCACAAACATTGTAGGATTGGACGCAATGAGTATTTACCATTCCTGTTTATTATTAATAATCCGACTGCCTTCAACTCCCATTTAAGACCCCCCAAGTATTACCTCTAGCTCTGAGTATTTCTCAAGCATGTTCTTGTTAACATGCAGTTCCTCCCATTGGCATTTAAATGAGTTTTTTAAAAAGATTTGTTTCATTCCAGTCCATCAAACATTTGATCCATCTGCAGTTGTATTCTCCACCCCTACTATAAATAGCAGGGGAGTAGGATGATTTTCAGCAGCTAGTCCTAAAGGATCATAAGTTTACAGGGGAGATGGGAAGGGAAACTTAAAGACGAGGCATCTTCCATGTTTTAATTTTTCCTGCAAATTTTGTTCCACTGCAGATTTGCATCTGATCACTTGTATCTGATTCACTGGATGTACTGAGTTAGAGGTCTGACTTTATTTTTTTTAACCTGGGGCGTGTATTCAAGACTATTTCTGGAATATGGATGTTTGATATTTAGCATGAAATGGAAATTCAGGAACGTGTCTGAGATAGTTTTTGACTTGTAACGTCTGCACGTTTCCTCCCTATTTCTTCAAAGCATCAACCACCATATATGATTTTATATTAAGAGGTAACTATAAATAAGATCAATAACTGTCCAAGGACAAATATCTAACTATTCGTTATGTCCTTCCACTTTAATTTCTTTCTTTCCACTAATTCTCCTTGTGTTTTTCTTGTATGTTCATCCAAAGGATCACTCAATACAAGCACAGCACTGCTCCCTGGTAGTGTCAGCTACCACAGTCCGAAATGGGAAAAGAACATGTGATCCCAACCCACTTCATGATGCTCCTGGAAGTATCAGCAGCACCGCCCGCACACATGTAGGAACACAGGAACAGTTTAGTTAAGAAACGAGTTTACAGGAGTCTTCTAAATCAGAAGAATGGCCAAGTGCCAGAGCACAGAAGGAAACACCCGTACCATCACCCTACTCTGAACCTGAACTCTGAGCTTAACATTTGGAAACTTTTAAGGTTCATGTTCTCCCTAGTTGCACAGCTAAGGACAGATGACAATATTCCTATGGACGGGGATCCCCCTTTTTAGTGGAGTAGTCAATTGACAGTTAATATTTATCAATTATTATTCCTATTGCCATCATATACCATATTCAGCACCAGCACGATTGCTTTTTACTGAACTGAAATGAAATAGAAATGACTCAAGATACACACACACACACACACAGAGGTATTTCTGCAGATTAAGGCCGTTCTAAAAGTTGCTGCCAGTTCTATTATAAATTCTCAGGTGACTGACAGAGTTCATATGTAAAAATTATGAGAAATTATTCTCAGGTGCCTAAAATATGGTGTCTGCCTCTGGGTGGATTGGAATGAGTTCTTGCAAAGAATAGTACATACAGTATGCAGAAGGACTCAAATATGAAAGTGGAGACGTGATTCCCTGGCAATGGTCCCAGCACTAGCTTTTAACTATGTTTTTTTCTTTGTGGTAAATATACTGGCTGAATAAGTTAAAGGGAAGCTTGTAGGTGCCCCATTTACTGAATACATTATTAAAGTACACCTTATCTTTAGGTAAACGCTATTCACAAAGCTCCTAAGAAGTGTGAAAACAGAGACAACTTTATATACTTATGTATTTCCTTTGTGCATTTCTGGAAGATACTGGTATCCAAACTCTGATAATCTGCCCCTTGTGGGATGGAAAGTACAAGACACTATTATTTTCATATGACGTAGGCACCACACACCTACTTACCATCTTTTTGTAGAGTACCGCAAGGTGCTTCACAGTGTAAGCCAGTGAGGGATGATCAGGGGCTAGTGCCGTCCTCCTAATTTCTAACGCTCTTTCATAGAGTTCCTCAGCTTTATCATATTGTTTCTTCTCGTTGTACAGAGCTGCCAGATTGTTCAAAGACTGAGCGCAGTCCGAGTGGTCTGGGCCCAGGACCCTCTCCCTCATTTCTAGGGAGCGCTTCAGAAAAAGTTCTGCTGTCCTATGAACAAATTCACACAGCAATACTCCAAAGAAGATTAAATTGGTGCATACCATTAGGGTTACTTTTGTACCTGCAGAAGTGCCACTGTCTTTTAATAGAAATTTCAGCCTCCTCTAGTGAAACAAATACAGCAGAGCCACTCATTTTAGCAGTCGTAGATCTGGTCTACACTACAAACTTAGGTCAATGGAAGCTGCCTTACCTCAACCTAATAATATGTGCATTTACACTGCCACGTCCCTTCCACCAAACTAACTCCAGGGCTGATCTGAGTACCGGAGAGGCTCTCAACGTAACATACAGATCTGGGGGCCTGCCCAAGTTAAAAAACATCTCAAGGTGACTCCATGCAGGGATGTAACCCTGATTCATCACATCCTTTAAACTGGGGATTGCAAAATAGTTCTTAGGAGACAACTTTATAGGTGTCTTTTGCCTTTCCTATGTTGGGGGGTATCCTCCCCCTTGGCCAGTTATGTGGCTTTGGTGCCTCTTTATGCTGCTCTGGCCCTTCTGAACAACATAAAGGAGTCATGACAGGATCAGGATCTCACCTATTTTATACTTTACTTGTAAGACTGGCATTTTGAATGCTATTAAAAAAAACAACCCTGCTGTTAGAGTGAGAACCTTAGAAAGCAGGCTGATGTCACAGAGAATTATGATTGAGAGGACATAAAAATACCTCCTATATTTACAAATAATGATGGTTACATTTACTGTAGAATCTGTAGTATTTCAGTCCTAGAACAGGAAATGTGATGTGCGTAATAGCCGTATGCCCGTCACACTGACTGTACAGCAGATTTTGGTTACCAAGAGTGATAGTGACCTAATCGAAAACTGCAGAAGAAAATGGGGATCGCACTGCGAAAGAAATCGCACTGCAGAAGAAAATGGGGATCGCATTGAGAAAATGTAGACTGATCACGGGGAATTTTTCATGCGGTTCCGTACGCTGCACATCCTTAGATGTAAGAGAGCGAGAGAAGGAATCTATCACGGCATCACAAACATTACTTACTCAAGATTATTCTGCAGATAATAGAGAACTCCAAGCTCATTGAGGGTTCGAGCATTATCTGGTGTGTCTTTGCCTAACGTGAGCTCTTCCAACTGCAAGGCTCGTTGACGAAGAAGAGCAAATCCGAACTAAAGCCAAGCACAAGGTATTGAAAGTTCATCACCATTCCTTCAACAGGTTAACATCTACAATTGAAATTCACTCCTGTGTAGAAGGACAGCAAAAGGCCTTTGCACCAAATAGATCCCATTTAAGTCCTATTTTGAGAATAAAGGGTTGCGTAAGCCTTTGTCAGTCCTCTCCATGGGCGTGAATTACACACAGTATACACCTTCATGAAATATAGATCCTCAATCTGCTATTCACTGGTTTTGCCTTCCCTCTACAATATGTTCTAGTCGTCTTAAACTTTTCAGTCCAAAGAATCTGATTCAATTAATTGCTTAGATTTTAAGAACTCAAAATGGAATTCAAGCCGATGTCGTTTAAAACCATTATTAAGATATTTATTACTGAAGGATTTTGTAAAGCTTTATAGAAAGCTTGGTATTGTAATAGTTGTCATAAATGATGTGGAGTAAAAGTAAAAAGTGTGGCCTTATATTTCAGAGGCCGCTTTAATAACACTTCAAGCCCATACTAACAGTTTTAATAAAAAATGTTCATGTAACTGAAGTCTTTCTGAAAGCTAGTGAAGTAAAATCCCTCCGACTAGATTTTATTTTTCTTTAAAATCAACTGTGGTGGGAAGAATGACATTTTCACTATTTTTCTCTATGTTGCTTCAGCTATGTCATTCCTACCAGAGTTCATGCAGTATGAGTGCTTCCCTTCCTATGAGACAGCGACTGAGCCTAGAATTAGAGTTTCCCTAGAAGCTTTATGGCAGGAGAAACAGAAGGAAAAATAGAAAAAACTTTGAGCGCCATAAGAGGGAGACAACAGAGTCCTGTGGCACTTTTAAAGACTAAACAGATTTATTAATCGCATGAGCTTTCGTGGGAGAAAATCCCACTTCGTCAGATGCTTTGAAGATAGGAAAGTTACAGAGTGGGAGGAAATTAAATGCAGGGGAGTGTATGACATAGCATCAGGTCAGGCTGTAACAGCAAATCAAAATAGGTGTTAGGATTCAAAACATTGGGGAACAGCACATAGTGTTTTGAATCCTAACACCTATTTTGATTTGCTGTTACAGCCTGACCTGATGCTATGTCATACACTCCCCTGCATTTAATTTCCTCCCATTCTGTAACTTTCCTATCTTCAAAGCGTCTGATGAAGTGGGATTTTCTCCCACGAAAGCTCTTGCGATAAATAAATCTGTTAGTCTTTAAAAGTGCCACAGGACTCTGTTGTCTTTCTACAATAGACTAACACGGCTACCCCTTTGGAATTTGACTACATAAGAGGGAGGACACTCTTAAGGCTTATCCCGAAACCACTACCGAGAATGGTGCTTACTACCTTTGTCACCACTGGGATTATCCAGCACCACGCACAGCGGAATTAGGTGAACTATCGTCTCCTAAAGAGCACCTTCTCTAGTTTCATTTCAATCCCATGTAGTCTCAGCTCAAAATCTGAGTCCCCAAAGTTTGGTATTTGAAGGATTTCTACATCCCCTTATTTAGTCTCCATCGCTCATGATTCTCTTCCCGTTGTACTCATCCAGCTTTATTTGCAGTGAGGTTGACACCGATGCTGCTCCTGAAGTGGTTACGCTGGCAAACTTTCCATTACCAAAAGCACTTAAGCAACCAAACATGTCCTCAGACACTATCATCCATTCAACAAAGCCACAGCTTAAATCAAGTATCAAATCTTTACCAAACTGCCTTTCCGCCTTGCTGCTTTTTGTCGCATTTTAAAGGATTTTTTCCTCAGCTGTTCAGCTTGTTCATATCTGAAAATAGTTATTTAAACTGTCAGAGGAAGAGCACCACACATGACAACAGTATACATTTTGGATTAGATTTTCAAAATACATCTAAGTAACCGAGGTGCATAATTCCCCCTGCAAGGCACCTAAATGCGCTTGAAATTTGCATGTTCTATCAAAGATGAAAATATGCAAAATGCTTATGACTGCATTAGGAGTGCAACAGGGTAGCCAGATTCTTCTGTTATCCATCCTTCTTAGTGAGTGTTGGAACCCTGCACAGAAATGCTGACTAGCTGTGGACGGCATGTCTTAATCCATGTGCATTAATTATTTATGGTAAATCGTTTTGCTTGTATGTAAAACAGAGATAAGAACACTTTCCTGCTCCACAATGATGGTGTTAAAATTAAACAAGTAAGATTTGGGTACATTCATCCTTTGGAGAAACAATAAGAATCCGCAACCAGACTTGTAAATTCTACCTACACGTTTGCCTAGGGCTTTGTTTTTGATGGATGAGTAAAATATCGTTAAAGTTTTTCCCCGTTATCACTAGTCTGCCAGATAAAAGAAGATGAGCAGATGCTGCTGCTGTTAATAAAATAATAATACTACCACCTCGCTCCTATCTTTGGGCTGGTAAGTATTCAGAACTATTTTGCGAGGGTGACAACTGTACCAATACAAAGGGCATTTTTTAAAAACACGGCTTTGAATTTTTGAATATTGCACAAATACGCGTATTCATCTTTTTCTAGATCCCCAAAGGGTCTCCTCTTCCTTTGATAGAAATGCATAGCTCTTACTAATATTAACAGCAGTTCTGCATATATATAAAAAATGAAATTAACTATTAAAAGGTATAATTGTGGAAACATATACAGAAAATATAACAACCTCAAAAGACTTGCATATTATGACAAATTCAGGAAATCATCAAATACTATTAATCTTACTTGTTCTGTTTTTGGTATAATGTTGCGAGTGCATCCAGTTCACGAGCAACCCTAGGATGTTCAGCTCCATATGCATTTTCAGAGATTTCCAGAGCTTGCTTATATAACTGCTCAGCATTTCCAAACTTCTTCCACTGCACATAAACTCCTGCTAGCTGATGGAGGGACTGTGCTACTCTTGGGTGATCTGGATCCAGTGCAGTCTCCCGAATTTCCAGAGAACGCTGCAGAGGAGCAACTGCCTATAACAAAGGTGTTGAGAATGTAATCAGAGCAGGCAAGATACTGTACAAAAAGTACTACAACAGAAAAATCTAATCAAGCGTGTACCATGCTCCACTTAAATTCCTTGCTTTTTTGCTTGCTTTTTAAAATAATATTCCCTTTGCTACCTAGATGCACTTACCTGGCTGAGAAGGCCTAGATCCTTCAAGAATCGTCCCAGTGTTTCATAAAGATCAGCCAGACAGATCATACTTTCCTCTCCCTCACAGTTTTTCTCATATTGCTTTAGAGAGTCAAAATATTCTGCTGCCATTGAGCTCTTATCTTTCCCAACCAGCTGCCAGTAACTCAATAATTCTGCAAAATGCCCCCTGTATTAACAAGAAAAAATAAGAAAGAAATAAAATACAGAACACGAATGATCAGTGCTCAGAGCCGCCTACCCAGCTGGATGGCAGGATGCAAGGAAAGGAAATAAGGATGTCAGGAATCTTCCCTTATGCTGCAACGTGGCTTCAGAGCAGCTCTGTGGAGGCTACTGTAGTCCAACAATCAGAATAACCTATGCAGCATCCTGGCGGTGCCCAGTTGTGAAGCAGTGGAAGGACAAAAGGTCTGCCTGACAGTGGATTCACCCAAAAAGCAGGGTTCATGCCACACGGGTATACCTAGGTGCAGCCAATCCCTCTTGTGCAACCAAACAGCACTGGTTCTACGGTCTTGGGTGCCTTGCAACCAGCCAGATATTGGATCTCACTAGATATTTCCCTATAACTTTATACTTTGCTATTTATCACCACCCTTTCAGTTAGCATCTTTCGGTCAGCTTCCAGGCCTTCCTATAGGGTTACATGTTGGTCTAGCTTAATTTCTTCCCATATTTGTGCATTTTATATTTTCTAATATTTATTTTTTAAACAAAAAATTAAAGATACTTTTTATTTCATGCCCTTAACTTGCCAGTAAATAAACCATTTCAATATGTTTATGCACTAAGGCATTGGCTCCTCTCTTACCTTTTGTAAAGGTTCTGGGATACAAAGAGATTCAGCAGACACTTGTGTAGCTTTTGCTTGTTGCCTTGCTGTTGAAAAAGCCAAGGAAGTTCATCTGCACTTCTCCAAGTCACTCTGCCTTGACTAACGGAAGAAAATGAACCAAAATAAAATCCCTTTCCGCTCCTAACGTATAAAATGACAGAGCTTGATTTGGAAAATGGTTAGTTATGCAACTGCCACAACTACATGAACATACAGCCAGTTAGCCTCTCTGATATTACTAATTACCTGACCTGTGCATGCAATTTCCCCTCCCCTTCCTGTGCAAAGGTGGCCCATAATATGAACCTATTAACTACAGCTTGTCTTTGACTCTTGACAGTTTCTCAGACCTACAGAAATTATGAAACTCAGGACAACACAAAAGCAAAATGGCCCAAAACTATCCTGAGAGAGGACAGCACTCCCTGATTTTCTTTATGTTTTCATGCAGCAAAAGTTCTTTAAAAACGTTCACACCCTATTCTCTGCGCATAGCCTGAATTCTTAGGTTCTGTGCCAAAATGATCCAAAGGAGCCGAGGAAGGTATTGCTTCCTCTACCAGAGTCTGCTCCCACATTTTCATGCATACAGTATCCGTTTCCTCTGTGTCCCCCTTCTCCATGGCATATTGGTATGGCCGCTGATCCCCTGGCCCCACACTGCCCATGTCTTCAATATCCCAACACTGTTTTAATCCTTGTTAGTGCTGAAGTACAGAGAACTTTGCTCCAAAGCCCACAGTGGGTATACTTCAGTTAGAGTCCAAAGCAAATATTAATCTATTTCTAGAACAGAAGTGGTTGTATCAGTAATAACCTGAATTGAACCAAAGGAGATTTAATGTTATGTAGTAATAGTCTGCTTAGCAGATGAAGAAAGGGAAACCATAAGACAGAAAATAAGAAATATCTGCTATAAAGAGTATGATCTCTTGTGTTCTGAAATACCTTAGCTGCATAGTGAAGTAGTCTATTAGCTTTTCTCTGTAAGTAGAAACAATATTTTGACCTTCTTCCATGTATTCTAGCCTCACTGTTTCCCAAGCCTGAAGAAGAGAGAGTTATAAATAATCAATATACATATGTTACATAGTAACAATGCATGGGGCTCCATACAGGACACCAGGATACAAATGGGAAACACGTTACTTGTGCTGAGGAATTTCAAACCTTTTGCTGCTAAACGGATCTGCAACTTGAAAGCAAATGATATAAAAAAGAAAAAAACAAACAAGTTAAGAGGTGCCACAAAAGCCCGAGGGATTTAAGAGGAGGAAACATATCAAAGTGTGGCAGAGGGAGTTAGGAGAGGAGGCAGCCTGATATTCATTTTCCTCAGTAGCAATACTTTAATTGGGTGTTTGTGTTCCTCTTGATTTTGGAAACCGTAGCTCTTTTTGATCCATTATCATTATAAGTCCCAAATAGCCTCCCAGACTTTACTGGGAAAGGGGAAGATAATGGACAACAGCTATTAATGTATACTTACTTTTTATGAAACTAAAGTTATACATTGATGACATCCAACTATAAACAAAGTACTCCATTAAATTAAGCTAAAGCTCTTTGATTTATCACTTGCTTAAAAATTATCGTCTTCCTTTCCCCTTCAATTCTAGCTTGATTTTTAATAGACAGTATTATCTAGGACTGCTAGATTTAGCAATCAATGGAAAAAGCAACTTCTGAATGATGAAATACCAAGCTTTCAGATGGTGAATATTGATCATCCTGCTAATAGTTCACAAGATAGCAGTTCTGATCTGATGTCAGTGGCTGAAGGGGGAAGAATATAATCAGAATTATGTAATTTAAAGGCTGATACAATATCTAGCTGACCACCAGGGCTAGAAATTAATGTTCCACACAACAGGTAACTTAGGATCTCCTGCTTTACATGTTGTACAGTATTTATTTCTAGTCTTGGTAATTCTCTAGACCTTAAAAATGGTCACATGATTTAGGCCAGCAGTGCTTTTTAGCACTGCTCCAGGGCTTAATAAAGCACTGTTCCGACACTTTGGACAATGAATTTCTGATTCCTAGGAGGAGGAAAAAACCCAAACACTTAGCATGGCTTTGCAACCATTCAAACAGTTAAGAATAATGCAGCCCTTGCGTCTTCCACCAAAGACTCTCTGTAGATTAAGTCACTGACAATTGCATACAAAATTAAACAAATATATATAGTATGTTTGTATGTTTATGGGAAGACTGCAGGTCATGCTGCTTTGATTCACACTGTTATAAACCTGAAGAAAACTGGATTCAAAGTTACTCCTGGAGCTATACCACTATTACTAAGAGCAGAGTTTGGCCAAATATTTCTAATTTAGTAGAGTATTATTTGCACTTGTCTACACGCATGGAGTCTTACCTGGAGGTGTTGAAACTTGAGCAAACCACAGCCATATGCCAGCATGCACATCTTGTGTAGACTGTGAACAAGGGAGGCCAGCATGGCACAGGATAGTTCAGGATAAAGTTCCATCAGTTCTGATTCACTCACTCCATTGTGGCTGACGCTGATGAGACAGAGAACCTGTGTAGTGAACGAAGTAATGCTTTAATACTATGAGGAGTTGTTAAATGGAACTCAGTTACACTGAATCCCAAGACAAATACTGCATACCAGGTTTTAAAACACAACACAGGCTTTTTTAAAAAAACAAAACAAAACAAAAAAAAACAGATTTAGTGCACAGTTCAGTCATCAGAGGTGGGGTAGAAAATAGGTTTCACAAATTAGTTCCAACCTAACAATCAAGTTAGGGATGTACAGTTTAGGAAAAACTATGCTGAATTACACAGGTATCAATCTGGAGTCAATCACAATGGGTTCAATGGAATTACTCAAGATTTATATTGGACTAAATAAAAGCAGCATTGGGCCCAATATGGCTTAGAAGACAATGACTTAAGAAAAATTGCCAAAAATATACAAAACCATGTCTCTAGTGAACACTGTGACTAAAGTATTTTAGAAATATTTGTGTTCTTATCTTTAATACAGTAACCATGTAAGGAATAGGGAATATTTACTAACAGGGTAAATTCTTCATCTTTGTGGTCCACATCGGTATGCTTATTATACAAAATTGTCAATTTTCATTTTACTGGGGCAAATTAAATACATATTTCACCTTCAAAGAGTCTTCTGTTGAAGCAAGAGGGGAAGTTCAACGATTGCAGTGATATCTGTATTGTACTGAAAGTGTCTTGCTCTCATAAGAACTATATGCACCAAACTTGCATGAAAATACAATCATAAGTATTACTGCATTTACCTTCTGAGACAAATTTGTCTCCCATGTAACCTCAATGAGGATGGAGGTGGCTATTACTTTTTTTCTTCTTCTGAGAATAACCCAGACATTAGATATTGGCTCTTGAATGTTTATGGATCAATATCTTAACAGACAAAGCACAAGATGGAGTACTAGCTAGTGTCTCCTGCAGATCACCAAATCATACTAGAGAATAGGATGATTGGCTCTTTCGGTATCTACATATAATACATGGGGGGGGGGGAAGCTGTGTTATTTTGGTGACTTCAAGTTGAGTGACATGTGGTAGAAGGCTCAATGCTGCCAGTTCTAAAATGTCCTCAGAATGTCTAAAAATTACAGATGATCTTTTCTTAATTCTAGAAGGGCTGCATCCAACACAGGGGAATTTTATATTAGACCTCCTCCTGACAGATACTTTACCAAGAGTGGGGATGGATTCTCCATCACTGGAAATTTTTAAATCAAGATTGGAAGGTTTTTTTCTAAAAGATATGCTCCAGTTCAAACAGGAAATAATTCAGGAAACTCCTATGGCCTGTGTTATGCAGTAGGTCAAACTAAATGATCACATTGGTCTTTCTGGCTTTATAATCTATGAACCTATGAATTATAACTTTGAATAAAAAAAAGGAGCCCTCAAAATATGTATTTTTAATTAATTTACATAAACTCATCCGTAGGAAAGTTGAACATGTTTCTTCCAAAAGTTTCCATTATATTGTGTGCTTACCTCTTTCATAAGGTTTTTGTCTTTATCATTCACCATGGACTCCTGAACAGAGAGCAAAACTAGTTTGTATAGTGACACTGTATCTTGACACTGGAAACACTGTTGAAGGATTTCATCAATATTTCCTGTACTTTCAGCACTGAACAAATGGACAAAAAGGGCTTTTTTAATATGCTAAACATGACATGACAAGATGAATTTGAGCTATTAAAAATCTCCATCTTGTGAGGTGCTCAGTGCCCTCAACCCCTATTGACTTCAGAAGGTGCACAGCATCTTTCAGAATTAGAACCCCCAGAGCTTATCTCCTGACAACATCTATCAACATAAGCCATAATAGTCTCCCCTTTGGTATAATAAATAACAATATTAATAATGCAGTGATACAGGATAACTTCACTTTAGCAGGCAATGGAGTGGGAATAAACATCATACCACATAAAGAGGTGGAAACGTAAAAATGGGATGCTGCTGTTTAAAATATTTATAAAGGTTGTCTCTCCATCAACAACTAAAAATAAAATATTTACATAATAAAAATGAAGCAGCAATTGTAAGCCACCACTCACAACCATCCTCCCTTGGCATCTCTGAAATGGGATTGCTGGGCTTTTAAAAAAAAGCCGTGTGTTATATCAATCTCAAGTTGCTGTGCTTAGTAATGTTCTTTGACATAACAGGGAGGAGGAATCCTCTCCACTTGTAGGAATTATGGGGTGAAATCTTACGTCCTGTATTACACATGGGGTCAGACCAGAGGATCAGAGTGGTGCTCCTCTGGTTTTAAAATCTATGGGCTAATCTACATGACCCTGAAATCCGGACTATGTGGGTGCAAACTGCAACGGACTCCGAAATGTGCTATTTTAACTGTTCCATGTGGACATTGCTAGAGGAAACTAAAATGTACCTCGTTCATGTTAACAAAGATCTGTTTGAAGAGGACTGTGTTAATGTTCACTAGACACCTTTTAGTTCATGTTAGCAGCATCATTCTCACAGGGCAGTTACAGTGCAGCACTTTGACACACACTGATGTTTACACCTCCATAGCCCATACATCACTACAGTACAGACACAGCATGCAACGGAAAGCATCAGGCACAGCAGCAAACCCAACAGCCCTCAGGCAAAGCATCTCTCAAAATAAAACGAATACTTTCCAATTAATATTTAAAGAGGGAATAAAGGGACTGTTGGCTACAAAAAAAAAAAATAGTAATGCAAAAGGATAGAAACAGACTTGGATTTAGTTCCTAGATTCAGAAGGAGGAGGAGGATCATATACATATTTTTAGATTCAGTGGGCACCAAAATATTTAGCATCAAAATGGGATAGATCATAAATTCTGAATAGTGATGTTTTCTTTTCTTTTCAAATAATAAATGGAGAAATACCTTTCTATTTTCTTCTGCTAAAGCAGAAGAACAAAAAACAGTTCTGATTCAGTTGTACATAT
The DNA here is from genome assembly GCA_007922175.1 of Pelusios castaneus. Lineage (NCBI taxonomy): Eukaryota > Metazoa > Chordata > Testudines > Pelomedusidae > Pelusios > Pelusios castaneus. The sequence goes on from ML685787.1 coordinate 27,326,609, forward strand.
TCTGATATGCTGATAAAACGATTTTTATTTTCAAAATCTACAGATTCACACAATAACGTCAGGCCATCCCAACTTACCGAGCAATCATTTTGCCCAAAAGAGTGACATACAGAGCATTGCAAGTTGTGGCAGAACGACAATGTTTCTCAAGTTTCTTCTCCTAAGACAAGTGTTAAAACAAACATTATACAGCCATGTAAGATTAAGCACTCTGAAGAGTTAAGGATTTGACACTAAAACTCAGATTGTGGATGTTTACCTTTAAAGCATGCAAAAAGCACATCATGACTAGAGTACAAAATGTTATGCATTCTTCCATGAAGTAGAATCAATATAAATGGAAACATCCTCTCAATGTAAGGATCAAGTAGGGCTAGATCATCTCAGGAGATGATTGGTACCTTGTTAAGAGCAGACTCCATGGATAGGATTCAAAATGCCCTCCTTGCACATGTCCAAGCATTTTTACTACAAATACACATTATTCTAAAACAGGAGGACATGTCTGTAGAAAGATAAGTTAAAATACAACTCCCTTACTAATAATTTATACTATTCCATCTGAATTTGGTGCCATCAGGCTATTGATTTAAATATTTACACCAAATCCTGAAGTAGATTTGAAGTATAATTATATAAAATGGTTATAGTTAATGAAACAAAAAACATATTTTCCCTGCTATTGAAACATTAATAAAAATCAGTTTTTGTCAACTCATTATACCCTTTCACATCTCCGCTGAAATTCACACCAGAGTGTAACACTTTCCACAGTATTTACAGAATTACAGCAGACATACCTGTTCTGTGGTCAATTTAACATCTGCACAGCTACATTCTGCAGTAATGAGAGATTTCACGTCTTTAGAATTCAGTGGCTCAAGATGAAGAGTTGGCCACAACCTTTTAGTGAAAGATGATAAAATTACATTCAGATCAAGTAAAATAGTATGAGAAAGAAAAGAGACCTAACTATTTGAAGGAGGGGGGAAAAGAAGCTATCAGTGCAGAAATCTGAAACTATATTCTTCTGCTTTTTAAGTATTTTAACCTTACCCTATAATGGCTGGAGTCAAAGTACTGGAAGTCTGCAAGTGCACATGCATTATAATATGTTCAATGGGGGAAATCAAAATCAAAAGTTTCCAATGATTTCAGTGGGTACAAAAATCAGACTCATACATATGTGTGAATAAATATATTGTGTACGTATATTTGAACCCAGGCTACTTTGAAACCTCTACAAAGAACAACATACCTCCATGCCTGAGGACATGTTTCCACGTTCACAGATACAGTCACCCTTACATTCACCGGTAGCGGATCTATCAGCCATTTCATATGTTTTTCAGCTTGCTTAAAAACAAGTTCAGAATATTCATTCAAAAGTGATAAAAAATAAATGCCACAAAATTGTATTATCTCCCTAACTGTTCAGTCCAGTGCAAACACTCTTCATTGCTCCCCATTCTCTTAAAATTGTTCAGGACCATATTTTTGATATAAAGACCAACTCTTTTTATGTGCAGCACCATGATGACAACTTAGTAAAGCAGTTAACTTAGTATTATGTTGACTCTTGTCACCTAATGATTGGACACATGACTCAACCTACAAATTAGTTCATAATGTTGCTCCCCCCCAACCCCCTGCTGAGTAGATAATGCAATCAGACAGGCCAAAAGGCAATGTATTCTAGGAAATATCAAGTTTTATGGATAAAACTAATGATTTTGTTTTTTTAAAACAATCCATCCATCTAGTAAAACTGCAAATTATTTTCTATTTTCTCTGTATTATAGCAATCTTATTGTTTTACTACCTCACTGTCCCTACTAGCCTGCTATATCACTCCAAGCTTATTTTTGCATTTATAAAAGCCAAATAGATTGGGAGTGTACCTGTATTTGATCTACAGAGTCAATAATTATGATAATGCTCCCTTGGTGACGAGCAGAAAGTTTTTCCAGCCAACGAGGAAATTCTTCCAAGAGCTTAGCTGGATCCAGTGTTAAAGGTGACACTAACCAAGAATGCTGCATGAGCTGCAAAATTATAAACATGCATAAAAATGTTGCATCTTAAGGAATGCTCAGGGGAATTGGAGAGAAAGAGACAGGGGACACAAGATAAAATCATTCACTTCTGGGGAGCTGATTCCAAACAAGTCCATACACAGTTGTTTCCCTTTCATGGCATATAATGAGCAAGAAATTTAAGAAAAACGAGAATATTTTTTAAAATTCTTGCATATTTAATATTAGATGCCATAAATCATTATTGCCTCACTTAACTGTTCAGCCCAGTGAAAGCAATCTTTGAGTTAAAAATCACATAGGACCATCTGGAGAATAAGAGGTGCAGAAAAATATATAAATAAAAATGTGTAGGCTTTTAACAACACAGGGAAGAGATGATCTCGTCTTTCTGAAGGGCTCACTCCTGTGAGACTCTGAGTGTCCTCTTTTGAAGATAAAGGGAGCTCAGATCCTGGCAGGATGAGGCCCCTAATTTATTCCATACATATCAAACACACACTTCTAAAACAAATTAACGTAGAACAGCAAGAGTCCAGTTGCAGTGTGGTGCCAACTGGCAAAAAAAAAGCTTCAAGTTTCTCAAAGCGTAGACAGAAAAGATGCCACCTGTTTCTTTCCTGGGCCAGATGGCAGGAAATAATTAAAAGAAGCTTATGTGGCTTTCCTTATAAACCATCAATATTTTTCATTGAAATCATAACTGATTACAATATATTTTGAAAAGCCTCAGAGACATTTTAATTTATTTCTGATATACGATACATTCAAAATGGGAGAAATCATGATCTGCATCACCCTGATTTTGTACAGACAGTCCATAAGAACTTTAAACAGTCTCTCTCTCTCTCACACACACACACACGAACTTTAAATAGTCTCTCTCTCTCTCTCTCTCTCTCTCTCACACACACATACACACACAAACTTTAGTCTCTCTCTCTCTCACACACACACACACACACACACACACACACACACACACACACACAC